>JACEFZ010011068.1:0-25000 GCA_014155875.1 Cepaea nemoralis
ATCAACAAAACATCAGTATTGTCTTCTTCTTGATCCCCGTTCAGCTAGCCTAAAATGGTTACCAGAAATTGACTTGGGAAGTAGCTGCGGCAGGGGTGATACTGACCACATCACGCACCGAGTGCTTATTTGCCTATACAAATAAGGGTCTCGCTCCTTAAAGCGTTTCACAGTGGTCATTTACTTACGTTATAAAACTTTACATGCAGTTTGCACTATATGCCATATAGCTACCTCTTTAACTAGCAATTCAGGTAGTCCAACGTTAGTACGTTTGTGTGTACTTATTATGTTTGCCAAAATGTTTATGCTTTTTTCACAACACCTGAGAACTAGTTTGCGAAAGTTATAGACGGCATTAAATTTATAGCAGTCTTGGGTGTTCTATTCTGTTTGTTGTTTAGTAACTCTGCCCCCGGCAGATGTTACCTCTGTTAGACCTCTGTTTTCAGTGGCATAAACTAAAGCTTGTTTCAACCCTTGACAGTCACATCTGTCGTCACTCATTCCTTTGCCACAAGGCAGTAATAAGGTGAATGACCTTTTACACACAATTGGGCGCAATGGATATACAATGCTAACACCATATTTGCATAGACCAATAGGCACTCGGAGGTGTGGTCAATATTACACCGGTTGCCTTGACTTCATAAAATATGTGCCGATCCCCGATATTAGACGTGTTCGGCCTGGGAGCTCAGGTGAATGTTTAAATGTCTGCTCAAGTGCAGATTGGAACACATGATCGCCGGACCGGAAGGAGCACAAGCTAACCAGTGCGCTACCGCGGTTCCCCATCAGTGATATCATGTCAATTATTTGGGCAGAGCGGCGTAGACTACGTCCTCATCTGTCACCAGCAGACTGGCTTGTTTCACGTGTTTACAAGAAAAGAAAACTAGTTCCCTCTTCCGATCGTAGATTCGTGTGTCTAATCGGAGGTCTATCCTTCTCGGATAAAAGCTAAAATCTTGCAGGTCATGTGTGCATGATAGAAAGTGCCACTGCCTACCATCCATCCATCATGTGCCATGCCGGTAAGCGTGGGCGGTCATGTTTGCCATCTCACTCGATCACCAGAGTCGTGGATCAGCTCAGTGTTTCTGTCTCGACCATGTCACGAGGCCAAGCCATCCAGGTATTTGCTTCTAGGTCTTCCTCTTGATCTGTTCCCTTCGATCTTACCAGTTGTCACCAAGTTCTCCAGATCATTTCCTCTCATAACATGTCCCAAAAATGTTGACTGTCTGCGTCTAATATCTCTAATCAGTTTACGATCTTCATTTGTTTCTTGAAGGACTTGTTCATTGGTCTTTCTGGCTGTCCATGATATTATTTGCATTTTCTTCAGAAACCACATTTCTACAGCCATCAGATGTTTTTTAGCTTGACTGCTCATTGTCCAAGCTTCACATCCATACAAAAGTACTGGTTCTATGTAGCACCTCAACACTCTTTTTCTCGTTTCAATTGACATCTTTTTATTGGTCAGTATGTTTTTCATCTGCCTACGCTTAATTTTAAATTGGAAAATTATCCACACAAGGATATGTTTGTCAAGTATAATTATGATATACGTAGATCTTGGAATGTGATCAACATCGAACGCATAGTATAAAGAGCCACATCACGAAGATTTTACTAAGAATGATCATGCAAAGAGTTAAGAAGAAAATACAACCCGCAATAACGGGAAAACAGTGTCGGAAGAAGGCAAGGGTGCAGTAAATGCTGTTTAATTGCTAAAAACATTAATTATGAGTTCTATAGAAGTAAATATAGACCTACATCTAAGCTTCATTGACAACACAAATGCCTTCGATAAAGTAAAACATGTCAAGATGATGAAGATGATTGCAGATCTTAAAATTGATGGGAAATACCTTAGACTTGAAAAAAAAAAAAAACATACATTGGAAACAACAAGCTGCCATAAAGATTGATAATGAAGTAGGTCAATATTAGCCTATTAAGAGAGGTGTGTGATAATGTTACCAGATCTTTTTTTCGCTATACATTTAAAATATTTTGCAAGATGGCAAATAAACTGACCAATAAAATGATGTAAATTGCAAGGAGGAAAAGAGTGTTGAAGTGCTACATAAAACAGTAATTTTGAATGGATGTGAAACGTAGACAATGAGAAGGCAAGGTGAAAACGTCTAATGGCAGTGGAGATGTGGTTTCTGGGGAAAATGCAAAAAATACCATGGACAGAGACAAAAACCAATGAGTAAGTCCTACAAGAAGCAAATAAGAAACGTAAACTAATTGGGAAGCAGGTTGAACGAGGCCGAATTTGGAATTTTTGTTTTGAAAATTGGAATTGGTAAACTAATTAGAGGAATGATACGTAGACAGTAAACATTTTTTGGAAACGTTATAAGACGAAATAGTTAGAGAACATGGTGACAACTGGCAAGATTGAGGGGGAAAGAGCAAGGGGAAGGCTGAGAAGTAAATATATGGATGGCTTGGCCATGCGGCATGATCGAGACAAGAACACTGATATGATCCACGACTCTGGTGATCGAGCGAGATAGCGAAACATGGCCATCCACGCTTATCGGCATAGCACATTATGATGATGATACATAGATCTGTATCCTTCTCAGTGCTACGTCACACGGCTGAGACTTTACTTGTGACATCTATGGAAGGAGACTGAATCACCCAGGGAGATATCTATGGACAATGACAGTAGTTCCTTAGCAAACGAAATCCACAAAAATGTCAAAGAATATCATGTATAAATTAAGGTCTCCTGTTTTCACTTCTCCCAAGGAGCACAGATCCATTAGTGTGTACCATATAGTTAAAATTTCCAGTAATGTCATATATATACAGTATCTATTCACGAAATCAGCTGCAAGATAAACTATACGCACTTAATGGCAGGATAGGTCAATAATACACAGAAAAAAGACAAAGATTATGAGAATAAATCAAGCAAATGTTAACTGATCTCGGTTTATAAAACTTCACTTCAAGGTTTAAAGTATACATCTATTTAGATAGCAATGCTGACAAAGAGGTGTCACAGACGTTAAAGTAGGAATTCAATCATTCATTCATTAGCATGTCCTTTGCAGAACTTCGCTCCCATAACAATTTTCCGGAAACCTTCTCTGTCATGAACATTATGTCCCGCGTCCGATATACCCATCTGGAGATCATCTGCTACTTCCTAAACCTATCTTCTCTTTGGCCTTCCTGATCCTCTCTTCCCTGGAATATACCCCTCCATTATTGTTATCTCCAAACGTTTATGACATTTCAAGTGACCAAACTATTTAAATTTTCTTTGTTTTGTCGTCGTTGAAAAGACTTCCTTAATTCCTAAAAACCACGATCCGAGCTTTCATTGCACACTAATATCTCCATAAATGCTCAGTCTTATGTCATAGATTACACAAAGATAGTATCAGCGAAGTGCACAAACTCTGTAGCTTCTACGATGATTCAAACGTGTGTAAAGCAGAATAGCACGCGCTATACTTTTTGTGGGAAGCACTTCTAGTTTAGAAATGTTCCCTAGGCAGCCGTCAGTGTTGCCTGTTCTCTTCGATGTCCAATTGCCTGAGGGTAGTTAGAAAGAGGTTAGTAGCAACAGAGATGTTATTTCTGAGACAAATATTGAGAGCTTAGAGACTAGCAAAGATTGCCTGGAAGATGATAAAGGCAGTAGAGCGTTATACACAATGTTAAGAAAGAGGGAAATATTATTGTTTGCTCACATATAGAGAACAGAAGCACTGGAAAACATCTTGACAAATTAAAACTTCAGTAGCAAAAGAGCACAGGCAAACTGAAATAAACGATGATTGATGGTCGAAAACGGTGATATGGAGGAATATCATCAACAGAGTTGATTAAGAACACCAAAGACAGAGATTTGTAGCGAGTCATGATTGAAGAAGTCATTTGGCATGCCATATGTTGGTGATAATGAGGTCTAAAATTAAGTATCTTGCGGATGAGTTGGAATGCTTAGCGAAAAGGAAACACGCACATACTCATGTACAGTCACACACACACACTCACACAATCACACACGCACTCACACAAACACCCCCCCCCCCCCCCCCCCCCCCTTACACACACACTCACACACAAACACCCACACTCACACTCAGACACTCACACAAACACACGCAATCATGTCCTGATACTTATGTTTGACTGGTTCGACCAAGGAGCCTAGAACAAGAGTTTTTAAAAAGTCACTTCTGAGTTGAGTTGAGTTGAGTTGAGTTGAGTTGAGTCAAGAACCGACATCACTGCACTCAGGACATTCCCATACGTGCTCCGTCCCCTCGTTCAACAGCCAGCGAATAGTCATACTACTAATCGTACCCACCGTTATTTGATTAAAAGTTCTCCTGGTCTTCCCTCTCAGTTTTGAGATTCTTCCAGAACCCCTGCCGATCCCCCGCAATCTCATTCTTTCCACATATGGGTTCTCAGTCTGTTCCTCCGCCTTCTCCACCTGGTTCCACAAGCGCACGGCCACCTCCATCTTGTCCATAGGCAAAATTCCACCAAGAGGTGCATTCCCTGCTATCCTATCAGCCTGTTCATTCCCCCGTACACCCGCATGGCCAGGGCAGAATATCCATACAATTCTCACGATCTGTGACCTCTGAAGCGACGAGAGCCATTCCACACGAAACATTTCTTTCTCCACCTTACTAAGCATACTCTTTGAATCCGTAATGAATACTATCCACTTTTCTACACTTTCCACTTGTCCGCACTATCCACTTGTCTACACTAACCACTTGTCCACACTATCGACTTTACACTATCCACTTGTCTGCACTATCCACTTGTCCACACTATCCACTTGTCCACACTAACCACTTGTCTACACTAACCACTTGCCCACACTATCCACTTGTCCACACTAACACTTGTCACCACTATCCACTTGTACACACTAACCACTTGTCCACACTATCCACTTGTCCACACTATCCACTTGTCCACACTAACCACTTGTCCACACTGTCCACTTGTCCACACTAACCACTTGTCCACACTAACCACTTGTCCACACTAACCACTTGTCCACACTATCGACTTTACACTATCCACTTGTCCATACTATCCACGTGTCCACACTAACCACTTGTCCACACTATCCACTTGTCCACACTATCCACTTGTCCACACAATCCACTTGTCCACACTATCCACTTGTCCACACTAACCACTTGTCCACACTATCCACTTGTCCACACTAACCACTTGTCCACATTAACCACTTGTCCACACTATCCACTTGTCCACACTATCGATTTGTCCACACTATCCACTTTCCACACTAACCACTTTCCCACACTATCCACTTGTCCACACTAACCCCTAGTCTACACTAACCACTTGTCCATACTATCCACTTGTCCACACTATCCACTTGTCCACACTAACCACTTGCCCACACTAACCACTTGTCCACACTAACCACTTGCCCACACTAACCACTTGTCCACACTAACCACTTGTCCACACTATCCACTTGTCCACAATAACCACTTGTCTACACTATCGACTTTACACTATCCACTTGTCCACACTAACCACTTATCCACACTAACCACTTGTCCACACTATCGACTTTACACTATCCACTTGCCCACATTATCCACTTGTCCACACTATCCACTTGTCCACACTATCCACTTGCCCACACTATCCACTTGTCCACACTATCCACTTGTCCACACTATCGACTTTACACTATCCACTTGTCCACATTATCCACTTGTCCACACTATCCACTTGCCCACACTATCCACTTGTTCACACTAAACACTTGTCCACACTAACCACTTGTCCACACTAACCACTTGTCCACACTAACCACTTGTCTACACTAACCACTTGTCTACACTAACCACTTTGTCCACACTAACCACTTGCCCACACTATCGACTTTACACTATGCACTTGTCCACACTAACCACTTGTCCACACTAACCACTTGTCTACACTAACCACTTGTCTACACTAACCACTTGTCCACACTATCCACTTGTCCACATTATCCACTTGTCCACATTTATCCACTTGTCCACACTATCCAATTGCCCGCACTATCCACTTGTTCACACTAAATACTTGTCCACACTAACCACTTGTCCACACTAACCACTTGTCCACACTAACCACTTGTCTACACTAACCACTTTGTCCACACTAACCACTTGCCCACACTAATCACTTGTCCACACTATCGACTTTACACTATCCACTCGTCCACATTATCCACTTGTCCACACTATCCACTTGCCCACACTATCCACTTGTCCACACTATCCACTTGTTTACACTATCGACTTTACACAATCCACTTGTCCACATTATCCACTTGTCCACACTATCCACTTGCCCACACTATCCACTTGTTCACATTAAACACTTGTCCACACTAACCACTTGTCCACACTAACCACTTGTCTACACTAACCACTTTGTCCACACTAACCACTTGCCCACACTATCGACTTACACTATCCACTTGTCCACACTAACCACTTGTCTACACTAACCACTTGTCCACACTATCCACTTGTCCACATTATCCACTTGTCCACACTATCCAATTGCCCACACTATCCACTTGCTCACACTAAATACTTGTCCACACTAACCACTTGTCCACACTAACCACTTGTCCACACTAACTACTTGTCTACACTAACCACTTTGTCCACACTAACCACTTGCCCACACTAATCACTTGTCCACACTAACCACTTGCCCACACTAATCACTTGTCCACACTATCGACTTTACACTATCCACTCGTCCACATTATCCACTTGTCCACACTATCCACTTGCCCACACTATCCACTTGTCCACACTATCCACTCGTCCACATTATCCACTTGCCCACACTAACCACTTGCCCACACTATCCACTTGTCCACACTATCCACTTGTCCACACTAACCACTTGTCTAGACTAACCACTTTGACCCCTTTGTGAAATACTACACAGAAGTTCATATAAAACCCCAGCTAGGCCACCGTCGACATTTGTTTCTGCATCTATTTGTTCACTACTTGAAACCAAACGTTCCCAGAATTGTGCGAGCAGGCATTCGAACAGATATAGAGTGCTCACACTGACCTACAAAAGTTCGACTCAGCAGATAAGACCTCACGATTTTATGTTTTCTTGCCTCTGACATTGCCGATGAAGGTCAGGCGCGCACGCTTTTACCTGTGGTAGTTGTGATTGCAAGATGTCTGTTCCACCAGCTCGCTGAAATAAACGTGTGCTGTGCGAGCAAAGTTGGGAAACACCGGGTGTGTGCCGTGGTAGGTGTGTGCCGCAGACGGTTCAGGTGTGTAGGCAGACGCTGTAGGAAAGCAGTGTGGGTGTGTACAATGTTGCTTGGCTGTAGAAACGAAGGTAGATGTTGGGCAGTAAGTGTGCTGTGTGCATGTACAGAGGCCGTGCAATAAGCGATAGGCAGGATACACATACGCGCGTGCCTGTATAACACACACACACACGCACACGCACACACACATATACGTGCGGCGTGTGTGGGTGTTTGTGTGTGTGTGTGTGTGTGTGTGTGTTAAGTGTATGTATATATTCTTCTATGGAACCAAGTATCAGCTTTCTTTATAGAACCCTAATTTTCTCACTTAATATATGTTAACGGTTTATGGCTCATTTTAATACACTATAACACACACACACACACACACACACACACACGCACATACACACGCACACACACATGTATGTATATATAATTAAAATGAATCATAAACCGTTAACATCTAACATATAAGAGGCGACACATATGTGGTCCTATACAAGAAGGCTGATACGGGTTCTGTAGAAGAATGCTTAAAAGTAGTTCTATAGAAACATGCAATAATGTTTTCCATATCCTTAAATCGTTTTGATTTCTTGGCAAGATTACGCTCAGTAGTTTGCCATTGCTTTCTGAGCGGCCGGCTCATTTATCCCACAAGTCACCAGCGCGGATAGAACCGCTTCCAATTCTTCGCGCGCTGCGAGACCCTGCGTGGATAAACGGGATTACGGAGAAAGTCGTGTAACCGCTCGGCCAGAGAGACCAGCATGCTAAGATTAGGTTCTATAAAAGAATGCTAAGAACACATCTGACAGAAACAAGAGTGATTACGATATCTTGATGCCAGTTTACAAAGAGAACTGACGACATTTTACAAGAAAACAATTCACATTATTTGAACATGTTATGAGAGAGGATTGTTGATGTTTATTTTTTCATTTTTTTTTCATGTTGTTTGTAAATTATTTGAAAGGCTGGATTGGAACTCTTAGTCCGAAACACTGGCGTTCAGGTCGCGTGAGATTCGTAAAGTACTTGCACCCCTCGGAGTGAGGTTGGCAAAAAGACTTTCCCTCCGCCCGGTGCCAACGTACCATCTCCACCATAGTAATGCTACAGGGCTTTCCTTCACCTTCCCAAGCTCAGAATCTAGCGGGGAATGCATGACTATAGTCTGTCCAGAAATGAATGCCGTCATTCACGATCAATTATTTTGAAAACTGTCTGTTGTATTGTTATGACATTTTTCCTGCCGTCTTATATTTACCCCCACCCAAGGAATATGTCTTTGACGCACTTTGACACACCAAAAGCAACTGAAATCATGGAAAGTGGCGACATTTCTTTGATGTTTTGGTGAAAAACTAGTGATTTCTCGCTAACAAACTTGTTTTACAGTAATGAATGCCCCACCAATTCAGATGACGATACAAGGTGTAAGAGCATTCGTATGGGAGTGGGTGAAATGTCTACTCTGCTGAGACGGAACATGATTACCTGTTTTGCACGACGAATATAGTTGTGAATGTCTCTGTAGTGGGCTTCCTTCATAATGGTCAAGATGTTGGTCCTCTTTTCATTGAAGTTTATAGAATTATTCGTATGTTCGTGTGTTGTCCCCTCATTTGACAACGTATCTCTTCTGACGTTTCTTGCTATGCCACAATATGTCAGTTCCCTCCACAATATTACTCTTCGGTTGGTATTCAATGCGCCTAGAGCTTTTTTTTCAATGCCAGTTGTTTGTCACCGCTGAGGGATTACTGAATTGAAAATTCAACACTGTGGAATACAAACTGTTGCTATTGACAAGTTGTATTGTTTTTGCCGATGCTGTCATGTTAAGGGCCTGCAATTATTCTTCTGAATAGTTGGAGCAAAAATATCCAAGTAGGTGTGCATGTGGATTAATGTCTGCGATCTGCCCAGACCTTAGTCTGTGTCGCACGATTCAAATAGGTTGATGACTACTCTCGGTTGTATAAAATTCAATCCATCCTTTCTCCAATAGTCATCCTCCTCTTTCAACACATGGTCCTCACATTTTTTCCACTAACTTTTATCAATATTTAATAACGCGAACTGGGTTAGTATCTTGACGTCAGACAATTTGAATATAGTATTGCCAGCTGCCACCTGTCCTTTAATTTTAGCCCACACAAGTTCTATAGGGTTAAAATGAGAATGGTACGGTGGAAATCTCAAGCACCCATGACGATGCTCTTCTATCAACTTGTCGATTTGATATTTCTTGCTCTTTGGCGTCTGTTTTACAAGGGACAACAATTCTAGCTAGAAATACGTTTCTGGAAATGGTATGTTTTCCATTCGGAGTCATATCTTTATTGCTCCCTTTGTGCTCGATGCTGTGGGTATTTCCTTTGTGCTCGATGCTGTAGGTATTTTGTCTTCTTGGGCAACAACATTGATATCATGCATTGTCCATAATTGGACACGACGGTCTATCTAGGGATGGAAGCACTGTATTCTCGAGCTAATCTCTAAATGCATTACCTTTCATTTTATTATGATAATCCCTATTGTTTGTATGCTTTGATACAAACACGAGCCTAGCATTCTGTTGTAATCTCGGTTAACTCATCGCTTGCGTTTTTTTCACCGTCTCTGAACCCAGATTTACAGTTGGTGTTTGGGTGTTGACAATATGGTTATTCAAACAGAACCATGTCACTGTTGCCTATGTTGGGCTGACCATTGCCCCAGCTTCAACACACCAAGTGCTTACGCGATTGAGTCGGTTTGTAGTTTCACTCCAGCCTGATCTCTATCCTTGCCTTAATAGTACACTAAAACATCGTCTGCATATGCCACTGTCCTCCCCGGTCCTATGATGTGCTCACTGGTGATTCTCACAGTGTAGGCGTTGAAAGCACTGGAGATAATGGTGATCCCTGTGGTAGGCCAAGATATATTGTTGTTGGCTCTGAAGACCAATTGCCAAATCTAAAGACTATTTTCTGTTGGAAGAGGGCTGCAGCGTTTGTAGTTTCACTCCAGCCTGATCTCTATCCTTGCCCTAACAGTACACTAAAACATCGTCTGCATATGCCACTGTCCTCCCCGGTTCTATGATTTGCTCGTTGGTGATTCTCACAGTGTAGGCGTTGAACAGCACCGGAGATAATGGTGATCCCTGTGGTAGGCCAGGATATATTGTTGTTGGTTCTGAAGTCCAACTGCCACATCTAAAGACTATTTTGCGTTGGAAGAGGGCTGCAGCGATCCAAATAAGGAGGAGGAACTTATCTTGAGTTCAAGAAGCTGAAGCATTAAAAAATCAAATGGTACTCTCTTGTACGTGTCCTCAAGATCAATCGCTGCAGACAATGTTTCAATGCCTGAGTGGAAAACTTCATAGACATCATGGGAAAAAACTCCTGCATTGGTCCACGTTTCTCTTTTTGGACGGTACGCTCTGTCAGATGTATAGTTGATGTCTCAACCCAAAAGAGATAAAGGATACTAAGTTCCTCTTTCTTAATGTGATCCTGCCCGCTTTAATAAATTTAGCTGTTACTGGCTCAATGGTTTGAGACCATTTAATAGAGTTTCCGAGACCAAAGGAATACCTCCAGGAAACCAATGAAGTTTTGCTGAGTATTCCAAATGCCCTTTTGGTGGTTCCTTGCCTCTCCTCTACCAACTAAATAATTTTTAATCTAGGGTTGTTGCTTAAAACAATTTTACTACGACAAGAAAAAAACTTAATAGATGACCTGATCTCAATTTTATGATTAATAAACATAAACTGGATTGTTGAACAGTACATAAAAAAATGCAATCTCATTCAATACAACAATGTCATCTACATATATTTATAACTGTCTATCATTGATGTGCCAAATATAATATTTATATCTATTATATATATATATATATCTATATATATATATAATATATATATATATATATATATATATATATATATATATATATATATATATATATATATATATAATCATATATTTTGAAGGGAGTGGGAGATCACTGTGGTGCATGCCCCATTTCTAATCAAAGAAGTTGGGCCCCATCCTCTTCTCTCTTCAATAACCCCAGAATACGACCCTCGAGTTATCTGCAGGCCTCGTCTTATTAATTTAGTCTAGGAGATATAGATTATGGCCCTGGTGAGAATAAAATATACTAACTGGGATTCTGCCCCTTTTTGTTTATCAAATCTGAGGAAAGTCTGGAGAATTCTCTCAGCCTGATTTATGTTAAGAAAGCATGAATGTTGAGCAGTCGATTGACCTAGAGTCTTTTCTCTCCCCATTCAGTACATCATGAGTTAATTTGTTTTTAAACATTTAAACACATAACAAATTTCAGTAGACCTGACAACATGTTTTACACACATAAGATGGTTAATCACAGATAGGTTGAACTGACAAATTAACAGAAGATCAGTTAAAGTTAATTATTTATTGACTGGCCTGTGTCTTCTGGTCTGTTATATACATTTTCTATTGTGGTTTACACAAGATAAATTAGAAAAATGCATATAGGACCACTGTTACAGTCAATCAACAAATGAGCATCAATACATAAGATGTCAAAACGTGTGAAACCATTGGAAACATTTGAATATTGTACATGTTAAATGTGGAGATGATGAATCTACATTTATGTATCATTTCTTGAACCTGTGCGTTGTGTGTTCTTAAGAGATAGATAACCTTGTGATTCGAAGATTAGGATAAGCCTGGGTCCATTGACTGATGGATCCACTTCAAGTCTGCCCGTGTAGCTTCTCTGAAGGCTTCCCCATACTCTGCTCATGGCCAAGTCATCTTCCATCTCACGTGCGGTTCATCTCTTTCTCTCTCAGGTCTGGTTTGGTGGGTTGGCCAGTTGGTTTCCAGTTGGATGCCAATTGTGTAAAATTCACATAAACATATACAATCCTACCAATGCAATATTCTAGAAGTAGGTCGGAAGAAACCTAAATTCCTGAAGTAGGAACTAGTTCCCCCCCCCCCTCCTCTTTTCTCTAATCTAGTGTTGGGTAATTTTGGGGTGGTCCAGAGTTATCACACTGTGTACGACTTGTATCAACTGGTTCCTGCTGTATGTAAGTTCTCATTGGACCTGGGGTCGGTGAGACGTGTACAGTAAGACAGTTACAAGAGTGAGGAGATGTCAAGATGCATGTAAATAAATGACATACATTTATAACATATATATCACTCAATTGGGTTTGTAGTGTGTATAAATGGTTCTCTGTGTTTTCCCAATTAACCAACTTGTCCTTCTTCTTTGTATAATAACTCCTCTCCCATTTCCTGTTGTTGTGGTGGTGTTGAGTTGTGTGTGGTTGTGTTTGTTAAGTTATGTTGAGTAATGAGTTAAGTCAACTTCTGGTGGTGGAGTTCCGCGAAGCACAACTTTTCTGATGTAATGCAGTTCATAAGTGCCCTTATCTAATTAAATTTGACATAAAATATAATATTTATTCCATCAAACCCTATTTATTCAGTAGATGAAGGAGAAAGGGAAGATTTGATTTCTCTTTCAGCTTTCTAGATTGTAAATTGGCATAGATAAGTCTGTTTTAAAACGAGGCACTCATTCTAGTACACGAACTGTCTTATTAGCTGTAGATAGTGATAACAATTTAGCCGTGTTTTCTGCTGACATGCACAAGATTGCTCTAGGAATCATCACTTCGTACAGTTGTTTAGAATATACTGTAGTATTATTATGCCTTCTTAAAGTTGATAACTATCTTAAGATATCAGAGATTGCAGTATTCGAAAGAGAGATATTAGAGTGTCAGTTTGCCCGGGAATCGGCTCTGCGTCGTCAGAATCTAACAGTCGAGCATTTTACACTTCAGAGGTTTTAATTTATAATAATGCATTTCAATTGACATTACAAACACTGGATACCATTACTTGATACTTGATACATCTTGTCATCAGTTTAATCTAAGGATTAACAAGCCTACCTCGGATCTAGACATTGTGCTGTCCCTGTTTGCAAATTTGGTCACCCCAGCTTTTCACGTCTGTTCGTCAGGCGGGTTGCAGTATAAGTGCGCGATTAACATATTCTAAGCGGGCCTTTCGAATGGAGGCGTTGTCACGTGTCTGTTTTTCTCCAATGATCTCCTGAGTTTTGGCTGATGAAAATATTTCCTAGAATTGACGTCATCTGTCACTTGTTCGGTTTCAGTTTTTGATGTTGCGTTAGTTTTTTAAGTTTTGGTATCAGTTTGAGTTTGTGTAGTCATTGTTTTATATTTTCCCATGGTTATATTTGGCGGCATTCTTGTCAACTGAATAATGGTGGTTAGTGGTTATGCCACACACACACACACACACACACACACACATATATATATATATATATATATATATAATATATATATATATATCTATATATATATATATATATATATATATATATATATATGTGTGTGTGTGTGTGTGTCTTTCAATTACATGTGCTGCTCCTCATCTACTGGTATGTGTGTAATCTGGAAGAAAAACTGGATAGAATCCTGTTTCTCCACTTCTAGTTTTGTGGAGCCCTTGTAGCAATCTTTCAATGACTATATCTATTTTTTTTTTTTTTTTTTTTTTTTTGGGTGTTGATCTGTTCCAGATGCTGCGCAGAATATTGGCTCTAGTTTTCCACTTCTCTAAATAGACTAAGTAAATTTGGATACCTGTCCTTTGCAGAGGAAAATCTTGCAGGTGAATAGGTTTCTGCACTACTCTGTCAAGGGCATCACTCAACAATGTGCTCACTCAACAGTGTTCTACATTCACAAACTGCTGCATTCACAAAGTGCTGCATTCACAAAGTGCTGCATTCAATCTAGTAAGGTCTGGATCTAGCTGGATCTAGACATTCCCGGAAATTTCAGCAATCAACATACATCTAATTACATCCTTAATATGACATTAGAAATGAAATGCTGTAAACTCCTAAGAACACAACAAATGAAATCAATAAAATGAATCTTGTTCCTAGAGAAAAATAAACACAGGAGAAAGATAGTCTTGGTGTTCTCAATTAGTTATCACCAACATAATTATTTGCTCTTCATCCAATCTTTCACTATCAGGTGTTCGCGGCTTAAACTTGATTGATTTGGAATTTGACAACTATGTTGACCATACTCTTCTGTACCTAGTTATATTATCCACATCTTCTTCCATTAAAGAAAAAGGGTCTCATACATTAAGGGTTTTAGAAATTATTCCCTATTGCAATGAGTATTTGCTTATAAACAATATAAGCACATCATGGTATCAATTCTTGTATAGTATTCAGGTGAACTTTTTTCTAATCAAAAGTTTTAAGGCGAATATATTCCCCCCGGTTCACCCTGTCTGAACTATGCTTGTACCTCATCTATCATCATCATTCTCATCACTATCATAATCATTGTTATTACAGTCATCATCATCATTCTCATCATTATCATTTTATCATCATCATCATAATTATCATTACAATCATCTTCTTCATTACAATCATCATCATCATCATCATCATCATCATCATCATCATCATCATCATCATCATCATCATCATCATCATCATCATCATCATCATCATCGCCATCGCCATCATCATCATCATCATCATCATCATCATCATCATCATCATCATCATCATCATCATCATCATCATCATCATCATCATCATCATCATTACAATCATGAGGACACTAGACCATATGTTGTAACAGGAGTGACATGAAATGCAAAGTTGTGTCTTGCTTCAGATACAAAGCCAGATGCGTGTAGTAGCGTAATGTAATATGGGTTGTGTCGTGCTTAGGGCACAAACCGAGATTATGGTACCATACGTGATATATAATACAAAGTGTTGTCATGCGTGGGAGTGCATAATTAAATGATTAATTAGTGTTTGGGTTATGCTAAATATGTTCTCTTGTGATAGACAGGACTTTATATATCAAATTTGCCTTCTATCATGAGATTGATAGTTAGCTTATACTCTCAGCATGTAACTACTCTTCAGTCATACTCCTCATTCATCAGACATAACATTCATATGTGCATGGATGATAATTTCACTCATCCATCAGACATAATATTCATATGTGCATGGATGATAATTTTACTCATTCAGCAGGCATGATATTCGTATGTGCATGGATGATAATTTCACTCATTCATCAGACACAATCATATCTCTATAGATGACAGTAAAGCATATGTGTGTGCTTTCCACAGAATACATTCACAGATAACCACAATGACATTAAAATGGAATCTCAATTATTCCCTCATCCTTCATCAGAAATTATAATATTTTCCTCGATGATAATCAGTCTTACTGATGTGTTTCACAAATGATACATTCACACCTGTTCAATTATAATGAAATCACACATGACTCACCATAGGCATGCTCTCTTCAATGACATAGAATTATGTGATACACTCAATCCACATTCATCAATGATGTATCATAACCATTCTTGCAAAAACCTATTTGACTTCTCATGTGCTCATGTAATAAAAAAAATCTTCTTTATTACGCATTACACTAATTTGTCTTGCACGTTTGAAATAGTTTCTTCTAAGTGAACTAAGTATTCTTAGTTTCCTAAATCTTAAGTTACACACCAACTCTAAATCACTGCTAACTGAGTTTAACTACTTAAGAAATACCATTTACAACTTGGTCTAATGCTTACACATTAAATAAGTTGTATAGCTGGGGAAAAAAATAAAACTCACTATGGTTTGTCGTAGTGTACAGATTATCCATAAATTATGATAACTGAATATAATATTTAGTTTCTAATAAATTAGTTTCTTAAGAACTAATTACGTGGTTTACAACACACTGACTTACCAATCCTTCTTTTTGAAAAAAAGGCTCACTTCTTAAACTAAACTAATATAAATTAAAACATTGTTTACTTCATTCGAATAGAATGGCTTCACAACACATGTCAACACCAAGATGTCAGGCTCTCGATTTGGTTGAGTTTTCCAATAAACTGGCTGCTGGATTTCTGGTCCTTCTTTATCTCTAGACTTTAATTTTCTAACGTGTTCATAGCGAGTTGAGAAGCTACCATTTTCCGCTGGCACAGTCGGCCTTTCTTCTGGTGGCAACGAGTCGTGGTTTGTACAATGAGACCATGAGACCGGTTGTTGCTGTTTTTATCTCAGCCTTTTCCGTTCCAAGTTTTGGCTTTCCCGTGGACCATGAGTCTGTCCTTGTAAATTTAGCATTGTAGAAGAAGGGAACAAACCAACGCTAATGCGGTGTCAACCTTGATTGTTGTACGGAGAATATTTACAGCAACGTTACGGCTTGTGAAAAAATATATTACACCCTCCAAGGGTAGGTGGGAAACACCTTTCCTTTCTAGCTGGCTTGATATTTTCTGGCAGTTAACTTCTCCATCAGCTTGCCTATTGTATTCTGCATGGTTATTACTCGAAGTCCCTGCATTTTTGTGTGGTCTTTGCCAGGCTTCGGCATGGGAATCAAATAGCTGTGTAACCGTTCCTCCTGGAAGCTAGCACTCTGTATACTGTTGTTGTACATGTCTGCTAATTTTTCTAACTCGTTGTCGATACACATATTGATGTCGTCATAACTTATGCCATCTTTCCCTGGAGCGCTGTTGTTTGAACGTCGAAGCACAGCCTTGATTTCTTTCACTGTTACTTTGTCTTCATCCGAAATGTTCTGGGCATTGCACCTAACTGAGGTGACCTCCTTAGCGAGATTTCAGCCTCTCATGTCTGTCTGGTTGCTCTACTCTAGATAGCGTTCGAAGGGGGCTTTACCCTTGTTCTTGTCAGTACTATGCCAGATGAGTTCAGCACCTTGGAAGTCAGGAATACTCTTATTCTTGACTGCCCCACTCATTCTTTTATGTCGTCGCCAGAACAATTTCAGTGACTTGTCTGTGCTGTCTCTGTGACATACCTCTGCCCATTTTTCACTTTCAACCACCTTAACTAGTTTTTTGAAGTAGCTTACTTGTGTGTGCATCTCTCTTTCTAAGTGCATGCAGGGACTATGATGGGCAACTTTGTTCTTTTTTGGCGTTTTGCCATTTCCTTTCAGCACTACGCTTGTCCACCCAAGCCTTTTTCACCTGAAAAATTCCACCAAGGTGGCTGCTCCCAGCTTTTTGTCATGCTCTGAAGCTTTCTGCGCTTGTCGCGTCTTATTTTACTCACCACATCTTGCCCTGTACTGTTATATTTGAAGGTCTTGATCGTTGACTTGTGCTGGCTAGTACTGCCTTTCTCCATCAATATGCTGCAAGGGTGGTGGTCGCTGACGTGGTACCCTAGGACACTCCATCTACATACTGTAGTGAGTGAAGGAGAAATAAGCGCCAGATCAATGACACGGTCCTTATCACCTGGACGACTTGCTGTCCTGGTGGCTCGGCCACTGTTGATACAAACCAGGCCAATGGTTTCAAGTGCAGTCTCGAGCTCCTCCCCCTGTGTTTTAGAGGAAATGTTTACCCAAGATCTGCCTTTAGCGTTGAAGTTGCCACATAAAATAACATTCCTCTCAGGACCTAAAATGTCACTTAAGCACTGCCACTTCTGGGAATTCAAATTCGCGTTACGGGCATAAACATTAACCAACACGAATGGTAGACCTCATAGAACTCTAATTGCCTGAGTTAGTATGCTGTCACTGTCCCAACTGGACATGTTTAGCTCTGAAGCCACCATACTGTCGCGGATGAGAATCGCCATTCCCAGGTGTCACCTGGTTTAGAAACATTTGAAACCGGAAATGTGGAGTATCTGATCACGGAGCCACTGATCACGCCTGGAGAATACGAGTTTTCCTAAGGCCCACGCGGTCACACTTGAGTCTAAACCGCCTTTCCCTACCATGCCTGCCTTGTCTCTTACGGCCTTCCCTCCGCGACCGTCGCCGTGTTAGGTTGACTGCCCTCATCACAACTGTTTGGTTTTATCTACTCAACAGTGTTGCTTCATCACAACAGTTTGGCCACCTAATAAATGCCCAAACAATGACGAGCAAGATTCCTTAGCGACGTAGAACACTCATCGTATTATCAACCCATCTGAATCTTGGTCTTTATAAATAATTTAGTCTACTGCTTCAGTAAAACAGGAGGAGCTGGCCTCCCATCAATTCACCACTCTACTGTTTGTGTCTATGTACAGTATGTGCACAATTCAGAATAAAAGAAACAGAGGACGTCCAGCTAATAACTACATAGCAAAGGTATGCGAGATTCAGATTTATCAAAACACATGACCTCGAGATTTAAACATGTATGCGAGGTTCACTGAGCTGAAGAGAACTCATAAGAACAAGGAAATTTGAACTAAAATGATTAATCGATTTCACTACCAGATTTCGGACTAAGATGATGATGGTGGTGGTAATGACGTAGAGGATGATGACATATTTTGCGTGGTAATTTATCAATTCCTTTTCCTCTTCTAATCTCACTGTTTCTTATTATGTCTATTCTAAGTGCAAGCCAGTAATTAAACTTGAGAAACAATTCTAAACACCCAACTGCGGATCTCACCTGCCCGCACGCTAATGTAAGCTGTGCTCCGAGTTGAGTTATCTTGTGTAACGCCCCCTGAAATATTTTCGTCAAAGGTAAACTTAAATAGCCCCCGTTCACCTCAGTAAGTTCTACATTCTTCTAATTTGATGATCTTTCTGTGCACAAGTGGGAAGATTCCAGAAAGGAACCAGAGACAGAGGGGTGAGAGAGGGAGGGGTGTGTGAGTGAGAGAATCAAGAGAGAGAGAGAGAGAGAGAGAGAGAGAGAGAGAGAGAGAGAGAGAGAGAGAGAGAGTGAGTGAGTGAGGAGAGAGAGACAGAGAGAGACAGAGAGAGAGAGACAGACACAGAGAGAGTGAGTGAGTGAGTGAGGAGAGAGAGAGAGTGAGTGAGTGAGTGAGGAGAGAGAGACAGAGAGAGACAGACAGAGAGAGAGACAGAGAGAGAGAGAGAGAGAGAGAGAGAGAGAGAGAGAGAGAGAGAGAGAGAGAGAGAGAGAGAGAAAGAGAGAGAGAGAGAGGTTGATTCAAGTTTACTTAAATTCCAGAAGTCTGGAAGCTAAAAGTCTGCATGGCGAATTGCTTGTGTGACTGACATTGCTCTTAACCAACAGTACCTGTGCTCAAAAACTGTTTTGCATCCTAAATTGTGCTTACAGACATGTCTAGGGTTGGCATGTGTAAACACATGGTTTTCTTGATAAAAATAAAGTAATTGTTGCCGTGTTACAGAAGGGAGAAATATACTAGATATTCCATTAATCAACCTACAATTGGTGTGTGTTTCAGATGCACATGAAATAAAATTATTTTATAAACCAAGACTCGTTACTCTCTTTTATTTTTATCGAGAATGATCTAAGGGTGAAATTAGTACCACTTCTGATTACTAAACTGTTGAAATATGCAATCCTAATATGTTGTTTATGTCACATTCTTACTTAATGAGTAACATACAGGCAGGGCCAAAAAGAGACTGCACAATCATTTTACACTGCAACGCGACACATAATTAGCCAATAAATACACTAGTTAATCATATATTAGTTTATATAGTTTATAATCTTCTTCTTCTTCTTCTTCTTCTTTTCTTCTTCTTCTTCTTCTTCTTCTTCTCTTCTTCTTCTTCTTCTTCTTCTTCTTCTTCTTCTTCTTCTTCTATTCTTCTTCGTCTTCTTCTTCTTCTTCTTCTTCTTCTTCTTCGTCTTCTTCTTCTTCTTCTTCTTCTTCTTCTTCTTCTTCTTCTTCTTCTTCTTCCTTGATGGGGAGCATCTCATTTAATTCATATGAGTAGTCATATAAGTTCCCGTTCCCGACTGTCTGTCTGTCTGTCTGTCTGTCTGTCTGTCTGTCTGTCTGTCTGTCTGTCTGTCTGTCTGTCTGTCTGTCTGTCTGTCTGTCTGTCTGTCTAATCATTTATTGGTTGCAGTTAGAACAACCTTAGATAAACAAAGACCAACTTACAAAAAGCATTAGAAAGAGCACTTGAAAGATCTTTACATCTTCCCCAACAATTAACTTGGGTAAATGGAGCAGCGGAAGCAGCAGCAGAAGAAGAAGGAAAAGGAGGAGTAGGAGCTGGAGGAGGAAGAGGGAGGAGGAGGGGAGGAGGAGGAGAAAGAGAGAAGAGGAGGATGGAGGAGGGGAGAGGGAGGAGGGGGAGGAGAAAGAGGAAGAGGGTAGGATGTGGAGGAGGGGGAGAGGAGGAGGAGGAATATAACGCATATGCCTGTAGATTTAATAATGGCTGAAGTTGTTCCATGTCTTCTTAGAATTGGCGACAGTGTAAGAGAAATATAAAATCTTCAAACTTGATAGAGATAAGGTAACTATTATTTATTTATTCTTTAAGCAAAAAAAGATGAGTTACAATGTTATGCATTATGTATTATTTTTATGAAAACTTTGAAAATGCCTTACAGATTGTATCATTATTTATTATAACTCATATGCCGGTATATAACTATGGACAAAGAGTTTATAAATCTTTGAAAACGATGCCACAATATGACTATAAGTTATACAGAAAAGTTATGCCCCTTGAAATAACTTTTACAGAGTTAAGTCCCCTGAGATATATGAAATTATAATGAAAAATGAAAAATGAAATAATATTGGGTAAGCAGCCGATTTCACACTAAAATAATATGACCGTGGGCTGCGCTGGAATGAAAGGAAGACGTGTAGAAAATTTCATCTCAATCGGATGGGCTGTTCGCGAACGCATAAAGGACATACGGACGGAGATTGCCTTTTATATATAAGATATATATATATATAATATATATATATATATATATATATATATATATATATATATATATATATATATATATATATATATATATATATATATATATAAAATGTACTGCTTGGAATAAAAATAATATAAATTGATGTAAATAACGAGGAAAATAACCCTATAACAGACCCTCTGAACAAACTTCTTGCATTTCCGATTCATCTTCGCTGTCTTTCAGGATCAGATCAATTGCTAGATTAGCATTGCAGATAGGCCACAAGCATCTGCAGGACTGTTTCATCATGTTACTGTTCCGCCAGACATAAATTTGTTCCTGCCATTACTTATATGTTTTGCTTTCATTAGAGATATATATCTATGGCAAACTTTCTTTCCTCATTGTTGTCTATTATTTGTTTAACAGTGTCTTTGCCTTATTATGTAACTAAACTACCTTATTTTCCTAACTGTGATCTCGTGTTATAAAAACACATTCTATGTTTAACAGTTTATTGCCTTAATATGTGATCAGGCTATCTTATTTGCCTAATTATGATCTTATTTTACGCAAACATATCGTGTATTTAGCAGTGTGCTTTCTTATTACAAAGGGTGTTGAGAAAGTAAGGCACAACATCGTTTTTCTCAGGAGCTGTTTATTCAAGAAGTATGAAATAGATACACAATATTCATGGATATATCATGTAAAGATCGGTATTACTCAACATATTCCCCGTGTACGGCTTTATGCCAGCGCGAAAGAAGTGGATGTATTCCTAGCCCGTTCCAGAATTTGTCTTGATCATGTAGCCATATTTTCGCTGCATGAATCACCTCCTCATCATCTTCAAATCTTGTCCCACGGAGTGCATCTTTAAAGGGACCAAATAGATGGAAATCAAAATGGTGTCAAATTGAGACTATATGGTGGATGTGATAGTACAGACCAACTCAATTTAGTGATTGCTTCCCGTGTTGCCATACTTGTGTGAGGGCGCGCATTGTCGTGAAGGAGAGGCAAGTCTGCTGGATTCTTGTAGGGCCCAACTCTGCGACAACGTTGATTGAGGTTTTCCAAGGTATTAATGTAAGCTTGCGAACTGATTGATATCCTCTTGGCATGAGTGGCACCGTACAGTCTTGGCAGACCAAAGTATGTGAGTTGGAATTTGGCCAAAATTCCATCACAATGCCTGGGCAGAGTTTCAGAGAACATGTGGTGCCCAAACGACATGTTCCCTCTCTCGGCCTTGCCTTGTTTCATCCAGAGGAATGGATACCATCTACAATAATCACACCTTCAATGTCCCAAAGATAGTGCTAATCATCAGCTGAAACAGTTGTCTTGAATATCTTTCTTCATAGTGATTGCCGATGATGCCACTTCATCGACTGTCGATTTCCCTCAGATTCAAAATGATATATTCAGGTTTCGTCACCTGTAACGAATCTTAGTTCTCTCCATCAGTACTGGAACGCTCCAACAATTCAGAAGAAGTAGCTTTCCTTTTCAGTTGGTGGACATATGTGTGTGCTTGTTGGGCGTGCGTTTGTAAACGCATGTGTCATGTCTGTATGTCTATAGGTGAAGTTGTGTGTGCCTGTTTGTTTTGCTTGTCTGGATGCGTGCCTGTGTACCGTGTGTATACCTATATGTGTAGCTGTATGTGCTTGCTTATCTGTGGCATGAATAACATATAACACATTGACATTTCTGGAGAAAAACACGTCAACGCCGGAAGAGAATATTAACTCAACAATCTCACGTGTAATAGAAATTACGACAGTTGTGCCTGGAATGTCATGCATTCTACACACCTGTGGAACTAACTCTCTCTCTCTCTCTCTCTCTCTCTCTCTCTATATATATATATATATATATATATATATATATATATATATATATATATATATATATATATATATATATATATATATATATATATATATTTTTTTTTCCGCGTTACCATCCTGTTTCAGGATATTACGGTCAACATAAGCATCTTTCAGCTGTATGTTGATTCCTAGGCTAGGTTACGCTCATCAGCACGCCAAGACTTTCTGAGCGACCGGCTCCATACTCTCATAAGTCATTGGCGCGACTCGAAGCGCTTCCAATTCTCTTGCGCTCACATCAACCACGAGAGTATTCGGGGTTACGGAGAAAGCTGCTAACTCCTCGACCAGGGAGACCGGCATTAGCAGCTTTCTCCTTAACCCCGAATACTCTCGTGGTTGACGTGAGCGCACGAGAATTGGAAGCGCTTCGAGTCGCGCCAATGACTTGCGTGTGTGTATATATGTATGTTCTATATATAACTATCTATGGGATGATTTGCAAATATGCGTTTTTATTATGTAAGCGAACTTCTGTTTATATATGGGGAGCAACGGCAGCGTAGTGATTGGACACTCGCCTGCAGAGCCTGAGGTCATGGGTGTGAATTAGCATTTCTGAAAACCGACCCAGCCTAAAATGGGTATAAATAACTTCTTGGGGTGTAAAGACGGCGGCAGAATGCCTCCCACATTATGCACCGAGTGCCGAATGATCTACCACATTATGCACCGAGTGCCGAATGATCTACCACATTATGCACCGAGTGCCGAATGATCTACCACATTATGCACCGAGTGCCGAATGATCTACCACATTATGCACCGAGTGCCGAAAGATCTACCACATTATGCACCGAGTGCCGAGTGATCTACCACATTATGCACCGAGTGCCGAATGATCTACCACATTATGCACCGAGTGCCGAATGATCTACCACATTATGCATCACCACGTACCGTATGATCTACCACATAATACACCGAGTGCCGTACGATGTATAATATGATTGTAGCATCGTATATCCGAGACGCCTTAAGTCACGTGGAAGGGTCCTTTATTTTTTTACTTACTTGTAAGGATATATGCGTGCATCATTCTGTATTCATATTTGTTTTTGCATGTATATGTATGTATGTTTTCTTGTGTATATCTATGTATTCATGCATGTTTGTTATTCTTTGCTCGTCTTTATATATATATATATATATATATATATATATATATATATATATATATATATATATATATATATATATATATATATATATGCATTGGCACCTTTCCGTCTTGACAGACGATAGTTTGGTACATTGTGCTTCAAAAAGGCTTAATAACTACGACCCATGGCGGTGGCGAGTGTGGCTAGGTAAGGCCAATTCTTGCTGCAAATGTTTGCCCACAGTAGATGCATGTGAAAACATGGTCATTTCCACCATTGTGCACCATCTTACGTCTCTCACGCTTCTGTATGTGCTTTATCTGCAATCATTTTCTCCTTTTGTCTTTATTCCATTTCTGATAGTTTGCCCTCCATGCAACACGTTCAGCGGCGACTTGCTCCCAATGTGCGTTATCAATGCCTGTATCAATCATGTCCCGCTTACACACATCTTTGTATCGTAGTAGAGGCCGACCCTGAGATCTCCTATCCGTCTGTAATTCACTAAAAAAGATGTCCTTTGATATTCTACCATCATCCATCCTCATAACATATCCTATCCATCTAAGTCTACGAAGACTGAGCATGGAATAAACCGTCACACAACCTGATCTTTCCAATACTTCAGTATTTGTGATTTTGTCTTGCCACTTAATACCAAGTATTCTTTGCAGACACCGCATATGAAAGCTGTTTAAACGTTTCTCTTGGCGTGAGTAAGTTGTCCAGGTTTCACTGCCATATAGAAGAGTATAAGGACACAGGCTTGGTAGACGAGGACTTTTGTTTTGGCGGTAAGCTTCCTGTTCTCCCAGACTCTTTTTGCTAACATGTTCATTGTTGTTGCTGCCTTGACAATCCTGATGTT
>JACEFZ010011068.1:27500-100000 GCA_014155875.1 Cepaea nemoralis
GCGTGGGCGGTCATGATTCGCCATTTCACTCGATCACCAGAGTCGTGGATCAGCTCAGTGTTCCTGTCTCGTCCATGCCATGTGGCCAAGCCATCCAGGTATTTTCCTCTCGGTCTTCCTCTTGGTCTGTTCCCTTTGATCTTGCCAGCTGTCACTAAGTTCTCCAGTCCATTTCTTCTCATAACATGTCCAAAAAATTTTGACTGTCTACGTCTAATTTCTCTAATCAATCTACGATTTTCATTTGTCTCTTGTAGTACTTGGTCATTGGTTTTTCTATCTGTCCATGGTATTCTTTGCATTTTCCTCAGAAACCACATTTCTGCAGCCATCAGATGTTTTTCAGCTTGACTGCACATTGTCCAAGTTTCACATCCATACAAATGAACAGGCTCTATGTATCCCCTCAACACTCTTTTTCTCGTTTCAATTGACATCATTTTATTGGTCAGAATGTTTTTCATCTTGCTAAAGGCTACTTTCGCAATGGCGATTCTTGTTCTAATCTCTTCAAGGCATCTGCCATCAGATGTTATGACTGTTCCGAGATAATTGAACCGATTCACTTGTTGAAGAATATTCCCATTTACTTGTATATTACATTGTGGTACTTCGTTCTTCCTAGTGACGACCATAACCTGTGTCTTCCTACAATTTAATTCCAACCCCAGCTGCTCACTGTGGACAACAACCGTATCTACTAATTGTTGCAGATCCTGCGCGTTGTCTCCAACACTACACAGTCATAAAAAATACACCCTTTACTACTAGTAGTTGCTACTACTAATAAGTGCTTCGAACTGATTTGCACGTGAGGATTAACTTTATCTATTGCCAATGTCCCTCACTATTATGCGAACTCACTTCATATGGAAACACGTAAAGTATGCATAGGCCCTTTTCACACACCCAAAAACACACTGGGGATATGGTGCTAAACTCATATATGTATAGATCAGTAGCTATTTGGTGGTGGTTTGGTCAGTATCACACAGCCCGCTTTTTCTTCCAGAGACATTTTATGGTACCCATTTTAAGCTGGGTCGACATGGGAGGCTAGGTTAATTTTTATAAATTTGAATCCGCCCAGATACGGATCGAATCCATAACCACCTGGCCAGCAGGCTAACGCCTAGCCACTGCACTGCCACAGTTATATAAAAACATAATCAGCGAATTTCTACATTTGGACAGTCATGTTTTCCCAAACGATCTCCATGTTTTCCCCCCACCGAATCAACTATATTATCTCAGCAACTCTTCTTCTCCTCCTCTCTTCTTTAGTTATTTATCCCCTACTGGGTCATAGGCTCCCCACCAACTCACTCGAAATAGTCTTATCCTTAGCTATCCCATGCATTCCGTCCATCTCCTCCCTATATTATTAATTCCTGCTTCTACTTCTCCATGTGTTTTCGTATCTTCCTCTATTTCATATGCCTTGTGGATTCCAGGCGAAGACCTTTATAGTTATAGTATTCTCTCACATTTTCTCACGTATATCCCACCCAGAGTCGGCATCTTCCCTTCACCTTTTGATTCAGTGACTCCCCTGTGATAAAACTATTGCCATGTTCGACATTTAACCAAATAATTACCCATAATAGGGCACTCTCACGATGTTTATACTTCACCTCCACACCTCAAGGTACAAGAGGAACATGATGAGATGAGATGAGAATTACCGATTGTTTTAATAATTGGGGGTGGGGGTCTGAGTGGTCTCGAGGTATGGTGTCCGCCTCGAGTGCTGGGGGTCCCGGGTTCAATCTCCGGCGAGGGCAGGGACACTTTTAAGTAACAAAATTTCCCCTGGTCTCTGGGTAGTGAGATCGGACGCCCGTGTGTATTTTTGCACACGTAAAAAATCCCTTCGCAGTTCGAAATCGAAAAAGAGTAGCCTAACGGCGCTAACCGGGCAAAATGTCCAGTTAAAAATATACCCAAAGTATTTCAGGATTCTCACCGGTGCTACAGAGCTCTTGCACTGAACTGAGATTCTCCGGACTCAGGCTTGAGTTAGGAGTAGAACTTATGGGTTACACCAATGTGCCGTGATGTTGATCCGTCGACTAAAATAAACTAAACTAAATAATGGAGGCGATTCGGAAAGCATTTTAAACATGTAATTTATGTGTAACTTTACAAAAATAAACTCCAAATAGACAATTCATGAAAATAAAATTTGCTGTCCATGAAAAAATGCAGTAAGTGTTCTGTGAAAACTCTAAATAGAAATGAAAAATAACTAAAATATCATAATGTATTTTTAGAACTAACGGCAAACAAAATTAGAAAGTCACGGTTGTGCAATGGCTGGTCTGTCTTCCTGGACATCATGTGTTAGAATTCACAATCATTTGGTTATTTTTATATTTCATTTCCGGTTTCGCCAAATTCGACCCAGTATTTCAAATATATAATGAATTACATGTAAGTGTATTAAAATAACATAATTATTTGCAGAATGTGTTCATATTAGTGAAAATGCACTCGTGCAATCCGTTGCAATTCCCTTTAGTTCAGTCCAGATTATCATCATGGTGAAAGTATGGGACCATGTGAACAGTGAGTACCGTAAGGGATGACTAAAGGATCTAGCCGACACTCAACATTCCGAGGAAAGAACAGGCTGGTATATAATCAGACTGCCAATGGGAGTGGCAGACTAGGTCTTAAAATTGACATTTGTAACATATTGTCTTTCATGGTTGTTAGAGAATAAATTGAGGCGTGGGACATATAGACATACAGAAATTAGATATTTAAGGGCATGCATCTTTCCCATTGCAACATATGCATGTGAGACCTTGAAACTTACTAAACAAGCAGACTAGAGCATAAATGCCTTTGAATTCCTTCATTCATCACGCGCCGTGTCACTAAGCGTGGGCGGTCATGTTTCGCTATCTCACTCGATCACCAGAGTCGTGAATCAGCTCAGTGTTCCTGCCTGGACCATACTACGTGCCCAGACCATCCATGTATTTACTTCTGCACCTTCCCCTTGTTCTCTTCCTCTCATTCTTGTCAGGTTTCACCAGGTTCTCCAATTTATTTCATCTCACAATGGGACAAATAAATTTTGACTGTCTACGTCTAATTTCTCTAATCAGTGTCCAATTTTCATTTGATTCTTGTAGGACTTGGTCGTTGGTTTATCTGTCTGTCCATGGCATCTTTTGCAATTTCCTCAGAAACCACATTTCCTCAGCCATCTGATGTGTTTTCAGCCTGTCAGCTCATTGTTCAAGGTTCACATCCATACAAAAGTACAGGTTCTATGTAGCACCTCATCACTCTTTTTCTCGTTGCAATTGACAACTTTTTATTGGTCAGTATGTTTTTGATCTTGCAAAAGGCCACTTCGCCATGGCCATTCTTGTTCTAATCTCTTCAAGACATCTCCCATCAGATGTAATGACTGTTCCGAGATAATTGTACCTGTTCTCTTGCTTAAGAATATTCCCATTTACTTGTATATTGCATTGCAGTATTTCCTTATTCTTAGTGACAACCCTAATCTATGTCTTTTTACAGTTTAATTCTAACCTTTGAATATAACTGTTGTAAAAGGATTCAAAGAATATCTTGAATACAGAAAACAGCAAATGCATCCATACAACAAAATTTGAATATTGAAGAAGGTTGACTACTAAACACGATACCAAGTCATGAACATTTGGACAGAACTATAATAGAAGGGTATATGGCCGGGAAGTGAGGAAGAGGAAAGCCATAGAGAAGATGGGTGCAGGATGTGGCGGATGATCTCCAGATGGGTGTATGCGACGCGGGACATCTTGCTTATGACAGAGATGTTTTGCCGAAGGTTGTTATGGGAGCGATGTTCTGCAAAGGACATGCTACTGAATGAATGAATGAAAATAGTTTTTACTGTTTAGTGGGGGGTGGGGGTTAACAATTTCATCCGGGGTTCACAGAGCCCACTTGCAAGCTGACACCCCGCCAAGGCCGCTACTGGCAACATGAGCCATTATTATTGGAATTGTTTGCTCTTAGTGGACGATGAGGACGGAGCGTATATGTCCTGAGTGGCTATGCAGTCGGTTCTTGACGCTACTCATCTCATATCTCAGATTAACTCAACGCAACTCAAATTATCATCATTTCTCTTGGGTTATCTTCATATATACAAATGTAGTAAATTCATCAGCATATAGTTGCTAACCGTGTTCGACCGTTGATGTTTGACAAGCCTCTAAGACAGTAGATTTCGCATCTATACGATTTTCTAACCGGTCTCCCTGGCGAGAGTTTTACGGATGCGATTCTTAATCCCGTATATCCGGGTTCGAAACACAGCGGTGCTGGTTTTCCGAAAATGGTATAGGTGCCGGTCGTACAGAAAGAAATGGCAAACTAATGAACGTAAAAATGGCCAAGGAATCACGAACAGCCAACATTCTGGGGTTGACTGCTACGTTTTTCTATGGTTTTTTTTTTCTTCGACGTTACCTTGTGGTCGTGTCGACTTGTGTTGCCCTGATTTAAAACAGGATCTCGGCACAATGCACCCTCCCGTTTGCACGACTAAGAATCCACGTCTATGAGTGACGAACCCACAAGCATACAGCTCCATGGCACGTAGACTCAACTACAGCTGTGTTGATTCCATTAACAATACCTTTCTTTACAACATTAACATCTGTTCTTTAAAAATAATTGCCATCGTTGGGACCGCCAAAATGCTATCCGCCATCTTGTTCGAACAGAAGCGAAATGCGCATTCATTACATCTTCCCATTTAGCCTTCTGAGCTTGTGAAGACTGCCAGTTGTCTCCCAGTCTGTGGACACGACCAAAGCAACTCAATATGCAGTTGGTTTCTGTACAGTTAACAAGTTACTTGCATGTCCCTTACAGGACGTCGCAATCAACCCCAACATTTTTGTCTGTTTGTAATCTTCAAAGTAATTTTACTTTTAGTTTTTTCCACTGCTTTCTGAACAAACGACGCTCCTACTATTGTTAAAAACAACGCACGACCGTTTGCTTCTAGCTCGCTTATACTGATGTTGAACCCGGAATGCTGGATTGTGAAATTTCGTTCACTATCTCTAAGCCTCATGCGGTGGATCTATGTACAGCGTATGATAAAAATGCAATGCAACCTTACATTTTTACAAACATAATAATTTATCATAGAAGACAATGGCTGTCCAAATGAAATAAACAGCTATTAAAAATAACACGGCCATTAGGTAAAAACAACATCTAGTGTTGGAATAAATATTAAGTATAATGGTAATTAGTAAAACACATCACTTTGGTCAACGACATCCTTTAAATAGACAAACATTTTTGTTTCGACAAAATTTCGATAAGAAAACGCAAAAAAACTGTAGAGAGCATTAAGCTGTTAAAATACAGCTTTTCTAATATAACTCTTGCATAAGAAGACAACTGCTAGGCCGCAAACAGTGTTAGATAATTCAAAACTGTTAGAACACAACTACTTACTTCTCTCTTGGTGTGAAAAGACATACTGTTCAAGGCAACTGAAATAAAGATACGAGTAGTTTGCCATTGGTTTCCTTCTTGGCAGTGACCGCATTGGTCGGTGACCATACTTTTTGTCTCTTTAAAGAGACAATAGATAGTTGTTTTCACTTCCGGTCGCCAATATGGCGATTAGGCATTGAACCGTTAAGGCCTGTAGCGTGTTTATGTTTGTGGCCACGGTTTGTAATCACATTTTCCTCATGTTGGACTGGTAGCAGATGGTTCCGTCGCCCTGCTACTGAGTGAGTGCGTGGACGACACTGTCAGCTGTGAAATTATCGTGGAATGCTTTTACACCTGTCCTGTACAGTGACCTGCATTTTCGGAACAATGGTTCCCGGCTGTTGCTGAATTAACTGATTTGACTTTTCGGTTCACGAGTGCATTTTTCATGAGACTCCTGGGTGTCGGCGCAGAAGCTGCGGAGTTCGTGCTTTGTGCGACACTTTCGGCAGATCGCCCTGAGGTAAAAGACCGAGCCATGTGAGAAAATACGGGTCATTGAGGTCTTTCTGGCGACTGCCGAGTCCATCGACAATGAACTGTGGTTTTCGTGGGTGAATTTTGTGCTGGCATTCTGGCGGCGGCATTATTCACAGTGTACCTGTGCGGGCTGTTGGATTGCCGAGACTCCTGTCTATTCCACTTTTCACATTGGGCAGTGGGGAGCATTTTGTGTGATATTCACTGGCACAGGAATGGAGCATAATGGGGACGACCCGTTGCCGTGAAGTTGGAACCTCGACTAACTAACTAATTAACTTAAAGAGATTCACTGCCTACTGGCGTGAGACTTTAGACCTTAACCAGTCACTATCTATCAGCTGCTCCTCAGCTCCTTCCACCATCTACTCGCATAGTTTCACGTTTCCCTGATAGTGGTGGGGAAACACGACTGTTGGAATACTTTGAATAGTTTCCTTTCCTAATACACGTACATGTTCTTTGTAATGCAGTTCCTTAAGTCTCACATATTCTGTCAGCGCCCTGATTTGCTGGAATTTTGCAATAAGACTAAGCTCACCATTAATACAATTTCGATTAAAGGCAATCGGTAATGAATCTGCAACAGCCGCTGTCCAACGTCTTCATGGAGCATTTATGAATGAGCAAGGTTAACTAGGCCAGTGCATCGTTCCATAGTAGGCCCTAACGCAGGGACTCCCCAACATGACGGTAAAGTTACCACTCTGTTAGGCTGGTCAGTTATAAATATTCTGGAAGGTTGTGAGGGTTAACTCTGTTACGTCCGATTCATTGTGGTTTAGGTCATCAGAGGTCTGACATGAGCTTGCATCTATCGGATTAAGGTTGATGTAGAGAACGTCAGCACCGTTACAGAAATACAGTCTCATCGGGGACTATATTGCAGAGCTCTTCTTTCCCTCTGCAAGGTAAGAAACCAGCGGGGATGTGCTTAACCATTACTGTTACTTCACATCTATTGAGAGTAACTTGCCGATCATTGGTGCGATATCTGAATTGGGGGACCACTATGTGAATATTTCGGACCTCGAAATAGTGCTATCGGGTCTACGTGAGTGAGAAACCTGGGCTAGCGACGTCGGACGTATCCATCACGCTGTGTATTCACACTGCCAGTTCATACTATGTCAGATCTCGCTATGTCACATCACAATATGTGATTGTACTCCCGATCTAGCTAAGTATGTCATGTCATTTGTGTATGTCAGATCATGCTTTGTCAGGTTACGCAGGTTTAAAATCACGCGATGTCAGATCGCCTTGTGTCGCTCACGCTATACTTGATCACGATACGCTATGTCATAGATCTCAATGTCAGATCTCGCAGTGTCACATAACGCTATGTCATACATATCACGCTATGTTATAATTACTGTAATGTGGATGATCGCATTGTGTCAGATCACGCTGTGTCACATCACACTGTGTCAGATCACGTTGCGTCAGATCACGTTGTATCAGATCACACTGTGTCACATCACACTGTGTCAGATCACGATGTGTCAGATTACGTTGTGTCAAATCACATTGCGTCAGATCACGCGGTGTCGGATCACAGTGTGTCATATCACGCGATGTCAGATCACGTTATGTATGTCAGGTCACGCTGTGGATCTCATTAGATCACATCACGATATTATGTCACACCACGCTATTTCAGAGTACACTATGTCATATCACATTATGTATGACAGATCACCCTATGTCAGGTCTCTTGCTATATCAGAACGCCGTGTTCACATACTCATGCTCACACAGGCGGAATACAAAAATACTCGAAAGCAGTGCGAACAGCCAAACGTCTTCAGACTTATAAAACAATCTACCTTCCTTTTGCCTTGCTACCTTATCAAGAAATGTACTTTACGCGTCTTCTCTTGTGCTGTTCAGAGATTCCTAGCTCTTCTACCTTTGCACACACCTACAGAAACATACATTACCTGAGCGCGTATTCGTCGGGTAAAACAGCACAATATTAGTACTCACCAGAAATAAGCCAGCATACGACAGAGTTGCTTAGCTACCTTTACTCTAAAAGTCGATCAGGGTAACCGAAGATTGTTGTATTCTTAGTTCCCATAAACTGTTACTGTTTCAGTGTTGGGCATTTTCATATTTTATAAACTTTTGTGATATGCATGTCTACAAGTGTAATGTCAGAGCACGGAGTGGCCTAGGAGTTACAACGTCGACCTCTGGCTCATGCAAACTTGGTTCGATTCGCCGCTTGAAATCCGTAGATTTGTTTAAAAAAAATTAAAAAAATAAAAAAGGAGATGAATGCAATGAATATTTTATCTGACAACTTGTCTAATCAGATAAGGGCGTTAATCTCCGAGGATCTGTATGCACGCTGTACACGATGACAATTCCTTGATAGTAGAAATCGAAATGAAGAGACCCAATGTCTGTTCTTCCTTCGCCCTTTATCAACCATTGGGGCATAAGGCCTCAAACAACTTACTGCAAACCATGTTATCCTTAACTATCTAATGCAGCTTCTCCCATGACATCCTCCATGTCATTCATTCCTGTCTACAATTTTATACTCCGTGCATTTTAGGTCTTCTATTTCGTTTTCCCTGTGGATTAAAGACAACGGCCTTTTTACTTATATTATTATCAGATCTGACATTGTACAGTCACATATAATGGCACAATCCAGTTCCACCAATCGGTCACTGGATCGTCAATTATTCCCCACCACGACTCTTGACAGAGTAATAAGATGACCCTGATCATGATTCTCGGGTTTCTAAATGTATGTCCCACGTAACGCCGGTGTCTGTCCTTCACTTCTTGATTCATTGGCATGTGTTTTAATTTTTCGAATGAGCTCCACATGGGGGGCTCTCACACCATTTTAGTCATATTTTGGGCACGCACCAATTAATGAATGTCTGTAGTTTATTAGTAGTCGCGTTAGGTGTTCTCTGTATTTATAATCCATACAGTAATACTGATTTAACGTCAGAACCAAATATTCTAAGTTTGGTGCTAAGTTTAATTTCATTTGACTTCCACACATTTTCTATTGCTATAAAACGCCTTCATGCACTTGTGTATTCGCAAATTATTATCTTTATCTAATAGGTCGCCGCCCAATGCTAAATTTCGAAGTTACAAAAAAAAAAATTACCAATCAAAGAATATTTAGAACATTATATGAGTTTGGTATATACAAACAAAAGAATATTTAGAACATGTATGAATCTGGTCTACCTACACAAAAGAATATTTAGTGCATATATGAATCTGGTATATATAACCAAAAGAATATTTAGTGCATTTATGAATGAGGTATATATAAACAATAGAATATTTAGAACATGTATGAATCTGGTATATGTAAATAAGAGAATATCAAGTGCATGTATGAATTTGGTATATATTAACAATAGAATATTTAGAACATGTATGAATTTGGTATATGTAAAGAAAAGAAAAGTTAGTGCATAAATGAATTTGGTATATGTAAAAAAACAGAATATTGAAAACATTTACGAATCTGGTATATGTAAACAAATGAATAGGTACTGCATAGTTGAATTTGGTGTATGTAAACAATAGAATATTTAGAACATGTATGAATCTGCTTTTTGTAAACAAAAGAATATTTAATGCATGTATGGATCTGGTATATATAATCAAACGAACATTTAGTGCACGTATGAATGTAGTATATATACACACAGAAGCATAATTACTTCATGTATGAATCTTGTATATAAACACACATGAGGCCCCCCCTCCCCCCTCCTCCGTCCCACGGAGTTAGTGCACTCTGCTCAGAGTATACTTGTTCTATCGATGAACTTAGAAGCACTCACGAAGATATCTATGTGCAGTGAGATTGATACTTAACCAAAATTTAACAAAATGGATATTTACACATATAACCAAGTAAAAAAATGAAGCAAATGATCTCATAATCAATCAGTTCGTTCATTGTGGTAATCAGTCCGAAGACTTGTGTTGATGTCGTCTTATCAGCTCTCGGCACTGTCTCAAAGTCTCAACAAATCTCTTCAGCGGAACGTAAGTCTGTGCCTCAAAGTTCTGGCATGTTTGTAAAACCTAAAAGCCTCTTTTGATGCCATACGGCGTTCTGATTATAGCTCAAGTTTAGAACAATCAACAATTGATGCGTCATGTGGTCGATACCACGCTTGTCGAGTTTATTTCCCGCGAAATTTCCTTGTACCCTTTTAAGGTAGAATCAAAATAGAAGCCCGGCTGACTGAAAACTTCCTGCCTAGATTTGAACACAATACCACCTAGCGGGCAGACAAACGCGTTAGCCAATGCCCTATTTCTCCGTCCTCACCCCAATTGCATGTTTGAGTGTTGGATACATTTTTCCTTAAGACGTACCCGTTTTCTATTGCTTTGTATCATGCCCTCTAGTATTCTAAGTGATAGTCCTCCGTGATTTTTACTGTGACCAAGCCAAGATAACCTGCTGGTGTATCAATTCCAATAGTTGTCTATTTTCTTTGATGTCTTTAAGAATGTGTCAACTGAGTCTCCTTTTCATCCACCTTATTCTCGTGCGATAAGTCTACATCCAGAAAACGTTCAAGTTCTGTTCGTCTATTTTTATTCATAGTCCATGTTTCCAAACTGAAAAGTCTTTCAGGTGAGCTGTCAACAGGTAATTGTAAGTTATGGTCTCAAGTTCACAATGATAGACAGGGGGACTCTTTATAACGACAAAACAGACCAGGGATTCCTATTGGTGCTAGGGAAGATATTGAGACGGTAAGATATTGACCACAAAAGCCAACAAGCGTCGATTGATATATAACAATTAATGATATAAATAAAGATAGATACGCGCCTTTTTTTTCTACAGTGGTCCAAAATTATTCCCCAGCACAGGCTGGATAATTTTTTCGACAAGTATGACTTAGGGGCCATCCAAGCCTCAGATAAAGGCTACCATAATATTTCAGAACGTTCTGAGAACTATATATACAGGACAGGCCATGAGGAAGGAACAGGCCACCCACTTCAAATGTCGTGACCTAGAATATGTGAGGCCTTACACTCTCTAACACAGCGGCAGTATCTGCTAAGGGTTTACATTTACTTTTACCTTGAAACAATCTGAGCGCCAGTGCTTGGCACTTCAAGATTTAAAACGTATAGTCTTCCGGACAATTAACACACCAGCCAAATCCACTGATCATGTTATTTCCGATCAAAGTCGCCATTATCACAAGTTACATATGAATCGGGGAGCGGCTGGCAAAGGGCTAGAATGCCGGCTTCTCCTTCAGGAGACCCGTGTTCAAATCCTCGGTGAGGTGTGGATGTCTTTCTCTGTCGGGGTAAAACAGAAAACTCTAACCTGCACAGTTGGCGGGTGACTGCACTAGCCATGCAGTCTTAACTCCCCAGGCTCTAGACCCCCAATGCTGTCGATTTAAAAGCCGACCTCTTTGTGTTGATTTCTATGTTATGAGGCGTCGGCCGTTCAGAAAGCTGTGATAAACAACTGAACTAACATTGCCTAGAAAATTACAAACAGTCAGTAAATGCGGGGTTGATTGCAACGTTATGTAAAGTACATGCAACTAACTGTTCTTCTTCTACTTCTTCTTTCGTTCGCCTGAAATATGTTTATAACTGCAATGTTGCCTCTTGTATGAATCTAACAGTCTTTTTTAGTTTACTCAGCGGTCCATAGAGTTTATCTTCCACTGTTGTCTCTCTAGGTCAGAAGGTTTGCCTGGATATGTTGTAGTTTGGGCAATCCTGGAGTATGTGCTCTGCTGTCTGCGACGACAAACCACATATGCACATGGCTGAGTCAGAAATCTTGAGTTTTGTATACATGTGGTTGCGTAATCTATTACTACTGTTTATTTGCAATACTATTTGTAGACACAAACTCTTAGCACAGCCGTTACAACTGACCAGATTCGTGCGTGGCAACTGAAACAAATTATATACTGGCAACATGAGTTACTTGTGTCAACTTGTTCTGTCGGCAACTTGAATTATTTGTGTGAACTTGTTCTGGCGGCAGGTTGAATTATTTGTGTGAACTTGTTCTGTTGGAAACTTGAATTATTTGTGTGAACTAGTTCTGTTGGCAACTTGAATTACATGTGTGAACTTGCTCCATTGGCAACTTGCATTATTTGTGTGAACTAATTCTGTTGGCAACTTGAATTACTTGTATGAAGATGTTATGTTGGCAACTTTAATTACTTGTGTCAGCTTGTTCTGTTGGCAACTTGAATTACTTGTGTGAAATAGTTTTGGTGACAACTTGAATTACTTGTGTGAACTAGTTCTGTTGGCAACTTAAATTACTTGTGTGAACTTGTTATGTTATCAACTTACAAGTGACCAGATTCGTGAGTGGCAACTAAAATAAAAATATACTGACAACTTGAGTTACTTGTGTCGACTTGTTCTATTAGTAACTTGAATTACTTGTGTCAACCTGTTCTGTTGGCAACTTACATTATTGTGTCAACTTGTTCTGTTGGGAACGTGAATTATTTGTGCGAACTTGTTCTACCGACAACTTGAATAACATGTGTGAACATGTTATGCTGGCAACTTGAATTACTTGTGTCAACTCGTTCTATTGTCAACTTGAATTATTTGTGTCAACTTGTACTGTTGGCAACTTGAATTATTTGTGTGAACTTGTTCTGTTGGCAACTTGAACTATTTGTGTGATTTTATTCTGTTGACAACGTGAATTATTTGTGTTATCTTGTTCTGTTGACAATATGTATTATTTACATGAACGTCTTCTATTTCCCCCAGGTATTTTCCAACAGTCCTGCCGAGGGAGAGCTGCAGAGGGGTGACGTGATTGTGTCCGTCAATAACTTGGACGCTTCTCATTTGATACAGGCAGAGGCTCAGGACCTCATTAAACAGCCGGGTGGACACCTTCACTTGCTTGTCAACAGGTAATTCATGTTCACATATTAGTATCTAAATTGTATTATTTGCAACATTTTTCTTTACTATCGTGTGAGTCTGATTTCATGTACTGACGAATCATTATTTATTTCAGATTCTGGGCTGGCTCTAATACATTTTATATCCTGTTTAATGGTAGTTATAATGACTGTGAGCTGTGAAAATAAATGTTTTCAGTCTTTAGTCTTACCTCATGAAAATATTTCAGTCTTTATTAGTGTATTGACAGACTCTTTCAAATTATTATATCAGTTGTTTTTTTCGTTCTTTGTTAATTTGTATAAAAGCATGGATTTATAGACTGGTTTTGTCATAAATATCAGTCTACTATTATCTGACAGTAACCTGAAGCTATCTTGCTGTTTAATTCTTAATGTCAACTGTGAAACCATTTGGAATCCATTTGATTTATATTCCAAATTTTTATAATCCCTATCGTGGGGAATGCTTTATTTTAACGAGCTACTAAGTCTAAATGGGTACCAGGAAATATCCTAGAAAGTAACTGGATCGGCAATGTATTGAAAACACTGCCCGTCCAGTGCCAAATTGTATATAAAAAGATGGGGCAAGTATACTTATATTAACTACGCCTCAAGACGTGTAGAGGGCCAGCGAATTTTTTTTTTTTTTTTTACTTTTTATTATAATATCTATCAGAGAGCACACTTCCATTTGATTGTGAAAACATTGATAATTCCTGTCTCTATTCTATGTGATATATCTGGTATAGGGTACTAAGAACATTATTGGCCAATTGACACCAATTGAGTAATGCGACAAATATCACACAAGCTGTCTTTTAACTTCCCAGAACATTTAATGACAATAATTTTATGGTTGACACTGACGCTGTGTAAAAGTAAAAGAAAAGAAAAGAGCAAAGGACTGACGCTGGGTAAAAGTCTAAAGAAAATAAAACAGTAAAGGACCTTTTATTTAATTGTCTTGACTCGTATTGGACATACGCTACTAGCCCTATAATTAGTATAATCCAATCGGCACTCGATGGGTGATGCGGTCAATACCACTGTGGCCGATTTTACTTCCCAGCACAATTGCTGGTACCATGTTAAGCTGCGTCGACTGGGATTAAAGCCAGTTTTAAAGATTCTGTCTCGCTGCCTATTCGAACCAATAAGCACATGGTCCACAGTCAAGAGTGGTCAACGATAAACACTGCGCTGCGGCGGCTCTCGTGTAGTGTGGAATAAGACAGTAGTAGCAACGTCTCAAGGTAAATTTCGGCATCCGGGAAGATTAACCAGGTCAACAAATGCACGCAGAAGTCGGATGTGTCGGCCTAACGGCACAAGAACGCAGCTCTGCTGTAAACAGGCACACAACAATCACGTCCAGAAAAAAAAACTCCGGATGAACGCAAAAGAAGAAGAAGAAGAAGAAGAAGAAGAAGAAGAAGAAGAAGAAGAAGAAGAAGAAGAAGAAGAAGAAGAAGAAGAAGAAGAAGAAGAAGAAGAAGAAGAAGAAGAAGAAGAGAAGAAGAAGAAGAAGAAGAAGAAGAATTAGAATTTCGGCACGCCAACTTGTGGTGGAAAGAGAACTGACCACCCAACCTTATTGTTTTGTGGCCTAGAACATGTGAAGCTCTGAAAGTTCAAACCCCACCTGCAGTATCTGCCATGGGTCTATCTTTACGTATGTTAGAATTGGCGACCTCAGATTTAAATACAAATTGCTTCACAAAGCTATTACTTCAGAGGCACGTTAAGTGAGTTGGCACCGACTTCTGTAAAAATGCCAAGTTCGTTAATTGCTCAGAGTTTCAAAAGGCGGCTGGAAAGGCAACAAGTATTCAGCAAATGTGTAAGTTATCCTGTAATCGCTTGTTAAAAGTGTAGGGCACCAACACACCACACTGCTGAAAATTAACAACAACAATACAATGAAGGAAAATAAAAGTAAACAGAAATAACACTAAATAAACAAGCCCGAAACAGGAACCTACTAAAAGATATGTAGGGCCATCACATCTTGTAGGTCTGAATGCACGGACAAATAAGTGGCCAGTATTTGCCTCACTAAACGGACGGGGAACAAAAGCCCGGAAACCTTGTTCGACCGTCCTCATGACATTCTTAACGCCTCCTATGATTATTCTAACCCGTCTGCTGCCACAAATATCACACAAGATCAATGCAAGATTCATTCAAAGCAGTAATAAACAGCCGCTCTCCGTGGCGAAGGTATCACGGACGAGGTTCGTAATACCGTATACCCGCTTTCGAAGCATAGCTGCGCGCGATTTGGCACCATACCACGTTGAGTTGGTTTTGCTTTGGTATCGGTGCCGGTAGTTTAGAAAGCGATGGCAATTTACTGAACGTAAACTTGCCAAGAGATCATAGCTGTAGAAATGCTGGTGTTGATTGCAATGTCCTGTACAAAAGGATATGCAAAAAAAAGTAATAAACAAGATTTTGCAGGCGAAAGTAGCCTTTTGTAAGCAAGAAAACATACTCACCAATAAAAAGCTGTCGACTGTAGTGAGAAAATTAATGATACAGTATTGTGTTGAAACTATAATGTTGTATATATATTAAATCTGCACAAAATCAGACAAACTGAGACATTTTATGGCAGCAGAAATATGATTTATAAGGACAGCGCACAGAATACCATACCCGGACAGACAAACCCCTGTGAAGAGGTCCTTCACGAAGCAGATGAAAATCTCAAACTGATTACAGAAATTAGACGTAGACAATCACAGTGTTTTTCATGATATGAGGAGAAATTAGTTCGAACACGTTGTTACAACTGGCAAATGTCATGTGTAAAGAGTAAGGATAAGACAAAGCCACATGACATTATCGTGACAAGAAAACATACCTGATCCGTGCCTCTAGTGATCGTGTCAGATGACAAACCATAGTCTCCGACATATATCGGTGTGTCACACGATGATGATGAATAAAGTTAGTTGCATATTCTGTACAGGACGTCGCAGTCGACATCTTAAATTTTGCTGTTGTGATCTCTTGGCAAGTTTACGTTCAGTAGTTTGCCATTGCTTTCTGAACGACCAGCGCCCATACCATTTCGTAAGAAAAATACCAACGCAACGCGCTCTGCTGTATTTCGAACGCGGGTATACAAGACAACGAACTGCGTTCGTAACAACTTCCTTCACCACGGAGCAGGTGTCTGATGAGTGGTCAGGTAAAAACAGAACACGTCTGAATGCACTGTGTATGATACAGCAGCTGTCGGGGCTACGATGCAAACTAGAGGTTCTCCTGAAGCTTGTGTAACAACAACAAAAATTCCTTTCACGCATCACCGAGCCAACTTTCAGACACGTTCTTAGGCAATATTAATACTAAGCTAATGTGAACAATAGCAGGCTTAGCTATCACATAAAATATTTGAAAGGCTAATTCTTAACAACTCTAACTGCAGTACCTGTATCTCTCTCCCTCTCTCTCTCTCTCTCTCTCTCTCTCTCTCTCTCTCTCTCTCTCTCTCTCTCTCTCTCTCTCTCTCTCTCTGTCTGTCTGTCTCTCTCTCTCTCTCTCTCTCTCTCTCTCTCTCTCTCACTCTCTTTCTCTCTGTCTCTCTCTCTGTGTCACAACAAAGCGATTACACAACCTGCAGTGAAGCCTACATCTTTTCCTACCTACATTATTTCCTAGACAAAGATGTGATTTGTAATTAATATAAGACGATGGTCTGAACAATTTGCAAGCAGCAGGCGAAGGAAATGAACTGAGTTCCCGGTCTTATGCGAACCATGTACTGTCCACTGGGACCATTATAGTTTATAATTAAACGAAAGGAATGTGTTTCAGAAATACCAAATGTAGAAAAAGTTTTAATGAAATTCATAACAAACGAGACAGTACTACACAGATACAAATGAAATCCGTAAAATAATTAGAGAAATGTGACATTGAAAGTCAAGATGTTTGGGACACAGAGTGAGGAGTAATAAACAAGATAACCGTGTGATAATTAGCAAAATCGAAGGGGAAGAGTTAAGAAGAAGGCAGAGAGGTAAACACCTGGATGGTTTGACCACACAACATAATCGGGACAAGAAGACAGAGCCGATCTAAGACTGGTGGTCGTGTGAGATGTTGAACCACAACCGCTTACGCCTTTTGACATGACACATGATGGTGTTGTACGTTACCCGAACGTCTTGCAGGTCTGTCACACACACACACAAACACACACACACACTCACACACACTCACACACACACACACTCACACACACACACTCACACACACACACACACATACATACACACTCACACACACTCACACACACACTCACACACACACTCACACACACTCACACACAAATTCACACACACATACTCACACACTCACACACACGCTCACACACACACTCACACTCACACACACACACACACTCACACACACACGTGTGATTAATGTATGATTCCAACGTGATATTGTTTATTGCAGCACACCGTCTATTATATAATTAGTTTGTGATGTACTTTTTACAGACCACCTCCTGGAACCTCGGCGGGAATTGTCTCCCCTCCTAGTGTAACACAAGAACCATCAGCACACCAGGTAGTTACGTCATGGTCTTCTAAATAGTATAACATTAACATATGTGTATATAGTGATTGGCATGTAGAAGGCTATGATGCCAGAGACAGTAATGACAATAGACACCCTGAAAAATATTGATACGAATATTCAAATGCGCAGAGGTTTGATCAATTAGGTGTAAAGAACAAGGGTTATGCAGACAGAAAGACTATATATTGACTGCGATTATCATGGGGATAACAAATATTCGAAGAGTGAATGTGTATGTTATGTATTTCAGCCAGTATATCATTCACCTGTTCACTTCATGTGATGTATAACTCTGCACTATGAACCTGACTATATGCAGCGAAACATGGCAGGCAATAAATTGTGCAAAAAGCACTCATTGCCAGGCAGTTGTATCCATACAGAAGAACATGCCATACTCACACACCATTTACTAAGCGGGTATTTGAACTTATCCTGATATTAATGGTTTTCAAGAAGTTGCTCATTCTTGTACAAGAATCTTTAGAAATGGCATATCTTGACTTTAACTGTGCCACATTTGCCATCAGATGTCACTGTTTTGTCTAGTTATGAAAAACGATTGACGTGTTTGATGTTTATTATAATAAATAATAAATAAATAAACATGTAACACTGTATCCACGACTTGTGACTACACCAATTGATAATACTTGTACTCCTCCTGTCTGTGTGGACATACTCGTAATGGGAGTTGATATATCATGTAATTTTCGAAGAAGACACATGCAGATAAAATGAATCATGAAAAAAAAAAAATGAGCAATGAATACTAGTATTGATATTATAGAGTGCCAGCTCTAAAGCAATGTTTCATGTTACTTAACATTCACTTATCATCATTGTTCAAATAATAACTACTTTCAAACAAATGACTAACTAATATTTCTAGCGACCAATTTAAATAGCATAAAAGTTGTTATAAAATGTTATATACTTGCTGAGAAAGATTTTGCAATCAGATTAGAATGCTGCGTATGTATCAAAGAATGTATGTTCGATTACTTGGCACTACAAGATGTTTTTGTATATCGAGAATGAAATAAAAACGCTGTTATGCCAATCGTTTGGGCAATATGACTTGATCACTCAGCCTTGAGACCTCTCTCTGTAAACACCAGCAATGGCAGATTTGCGGTAATGACAGTCTTATGTAGCAATTCTATGAAACTCTATAAAGAGGAGTAGTATTAGTTATAGTTAATGTGCCACGGAGCGGATGGCCGAGTGATTAAGAACGCCGGGTTCTTCTTCGGGAGACCCGGGTTCGAATCCTTGGTAAGGTGTGGATTTTTTATGTCTGGAGCAAAAAGAAAGTTTTAATCTGTACAGTTCGCGGCGACTGCACTAGCAGTCCTTAGCTGCCTTAATTCCTCAGGCTCAAGAGCCCCTTGCCCTACACTGCAAGGTACTATAGGCAGTAGATGATATTGTTTGACAGTTAATGTGCCTGAGAAGAGCCGCCAATGTGACAAAAAGAGACAGACTATGAGACTCTAATTAAGAGTAGTAGTTACAATGCCTGAGATCCGCTGTCAGTGTGACCAGAAGAGACAAACTACGAAACATTGATATCACAGAATTTATAGAAGTCACACATGTAATGATTATATGGAGTGGCAGAAAATAAGTTGGTTCGGTGATCTAATGAGCCCGCAAGCTTCATCTTTACGTCTACAACTGTAGAAGAACGGTTTACAGAGCGCAAGGAATATCAAGGAGCAGAAGGATCGATATATCAACAAAACTTTATAATGTCACAGACTCAATTTAGCGATCTCAACGCAACTGGTACTGTTACATGTAAACAGCAGCTTCACACGACGCCTCTGTGCAATGTCTGAACCAGCGTAGACAGCATACAGTTCTACTGGCTCATCAGTGGACAGACAAAAAACAAGTTACAATTTATTTTATTAATCCACAAAATGACCATTACTTACACTGTATTCATAATATATTCCAGGGCCCTTCGTCTAGCTCCCCATCCCGTCCCATTTCCATACAAATGGCTCAGCCGAGCTTTACTGCATCCTACAACGGGCCTTATCAACAACAACCACAATACAAGCCACCCCATCAACCGCTTCATGTCTACGCTTCTCCTGGACCCAACTATCACCACACCTTTGAGCGCCAGCGTTCTTCCTATAGCCAACCCCCATCAACCCCAACCCCAACTACCCCTGTTCCTCCATGGGCGGCACAGCAGTTTGCACCAAAGAAAGTCACAAAGCTGTCCAAACTCGGAGGAGGGGGCTTGGACTTCGGAACCGTGTATGCAACTTTGCCAAGGGGCGGATCAGCGGTATTCAAAATAACATTTATCTTTACATTGTTACTGGTTCTCTTTTTCTTCTCTGCCTTTTTTTTTCGTTTATTTGTATGCTAATGCCTCTAATAACAGCAGTAGTTATTTTCAGATTCATGGCAGTAGACTACTGCCTTTCGAGGCTATGTAAATGAAAGACTAGAGAAGCGAATGGTAGCTGACGATGCCGATCGTTATCTGCGAATTATTACGGTGCAACACAAACGCTTAACCAGACTGATAATAAATATAGTTTAGGGCTATCTATCTTTAGCACTCATTTATTATATCCAAGTAGTCAAGAACCCAATTTAAATTGGTCAAGTAATCCATGCCCCGTATTCTCCTAATGGCTCTTTAACATCTGTGCAGAACATATACTGAGAAGTGTAAAATATCAACACTGTGATCATGTTTATCCATTCAGTATCATCTAATGTTCAATTCCAGAACTCTGATATGCAGAAGATGCATTTCTTCCCTCAAATAGTGCTACGGGATTAGAGCAATGAATCTGATCTGCTACAGATGTGTGAAGATTGAAATCTGCTCTGAAGAAACAACAACTATTATGCACAGACACAATCAATTGTCAACCAAAATTTACAATAAATAATGAAGACAGCTAGCTAAAATTAACGACATTAGTGACCGTTCAAAAAACATTATAAGGAGATATGCCATCGCAATATAACTGTATAAACAATATAAAGCATCAATGATAATACCAACAAACAAATACAAGTTAAATTGTTAAGAACATGCATTTTTCTTTTGGCAACTTCAGTTGTGAATCATAGACCATTTTACAAACATGTCGAGGACTTTAAATAAATAGACTAATTAACAGACGCCGGTTTCCCTGGCGAAAGTGTTAACGACTTTCTCCTTATTCCCGTATATCCACGTGAGAAATACAGCTGCGCGAGATTCGGCAGCGGATCGCGTTAGTTACTTGCGGGATATGCGAGCCAGTCGCTCAGAAAGAAATGGCAAACTACTGAGCGTAATCTTGCCAAGAAATGAACAACAGCTGAAAAATACTGGTGTTGACTGCAACGTCCTGTAAGGGATATGCAACTTCACACACACACACACACACACACACACACACACACACACACACACACACACTCACACACACACACACACACACACACACACACACATATATATATATATATTTATGTTGGTTAGTTCTCATCATAAAATAAATAGGTAGAAATCTAAGAACATATTTAAAATGTTCAATATTTTAAATATTCAAATGCTTTTAAAAGCTAAATCGCAAAGACAACTTATCACAAACGTCAGAAAGAAGCAGTCATTATTGTTTGGCCACATTATGACACCAACTTTGTCGACTTTCAAAAAGCCTTCGACAGTATCCACCGTCCTTCACTTTGGAATCTACTTAACATCTATGGTTTTCCTACCAAATATACCAACGTCATAAAATCTTTCTACAAAGAAACACGTTGCTGCGTAAGAACAGAAACAGGCAACTCTGACTGGTTCTCAGTCGAAACAGGAGTGAAACAGGGTTGCGTCTTATCACCGATGCTTTTTGGAATAGCTATCGACTGGGTCATGCGCAAATGCACAAACAACACAAATATGGGTATCCATTGGGTTGACAAAATTCTAGAAGACCTGGACTTTGCCGACGACATAGTGCTTTTGAGTTCAACACACCCGGATGCCCAAGAGAAAATAAACCACCTCCAAAATGTCTTCAGGGCAAATTGGTCTCCAAATTAACACCACAAAAACAAAGACTATTGATCTTACCAACAGTTCAGATTACACCAAATTGAACAGCTACGTTCTTGAAAAGTCAACAGCTTTACATACCTAGGAAGCAAAATGACATCTACAGGGGACTCAACACCAGAAATATCATCTAGAATCGCACTGGCATCTAGTGCCTTCAATAAACTGTCAAACATCTGGAAGTCAAAGACACTCAGCAAACACACAAAACTTAAAATCTTCAACTCTTGTGTGATTCCAGTGTTAACGTATGGATGTGAAAGTTGGAAATCAACGGTAGCTTTAGATAAAAAATTAGACAATTTTGAGAACAAATGTCTTAGAAGACTTCTAAACATCCACTGGACAGACTTCAGAACCAATTCGCAAATAAGACAAGAGACTAAGCAAGATACAGTATCCAATTTCATAAGAAGACGCCGTTGGAACTACATCGGCCATGTACTCAGAATGGACAAGTCAAGACTCCCCTACCAAGCCCTCATATGGTCACCAGTAGGGAAAAGAAAACGGGGAAGACCAAGAGAGACCCTGCGTAGAACCATCATTAGAGAAGGCTCATTCAATGGCCAAGTAAATATCCAAGATCTACAACAGGTAGCAGCGAACCGCCAAGCATGGAGAGACAGGACGTCTGCCCTATGCGCCGCCTTAGGCTCAAGAGGAAAGACTAACTAACTAACTAACTAACTAACATTATGACAAGATATAAACGGGAATAGGTGACAACCGGAACCCAGAAAGATTTTTCGAAAAAGAGATAGAGGAAGACAGCGTGAGAAAATTCTTGACAGATGTGTATCGTGGCATGGAAGGAAGTCAACACACGAATTGATCCATGCCATCGAAGATCTCTATTTGTGGAGAAGCATGGTCGCCCATGCTAGCCGGCGTGGCACTGGAAGATGATAATGATGATTTTAAATGTAAAGTATATAAGGCTCTCTTAAATCTATTCAAATAGCATGAGAAACAAATTCACAGACGTAGAAAGGCACTCAACTAGATAGAAGCAGATACACAGAGATCGCATGATACATTAGGCAATGTGGCAATAGAAAGCTATGACAATAGAAATCTTTAGTAGAAAAACACCGGGATTCGAATTTGTAGCTTCATAGAAACGACTGCACATCTTTCAAGAATCAAGTCTAATTCGACTAATTATCGCCTTCATTATCGACGTCCAACGATGCTTATCTTTCGGATGTACTTTTATCTACAGAATATGGGCATACTATGACGCCCCTACTTATGTGAGTGCTAATCAATGCCTGTGAATTGTTTCTTCTAAAGTACACAGCTGTGGGAGAATCGTAACTGATCCACGAAATGGCTAGTCATAACCGCTTAACGGCATGGCACATGATGGATGGATGGATACTGTCATCAACCGATGTTTCAGGCATCACAGGATTACTTCTCTCGCACCACACAAGGAACTTGCAAGTCGTGTGAGAGGAAATGGATGATACATTTTATTGCCGTTGGCTCTTTACATTTACAAAAACAGTCGCTATCAAATCACACACAAAGCCACAGAATTGCCTATCACTAGTTTCCTAACCCTATTGCTAATATCTATCTATTTGGCTACAGAAAAACCCCTATCGATACTAAACGGTGCACTCGCTACGAAGTCAGTCCCCAGTCTGACTTTCCTACACGCGTGGCTACACAGCACGCGGAAGGACCTGGTACGTCCTTCGGCTTTTTGCGTGCGGTCACACTCAGCACGCGTATAGCAGCCGTTTCCTATTGAGTGGCAATCCACTTCTTTGTGGCTATCACGTAGGCGTGATTCTGTCGTGACCAGAGTGCTAACTATCTGGTCGACGCCTCCGTGTCTCATGAGAGAACTAGTTAATAGTCCCCCTTCCTATCACCTACCCTGCCCTCATATCGGGGCACGGTGTTACCTCTAATCTACTTGAGGTTGACCACTCTTCCCGGTGGTCTTCTATCTTAAGGCAGACCTCAGATCCCTATCCTTCAGTCTTTGACACACACCCTCCCTTCCTGTGTTGCGTCATCAACTTTGACTCATTGGTTGTGACATTGACTCATTGGTGGAAGATGCCATCATAAAATTGGCCTAGTACTGCAGCGATCGAGATCCTGCTGGCATCTGTCCTAAGATAATAAACGAGCCCAGGATTAGGCAAGCGGAGGATTGGTACATTACTAAACAGGATTTTCAATTTTGACAATGCAGAAATTAATAATGCATCTTTAACATCTAATTTTACAGATGCTTTTAAAACATTTGAAAATACACTTGTAATTTCAGCTAAGTTTGGTATGAACTTGCTATAGTAATTTACTAACCCCAAAAGGCTTCTGACCTGCTTCTTTGTTGTAGGCATGGTCAGGTTCATAATTTTGGTAATGATTCTATTGTCAGTTTTAAGTTGACCTTGTGAAATGACATGACCCAAAAAATCAATTTCTTGTAGGCCCAATTCGACTTTGCTCGGTTTGACAGTGAGACCGAAGAGTCGCAACCTATCGAAGACATGTCTTAGTTTCAGTAGGTGTGTTGTCCAGTCATCTGTATGGACACATATATCATCTATATACGTCACTGTATTCGTCACTCCATGAAGTAGATCCCTTGTTAAGCGTACGAAAGTGGCAGGAGCGTTTCGAAGTCCGAAAGGAAGAAAACGCCACTCGTAAAGTCCCAAAGGTGTTGAAAAAGCAGTAAGATGAAGGGATTGAGTCTGCATAGGGACCTGCCAATATCCCTTAGTCAGATCTAATTTAGAAAAGATTTTGGAGGTGGACATGTCAAGAATAAGATCTTCGCAGGAAGGAATTGGTTCTGCGTCGATCTTAGTGACGTTGTTGAGTTTTCTATAGTCCACGCACAAACGAATTGTGGAGTCTTTTTTCTTAACAAGGACTATTGGAAAGGAGTACTCAGATGTAGATTTCTGAATGATCCCACTAGCTTCTAAATTAAGAATTTCCTTATTCAGATTTTCCCTATAGCTGAGTACGGCCTGCATTTGATAGGCTTAGAGTCCGAAAGAAGAATGGAATGCTCGATTTTGTCCGTCCTACCTGGAATGTCAGAAAATATGTCTTTATACTCCGTCACTAATTCTATTAATTGTCGTCGTTGACCGTCTGTTAGTCCCTGTTCTATCCGTATGCTATCCAATGTTGCAGTCTTGTCTACAATGGGAACAGGTAGTTCCATTCCGTCGTCGTCTACCTGATTCAGTACGGTAGTGGTGCTAAGTGCGTATTCTGTAATCTCACTAAGTGTATGCATCTCGTCGGATTTGCCAGTCTCGCTAACTAGTGTAGTTGCGTTGTGTACGTCTGTCGTCTCATCAATAGGTGTGGTTGCACTGTGTTCGTCTGTCTCTACCTCTGTCTCTTGTCGTGAAAAGTAAGGTTTCAACATGTTGACATGGAATATCTTTAAGTGTCCGTTTATTGATATTTCATAGTCAACATCTGAAATTTGTTGTATCACCTTGTACGGCCCTTGCCATGAAGTTACCATTTTATTCTGCTTGTCTGGTAGTAGCACCAATACGTCTTGATCATTTTCAAGTATTATGGGTCTAGCACTTTTATTAGGACTGTGATGTTTGAGGATATCTGTACTGTTCACTGGAGTGAAACCATTCTTCTCCTCCCAGACAGATATTTCTTTATCTGTACAGTGCCTTAGCTGGGGTAGACACCCAAGAATTACATCAGTGCAAGGGTTGTCTAGAATTGCACATGTAAAGGTACCAGAAAGGAAAGGAGTGTTAATACGGGTTTTAGCCAAAGGATAGGTTTCTATATTACCAGAGAAAGTCCGGCATTTTACAGAGTCACCAGTATAATCCTTTGGATTAACAAGTTCCTTTTTCACACCAATAATAGAGCTCCCACTGTCAAGCAGACATCGGCATGGCTTCTCATTGACCATTGCAGAGTGAAACATTAGATTGCCTCTGGAGGCTATAACTGCATTTGCATTCTCTACAGAGGATGTTACAATATTCCCACATGTAAGTTTGCCGTCTGCATGAAATTGGTGACATTGGTCACAATTGTCAAAGCTTAATACATCATTCACACAACAAACATCTTCAGATTGCTTAAAAGGTATTACATTCTCAACTTCACACTCAGTCTCACTACCACTATCAGAAGATGTATCAATCAAAATAGCATTGTTGGCTTTCATACGTTGGCGGCCCAGGCACTTATTTGAATAATGGCCGTAGCTGGAACAGAAGAAGCATTTGATTGCACGCCTGTATGCAGTTCTCTTGTTTTGTTGCTTCTTAATGATATTTTCAAGATGTGCCGGATAGTTAGGCGATTTGTCACACATAGAATAAGTGTCATGCAAAAGTTGACAGTAGATACATTTTGACACTTTCTTATCTTTCTTGTCGACTTTATGAAATGGTTTTCTATTACTCTGATAGTTTTTAGGTTGGTCCTTTACAAAAGAAACTATTTCAGAGTTGCTATCTGAAGTCTTAAAAATATCTCTATTTGAAGAAAAATATGCAGAGCCTTCCTTTTCAAATTGTTCTATGGTCTCAATGTCTGACTACTGCAGGAATTTAGCAAAAGGAGATGGTATAGTGGATATGACTTTATCCATGGCTATTAGATTTTTAAGTCTATCAAAGTCTTTTCCTATGTTAGCTGCGTTAAGCCACCTATTTAGTACACTTTGGACATTTGAGACGTAATCAATGAAAGTCTCACTAGGTTTTGGTTTTAAATTTGAGAACTGAACCTGATACCCAGGGGCATCAAGTAAAAAGTGTTGCATTATCCTATCATGGATGTACTGATAGTTAGATCTAAGATCAGTTGGTATAGATTATATTACTTTAAGGGGCTCACCACTCAGGTTCTTCATATAAATCATAGCCCACATCTCTATTGGAACTTGGTGGTATTTAAACTGATACTCGACATTTTCTGTCCAGGCTGATATGGAATCTTCTTTACAGAATGGTTTGATAATATTTTTGTATTTATTGAACTTATTTTCTTCTTGTTGACTTTTTAGTTTAGTAGCAGAGATCTCTACGTGTGAGTCTACATCCATACCTTTCATCTTTAACTGTGTCTCTGATTCAACTTGTATTTGTTTTTCTTTCACTCTTGCCATTTCATCGATCTCTTTTTGCTTTAGTTCTTTCTCCTGATCTAGTTGCTTTTGTTTTAATTCTTTTTCCTGATCTAGTTGCTTTAGCTTAATCTCCTTATCATGTTCTAACTGCTTCTGCTTTGTTATCTCAGCTAGTTCTGTAATCTCCTTTTGGTGTTGTCTTTCTCGTGCACGTTCATCTCTCTCCGCATCGTCTTTTCGTGCACGTTCAGCTGTCTCAGCATCTTTTGCTTCTTTAAATTTCTTATCAGCATATTGCTCTAAGTCCTTTCCTGTATATTGTAACTCTTTACCTGCTTTTATGAAATCAGATAAAGTAGCCATGTTGTTGGGTAATTGGCTAGCGTTGACCCGCACTGAGTTCTTTAATCACTTATTTATCTTAGATATGGCTTGTTTATCTTAGATATGTTATGTTTCTTAATCTCTGAGCACTAGAAATTGTACTCTCAGTTTATAATCTGAAAATTTTTATCCTGAAAAACAGAGCACAAAAAATATGCTAATGCATCATACGCTGAAAAAGAGATGCATTATTAATCACATTGCATGCCAAATACGTAGGTTATACTCATCTTCACGTTGTAGAAGATCAGTTACAATCGTTTGGCTACTCAGCTGTACTTGTTTGGCACTGCGGCATACACACGAGTTATTTATTTACTCAGCTGTTGTTCACCCTGGTTCACAAGAGCAGCAACAATTAACAAATTGCAAACGACATATAGTTTTCGACAGTTTGGTACAATCACAATGACATGCCCCCAGACAAACAGAATGTAGTTTAATTAATATTAAATGTCAATGTCCTGTCTTCGTTCTAACGTATTATGCCTTTCGTTTCTATTCTAGTTTAATCTATGGAAGTGTTGTGCAGACCAAGTCTAATTTGCATAGCCAAAAGTAGTGCCATCGCGACGGTAAACAAATAGAAAAAGTACGAAAAAAAAATTTAATAACTGCTTTGAAATAAATATAAATGTAATAATAATGTGTAAATAAATAAATATATTCATTCAATACTTTAAATAAATAAATAATAGTTAATATAAAGCACAGATTCAGGCGGGCAGCAGCTTGGCGATTTGTAAACAATTAGATGCTGAATGCAAATGGCGTAAAACAACTGCTTGTCAATCGTAATACGTCAGAGGCGCAGCGCTATTTTTAGCTTGCAAAAATCGATAATGTCGCCGGCTTGTGTATCGCTCCGCCATGAATCATATTTGACAATTATTCATAAACACATAAGTAAATACATAATTAAATGAAAGAAAATCATAATATCAATACTTACAACTTTGAAGAACACATGAATATAAGTACACAATATTTCAATAAACACAAATAAACATTATTTTGTCACGATAGGCACAGCTCAGCTCGCAACTTGTTCTAGTCTGCACACGTCATCAGTCACTGACACAAATTAAACCTTGTAATTCACTACTAGTAACCTTAGTCTAGAGCCGTGGGTGAGTGTATTAGCTTGAACTTTCGTCCAAGCCACACTTCTGACACCACGTTAATCCTAGCCTGTCATCAACCGATGTTTCAGGCATCACAGGATTACTTCTCTCGCACCACACAAGGAACTTGCAAGTCGTGTGAGAGGAAATGGATGATACATTTTATTGCCGTTGGCTCTTTACATTTACAAAAACAGTCGCTATCAAATCACACACAAAGCCACATAATTGCCTATCACTAGTTTCCTAACCCTATTGCTAATATCTATCTATTTGGCTACAGAAAAACCCCTATCGATACTAAACGGTGCACTCGCTACGAAGTCAGTCCCCAGTCTGACTTTCCTACATGCGTGGCTACACAGCACGCGGAAGGACCTGGTACGTCCTTCGGCTTTTTGCGTGCGGTCACACTCAGCACGCGTATAGCAGCCGTTTCCTATTGAGTGGCAATCCACTTCTTTGTGGCTATCACGTAGGCGTGATTCTGTCGTGACCAGAGTGCTAACTATCTGGTCGACGCCTCCGTGTCTCATGAGAGAACTAGTTAATAGTCCCCCTTCCTATCACCTACCCTGCCCTCATATCGGGGCACGGTGTTACCTCTAATCTACTTGAGGTTGACCACTCTTCCCGGTGGTCTTCTATCTTAAGGCAGACCTCAGATCCGTATCCTTCAGTCTTTGACACATACTATTAACAGCTGTGCATGGCCGGAGGAAATTACTGTCCTCTAATGTCGCACTCATTTCACTCAACAAGTGGAATGGCTATGCTCGCGTCAGAGGTCACAGATTGTGAGAATTGAACCAATTTTTTTTTTGTCCAAGCCATGCGGGAGCGCGGGGAAATGAAGAGGTTGATAGGTTGTCAGGGAATGCACATCTTAATGGTAGATTACCCATGGACAAGGATGAGGTAGTCGCTCTCGTGTGGGACTAGGTAGAGAAGGTTGGGGAACAGACTGAGAACCCGTATGCGCAAAGATTGAGATTGCAGGGGATCAGCAGGGGTTCTGGAAGAATATCAAAACTGAGAGGGAAGACCATGATAACTTCCAACGATAAGTAGTATGACTCTTCGCTGACTGTTGAACGAGGGGACGAAATGTGTATGGGAATGTCCTGAGTGTAGTGATGTCAGTTCTTAGCTCAACTCAGCTCACTCATTTCACACAAGCGAATATTAACTTGTGCCAATATGTATTAGTCTAACATATGATGTGTTGTAAAATTTGTATTGAAGAATATCTAATCTGTATATTCTGATGTACAATCTACAACCCATTCAGGCCTATTATAGTGGACGGACACATACTCAGAGCCAAAGCAGTTTTGATGGACCACAAGAACAAGAACCAGAACGACTTGCCACAGGTCCTATACCCAAAGTCTGTCGTCTCCGTAATCTTGGAGGAGGAGGTTACGACTTCGGATCTACTTTTGGTGCCGCCACTCTTCCAAGAGGTGGACGCCGCATGTCGGTAATAGTTTTGGTTTCTTTGCCTTAGTTTTCTTTTCCATATCACATACGAACAACATTTCCATATCGCATACGAACAACATTTCCATATCGCATACGAACAACATTTCCATATCGCATACGAACAACATTTCCATATCACATAAGAACAACATTTCCATATCACATAAGAACAACATTTCCATATCACATAAGAACAACATTTCCATATCACATAAGAACAACATTTCCATATTACATAAGAACAACATTTCCATATCACATAAGAACAACATTTCCATATCACATAAGAACAACATTTCCATATCACATAAGAACAACTTTCATAAACATTTACACACAGAAGCCACAAAGAATATGTTGCACGATGTATTGCATGGCATATTTGGTGCATATCGTCAGGTGTGTACAGCAGAGTTGCATCATCATCATCCTCATCATCATCATCATCATCATCATCATCATCATCATCATCATCATCATCATCATCATCATCACCATCATCATCATCATGTGCCATGCCGACAAGCGTGAGCGGACATTTTTCGCCATATCTCACGATCACCAGAGGCGTGAATCAGCTCCTTATTCTTGTCTCGACCATGCCACGTGGCCAAGTCATATAGATATTTTCTTCTCTGCTTTATCCTAGTTCGTTTTCCTTAATCTTGCCAGTTGTCACCAAGTTCATTAGTTTATTTCTTCTCATACCGTGCCCCTTACCACCCCCCCCCACCCCCCACCCAAAAAAAATGTCTGTCCACGTCTATTTTCTCTAGTCAGTTTGCGATTTCATTTGCCTCTTGTAGGACTTGCATATTTCTGTTTTTCCATGGTAATCTTTGTATTTTCCTCATAAACCACATTTCCACTGCCATATATATATATATATATATATATATATATATATATATATATATATATACATATTCTTCTTCTTCAGCGTTCCGAGCCATTGAGGTTCTTTGCTGCAGATACAATCCGTCTCCATTTGTCGTCTCTTGCCAGTCGTTGATTCCAAGTGCTTGTAGGTCTGTATATTTATTATCTCTCCACCGTCTTCTTGGTCTACCTCGGGATCTACGGTCATTTATTTCCTGAGTGTAAGCGAGTTTTTTTCCCCCTATTTTCTTCTATTCTTTCTATATACCCCAGCCATTGTAGTCTATTAGCCTTCATGATATCAGTGATACACCTGGGACTTAAACAGATCATAAATGTCTTTGTTACTTCTTCTTTTCCACTCTCCACTTTGTGTATCCCTAATGGGTCCAAAGATGCGTCTTAAAACTTTGTTCTCAAAGGTTTGTAACAAGGCTTCGTCTCCTTTCGTTGTACTCCAGGTTTCAGAGCCATGCAGAACAACTGGTCTGATCAGTGTTTTTTATATTCTGATTTTGGTGTTACGAGATAGCGCATTTGATTTTAGTAGATGTTGTAGTGCATGGTATATCATATTTCCAGAATTGATTCTAGTTTGTATTTCTTCCATTATGATGTTGGAGCAGTTGAAGATTGTACCCAGGTATTTGTATGGTTCCGTTCTTTTAATGGTCATAATATATACTTGTATGTGGCCAGAGGTTTTGGCCATTCCTTCTCTTGAAGTTACCATATATTCTGTCTTATCTTGGTTGATAACAAGCCCCATCTGTTGGGCTTTTTCCTTTAAGTGAGTCAATATTTCCAATGTCTTTTGTTCATTTTCCCCTATAATATCTATATCATCTGCATAACCAAGCAGCTTGGATGTTCCTCCAATATCACATTCCTCCTTTACCTTCCTTACAACTTTCTCTAGAGCCAGATTGAAGAGTAGCGGCGATAGTGCATCATCTTGTTTCAAGCCAGATATTATGTGAAAAGGGTCTGATTTCCTGCCTTTGTATGTTACCATATAACTGGTGGTAGTGAGTTTGTAAGTGAATAAAAACGCGTGGGAGATCATGACAGTATTATCCTCTGTGTGTTGTCTGTCACCGAAAATGAGATTCTATACCCAATATTATTGAATGGCTTCTAGACGAATATTATTTATTGTATTTGTAAAAAAAAAAAATATTAAAAATTATAAAGTAGCGCATTCGATAATAAATGTTATGTTAAACAGTATACTTCAGGAAATTACAGCAAGAAACACTGCTAGTTGTCCAACACAATAATTGCTGGAACAATCCCAGGAAATAGACATGGCGGAGAGGGAGACAAACTCCAATTGCACTGGTCACAGAAGATGATTCCGAAATAGATAGAATAAACCCTGGGAGAAAGGGAAATCCTGCCAAGATTTAGATATGTGTGGAAACAAGTCATACACATTGGAATAACGTTTGGCCACACTCCCTTCCTGTGTCTTATCATATTTATGTAATGGTTAATCTATAAATTTGTCATCGGTCAGACATTGCCCATGCTTAGTTACATTATTTCCTATTTCACACTTAAACTTCTCGGTAGTATCGCCATCCACGGAATTCATGCACTCGTCCTTCATCTTTCCCTCTTTAAATATTATATGTGTATTGTTCGTGACACAGGCATTAAGTATCGAAACGTCCGACTGTGGTGCTGTGGTTTTTCATATGTGTTTTATTGATACTTGTCGTAGTTTTAATTAAATTATATTTTTATTTTCATGTATTTTCTCCTACGTTAATTATAATGTTTACCTGGCCTGAGACCCTTGTCAGGGCTCAATTTATTGTGAATGCGGGATCTAAAATATACTTGCTTGCTTCATGACACACAGACTACGGTAAGAGGTTGCAAGCTAATATACCCTGTAGGCTATAGGAAAAGGCAGTATGAAATAAAAACATAGCCCGTTCTGTGGTTGACGTTGGACTGCCAGGATAAACGGGCATTCCTTTCTCTGTCTTTGTACATCTCTCAAGCAATGCAGAATACATACGGTAGTGATAGTTTCTTTGTAATATGTCCACTAACAAATGCTCTATTATTTCTGGTCATCAAAATGGCGAGTACAGTAAATATTTATCTTTCAAGTGAAAATTCGATGCTTCTTTCAGAAAGCATACAGGAAATTAAAAAAAAAAACACCTTCTTGTTAGCCAATCGCCTGTTGTCTTGCAGGAAAATCTGTATTATTGTAATGGAAGGTCACCATAAGAAATGCTAGCCTTTAGGGGAATAAACTATGATGCAACAGACAAGCTTAACCACACAGACACCAACTGTCTCATCGAAGTGGAACTATTTACAAAAATAAATAACTATCAGGTAGAATCCTATTACCTATAACATAAATCTCATGAACATTAAACTAAGCACTGATCTTTAATATTAGAGACATTTGCATGGAAGTCTGAGTCCGAACTGAGGAGAACGAGATGATATGCTTTACACCAAAGTCATCGTTAACCAAATCAACGACTGCGTTATTGTTTAGTTATGACAATATTATATCAACTGTGGCTGCCGAATGTTCACTGTGGCTTGTAAACTTGATTGTCGGTCAGGTGGACATGTGTTCGAATCCCCTTCGACGCCGGACGTTTAAAATGTACCTGGTCTCTCTGGGCGACTCAGCCTAAAATGGGTACCAGAAAAATATTCTGGGTATTTAAGTCGGTCAGCGTGATATTGTGTACATCATCCACTGAGCACTGATTGGTTCATAAAAAAGCTGGGATTAGCATCATATACCCAAATACGCCCCATGATATGGATACGGTTTCTTGACAATGTATATACATTATAAGCAATATATACGTCACGATATGTACGTTATATTATATACGTTTCCTATTTCAGCAACCAGTCAAAATGCCAAGTGCAGCTGGTTTTGGTCACCAGCCTTCCAAGACAGGCACCGATAGATATGGAGGAGGTGGAGCCCAGTTCGGATCTGATTATAGCTACAAGGGTTATGGACAACCTTCGACTCAGAGGTATGAGATTAAAGCAGTGCTGAACATGCTGAACTATCCCCTTCCCCAAAGCTAGCTTTCAACGTTAACTCATTATGGCCCAGTTGTTTCAAAGTAAAATATATTAAGTAACAATTATTCACTTAAAATTATATACGAATTTTAGTTTAAAGTGGTGATTTCATGGTAGGAAAGCAACAACGATCTTTTAGTGTTGGAAGTTGGTGTTTGTATGTCTGTAGTCCTATTAAGTAAAGTATGGTATCTGTGTCTGTGTGTATGCAAGTTGAGTGTAAAATGATTGCTTCAAGGCAATTGCCAGCTTTCACCCCCTTTGGGTGTATTTGCATATGTGTAAATAGTACAGTATTATTGGACTGGACACGCAACAAGCACACTGGGCATATCGTGCTGTACCCAAACATTGAAATAATACAGGACACGGTGGGTAATGTCTGTCAGTTTCACTCGGGCGGGTTAATTGTAAACATCAGCTTCCTTGCCATTCAAACCCAAGGCCACTATGAGGAAGGTGGGCATCTACTCATTACACTACCGCGGCTGGCAGTCTGTTTGAGCACATGAGAATTAATGACACCTGGCACCCTCAGTACAACTAAACGAATGTGCCCACACAATCCATACAAATGCATTAGTCATTGACTACCCTGGTGACATCATACATCTGTACGGTACTTAAATAGCTCACACTAAGGACATCAAAGTATGCAAATACATATACCATGTATAGTTACCTGCAGTAGGAAACGTAATATATACTAGAATGTGCAACAGCGGGAATTTGATTGATCTGGCGAAGTCATGAGATGGATTAAAAGCGGAATTAAGGTAACTTGCAAGAAGTTAACTCACATATAGGATTGACAACTCACATGTAAAGAAGGCTGTCCACTTTCTTTGGGAACAGTCATGAGAAGGTGGAAACTGGAATGCGCTGTGATAACGGAGAAATAACATTGTGATAACGAAATAGGAGAAACAGTAGTGGGAGATCATAAAATAAAATGTTAGACAAGTTTTACTCATAGCATGGAATAAAATCAGTATCAGAAATGATTGACAGCACAAGAGACAAGAAGTTGTGGATATAAATTATAACAACGCCAAGCGACATGCACAAGAAAAAGAAGAAGGATGATGATAAGGAGGAGAAGTAGAAGCGACATCAACATAGACTCCTGTTATCGCATTTACTCTTCGTAGTCAATAGTCGATTTTATGTTCTAGACATTGTCCAGAAGAATTAAGAGGCAATTAACTTAAGCATTTACATTTTTCTATCACAAACAGAGTGCAATCAAACTTGGACTTCACTCCAACCTCAAGAACATCAGAAGTCGGTGCGAGCTCACAAAACTATCAGACGTACGAGCAGTCGTACCAATCACCAAAAGTGTACACCCCAACGGCGTTACTGCTGGAGCAGCAGCGGTTGCAGGAGCAGCAAGAGGACGGTGAGGCTATACTCCCAGTGTGGGAAAGGAGGAGACACTTTCAGCAGGGCTCCAATCAATCATCAGAAGGTAGCAAGCATGCATGACATCGCACTGTCCGTGGGTCATCTGTTGGTACCGAGTTCTAGAATTTACTGGCATCTTTGTTGCCAAGGAAACAGTTTAATAAATATGCTCGATTTTATATAATAGACACATGCAGACAGGTACACAGATACACATAGACACGCATATAGTTACACACATAGATACACAAGGCAGGGAAGCTTCGGGAATCTTTTCGATTAGCCATGATGAGTAGGACGTTCTGTAAAATACTTGTTACACGGTGAGTGGCTTTCATATACACGAGGGAAATAAAAAGATCAATCGAACCTATCTACTTTTTTCACCATTTATCCCACTTTGGTATATAAGTTCGGAGCCAACTCACTCCAAACACTCCTATCCCTTGCCATCCTCTGCTGCTCGTTCAATATCCTTCCCGTTTTATTCTTTTTTACCTCTTCTTTTCTCTGTGTGTTGTTTTCTTTTTAGTCTTCCTCTATTTCTTTAACCCTTTGGATTCCAGTCAAAGGCATTTCTAGTTGTACTATTCTCGGGGTTTCTCACTGTAATGTCTAGTTATACTATTCTCGGAGGTGTAATGTCTAGTTATACTATTCACGGGGTTTCTCACTGTGATGTCTAGTCCAGCGCCAGCGTCTTTTTTTCACCTATTGGTTCACTGATTGACTGGACTTCCCGTCCCCAACATAGCGTATAGGCATTTAAACCGTTAATACTCTGGGGTGTTTATGCTTTTAGCTACGGTTTGCAGTTGCATTTTCCTCATGTTGGGCTGGTAGTGAATGGTTCCGTCACACTACTACTGAGTTGAGGTCGTGGCGCGACACTGTGAGCTATGAATTTCGTTTGGAATGTTTTTACATCTGTCCGCGGCTGTTGTAGCGTGAACTGCATGTTCGGAATGTTGGCGGTCGGTCTGTCGCTTGGAATTGACTGGATTGCCTTTTCGGTTCACGAGTGCATTTTTCTCGGAGACTCCTGGGGGTCGTCGCTGAAGCTACGGTTTTCGTGCTTTGTGCGATGCTTTCAGCGGGCCGCCCTGCCGGAAGGGACCGAGCCATTTGGGATAAATCCCTGGGGCAATGAAGTCGATCTTATCGACTTTTAATGCAGTAATGTGTGGCTGCTGGTTTTTCTAGTGACTGCCGCTTCCATCGACGATGAACTGTATTTTCCGTGGAGGACTTTTGTGTTGGCATTGTGACGGCGGCATTATGCACAGTGTACCTCTGCGGGCTGTTGGCTTCTCGAGACTCCTGTATTTTCCACTTTTCACATGGGGCAGTAAGTGGTATTTTGTGTGACATTCACTGGCACAGGAATGGAGCATAATGGAGACGACCCGTTGCCGTGAAGTTGGAACAGCGACTAACTATCTAACTTGGTTCACTGTTATTTAAACATTGAGCACAACCTACTACTAGCTTCGCTGATCATATTCCGATACGAACCTGTGTTTTGTCTATTTCTCCCCATGATCTAAAATTTGGTTATTCTGTCGTGTGACAGAATCTGCACCTATGGTTATGGGTTAATAGATAGGACTTCCATGATCAGTTGAATACATACTTTAGTGCTCGTATTTATGTCAAGTACAAACAGAAAGCAATATAACATTACTCAAGTCTGACTATGTATTTGACTACACTACATTTATCACACAGTGTCAGCAGACATGGCTTACATTGCTGGTTTCTCGGTACCTCCAGCTGCACGACCTTGGACATGTGATGTTTTGTTTGCACGCCCGTGGCTTCTGAGAATAGATTGGCTGTTTAGATTCTGGTTAATTTCAATAGTTTCTGTAGACTTAATTAACCCTCTAGGCCAAACACGTGATATTTATTTCTAAGTTGCTGATGCAGGTAAATCTTATTTTCTTTCCTTTAACGATGCTCATATACATGTTTTCACTATCTTATCATGTTTCTGTTTAAGTGCTGTGCATACTTGCTTGCGCTATTGTTGAACAATTAGATTTTTAATGTTCATTACTAATTTCCTTTTTAATAATGCAGCTGTAAAAAAAACGTATTCTTGTAGTGTATTCAGGTTTCCGTCACTGAATTTGTTAAATCTTACTACATAATTACGTTTTAAAAAACTCGTACGAGTTTTATGTGCATGAGTTCCGTTCTTGTCTAACCATACAGTCACACAGATCAGTTACATATGTTAAATAGGCTCTTTTTTTTGGGACCTCACGTTTGGTAATGTCCTCAATAACTGTCAGAAAAGAAAGTCATCCGAGGACACATTTCAGGATTTTGGTTTTGAAAAATCAAGATAAACACATATATAAAGGCAGAATCAACTAAACATCGGATAAAGGAGACTACTTCCACAAACAAACAACAACCCTTTTACACGCATCAATGCGCATTAGGTATATATTGCTCATCTCCATCATGTGCCAATTGACGTAGGCATGCATGTCTCTCCATAGATCTCAAGGAGGCTGAGTGGTCTCGAAGTATGGTGTCCGCCTAGAGTGCTGGAGGTCCCTAGTTTGCGGGTTCAGTCCCTGGTGAGGTCCGAGATTTTTTTCACGTGGACTTCTAGTAACAACATTTCCTCTGGTCTCTGGGTAGTGAGATCAGACGCCCGTGTGTATTATTGCATACGGGGAAAAAAATCCCTTGGCAGTTAAAAATCTAAAAAGAGTAGCCTAACGGCGCTGCCCCGGCAAAACTTCGAGTTAAAAATCTACACAAAGTATGTCAGGATCCTCGCCGGTGCTACGGAGTTCATGCACTGAGCTGAGATTCTCCGGACAAAGGCTTGAGTTAGTAGTAGAACAAGCACTTATGGGTTACACCCGTGTACCGTGATGTTGATCCGTCGACTAAACTTAACTAACCTAAACTAAACTCCATAGATCCGGGTCCCTGTTGCTCTGAATCAACTCTGCTGATGATATTCCTCCATGCCATCGTCTCAGTCCATCCAGCACCATTTCTCTTGGTCTGCCTCTGCTGCTTTTCCCACTGATTTTTCTAGTTGTCACGATATTCTCAATCGACTCTCTTTGATTCGGAATCGGACACCTTTGCGTTTATGTCGATGGTTTGAAGTGTCGGCCGTTCAGAAAACAATGTCGACTATTGAACTGACATTGCCTAGTTAAATCATAAACATGCAATAAATGCTGGGGTTGGTTGCAACGTCCTGTAAAAGACATGCAATGAACATTTGTTTTAACAAGTAAAGGGAAATAACAACAACAATACAGTACTTGTGTGTACAAGCTATCAATAAGCTTAGAGACATATGAAAGAAATAACTTACTACAAGTAAAGGTTGCCATGATACAGTGAGGTCTTAGAAGATGATCGCGTTTTAATTGTTCAAGTATTTTATTTAGTTATTTTTTATTTACTTAAAAAAATTTTTGTTTTCCCGTTCGCTTTTAACTCAAGAGTAGTTCAAACACATTCTACTACTCCTAGTGCACTGGCCTGATTTTTGCGCGTGGATTAGCTTTCCCTCTTACTAGAGTCCCTCGCCCTCAGGCGAACCCCCTCATAATACATAGATACTTGTAATTTACGTCCCCAAGTCAAGTCCAATTGACCGGTGTAGGGCATGAACCCCCTTCCTCAGCATCAGCATACCGGACGTTTATGGACGAGCGCTCTTACCTATTCGGCCATGCTGACCTCAAAGTATTTTGTGATTATGGAGATGAAGAGCAGCTGACAGACATTGTTTGTTAGGGTCTTCCATTTTCACGACGACAGGCAGCGTATATTTTTATGGAGACAATGGTCACTGCCAAGAAGGACATCAATAATGGCTAGAAGACGCCTAGAAAAATCATGTTTCGTAATTTCTTTTATGAGTAAACTTAGTCGTGTGATTTTTGCTTTATTAACTTGAAATAACGGCTTCCTAAATGTAGTTTTTTTTGTTTAAAGTGTTGTCATGTAATGTGGTAATATTCTAGTCATTCCCTAGTGAGTGATGCACGTCGATTTACGCCTTTTTTACACATGTGCAATGTTGGATTTCTTATATGAGTAGACTGTTCCCTGTTTATTTTCCTTAACCATCATTATCTTACCTTTTCTTTGGCATTAATTATAAGTGTAAACGAAAATAATATAGTATGGTAAATTTTCTGAAAGCATCAAAATATAAACAATTTTAGAAACATTAATGTTTCAGCGTTACACACTTAAAAATGAAGTAATTGACCTTGACAAGATTTAGGAGCTCCTGGCACAAGGTGCTTGACGTATATTTTATTGACACTCGCGCCCAGTGTGTGATGTAATCAGTATCACGCTGTCCGTTTTTACTTCCCAAGACGGTTCATGATATCAATTTCAGACTGGCTTGATCTGGGACCCAGATATTTTTTCTTAACTCCACATTTTAACACACGATCATCGGGCGGGTATGCGAGCGTCCAGTCTCTACTCTAGCGCGGCTGGGAAGCTTGAGACAGGGAAGACAAAAAAACAGTTGCCAAAACGGAAGTTTCGATTAAAGTCATTGTCAAGTGCAAAACAAGGAAAACAAGAATATTTCCCTTCAAACCAGAAGTAATCTAAATCATATACGGTTATCCGAAATATCACAATGACATCAACTGAAAACCCAAGATATAAACTGAATGGCTAAGAAGAGAACATGGAAACAATACGGTAGAAAACCAGGACCAGGAAAGCTCTGTGACTATTTCATCTTGTTTATGTACAGTGTATTTAACCAGTCACTATAGAATAAAGTCAGATTTAGGAGTGTTACGTTGATCTATGTATCTATCGGTCGCCCGGCAGTTCGATCGATCTGTATCTCTCTGTCTCTTCTTTTACTCTCTCTCTCTCTCTCTCTCTCTCTCTCTCTCTCTCTCTCTCTCTTTCTGTCTCTGTCTGTCTGTCTCTCTCTCTCTCTATCTCTATCTCTCTTTCTCTCTATTTCTATCACACACACACACACACACACACACACACACACACATCGTGTCCAAATAATAAGAAACAATATTGTGTGCAGCATGTGATAAGACATCTCTGGCAGTAAGTCTTATTTTCGACGGAAGTTAAACATATATCTTCAAATTATAAGTTCTAGTACATGTTCGTAGATGCGAACTGTTGATATTATTATTATTATTAATATTATTATTATTATTATTATTTTATTATTATTATTATTATTATTATATCCTTAATGTATACAAGAAAATGTATCTTCCAAACATCTATATTTTCGATCGTACCATCCCCAGCGAGGACCCCCCGCTCCAAGCCGGCTCCAAAGTTCACTCAACCACGCCAGACCCCTCCAAGCTATAGCAGTTTCGGAACGGACTACACCCGCCAGTCTGGACAACAGACTACAGCTGTCTCGAGCACCCCTAGCCAATTCAAGCCAACGCTAGTTCCTGTACAAAAGCATGCTTCCACAGCGTACACTCCAATTCAAGTTCAGTATTCTCAGCAGCCAGCCGCGCCTCCAGCTGCTTCCAAGCCGTCACCTCCAGCTTACCCACGTACAGCCGGTACTTACATTTTATGTTACGTGTGTAGGTTTATTTAAGTTAGTTTCTTATCCTTTACGGGACGGCGCAGTCAACCCCAGCATTTGTTGGCTGTTTGTGATTTCTTGGCATGTATACGTCTAGTAGTTTGCCATTGATTTCTGAACGGCCGGCACTCATATATGTTATAAAAACCAACACCAGGCGGTCTTCTGCCAAATCTCCCGCAGCTGTGTTTCGAACGCGGTATGCGGTCTTATGAACTGCGTCCGCATCATCTATGCCAAAGAGACGGCTGTGTAGGTTCATAGGCCAGGATAATAATCAAGTTTTCAAATCCAAGTTCAAATTAAAATTTATAGCAAGTGTAATTCTGTATACAGATACTTGCATCCTCGCTGGTGTTGCAGTGTTGTGCTGAAAATCTCAGTGTGGTATCTTGGATGCGATATTAAATGTATCACCCATCGCATGCCAACTATTCTGTTAAAAGAAGAAATCAAGCCATGCAACCAATACCTCTCAGGTTTGATAAACGGCCCTTCACTTATGATAACGCGACGAGTACCATGGATATCACTTGGCCGACGGGTGAAGATGTTTCTCTGACCCAGAAGAAGAAGAAGAAGAAGAAGAAGAAGAAGAAGAAGAAGAAGAAGAAGAAGAAGGAAGGAGGAGGAGGAGGAGGAGGAGGATGAGGATGAGGAGGAGGACGAGGAGGACGCGGAGGAGGAGGAGGAGGCGGAGGAGGAGGCGGAGGAGGAGGCGGAGGAGGAGGAGGAGGGACGAAATCTTTTATTTATCTTTATTTTCAAAGGGTTTAGAATTGGGCACGCAGGCCCGTCTGACATTCTGCCCTTCTTTTCTATTTCCTCTATTGCATTCTTTCATTCAACATCTCTTATGAAGCAAATCTTTGACAACAAAAGAGCAATATACATTACAACGCATGAAAAATAATCAATAATACATGATTCCCTGAGGCAATGTTTAACATGGGCATTATGAATACCCAAAGAAAGCGTAACGTACCATACATATGGGAATGTTTTTTGGCTAGTTGTCGTTCGAGAAATTTACCAATTATTATTGTCTTTGTTGTTTGTTTTTGTTTATGGCGGAATGTAGTCTGTCCTGAGGTAGTGTTCAAACAGAGGAGGAGAAGGAGGAGGAGATAGAGGAGGAGAAAGAGAAAAAGGGAGAGGACGTAGAAGAGGAGGAAGAAGATGAGTGGGAGGAAGAGGAGGAGGAAGAAGAGGAGGAAGAAAAAGAAGAGAAGGAGGATGAAGTAGAAGATGAAGAGGAAATACAGAGTAAGTAGCAGAAGAGGAAGAGGAGGAAGAAGAAGAAGAAGAAGAAGAAGAAGAAGAAGAAGAAGAAGAAGAAGAAGAAGAAGAAGAAGAAGAAGAAGAAGAAGAAGAAGAAGAAGAAGAAGAAGAAGAAGAAGAAGAAGAAGACTAATAAGAAATACTATTTGTTAGTTGTATAGTGTTCGGTCATTGATTATCATTTGTGATATTAAGGCTATGTACGAATATAGAAGTGTATCCTAACAAATGTAGTAACAGATAATAGCAAAATTATTAGTCTGATAATAAATAGTCTGATGGGAACAGTAGCAGCAGTCGTAGTATTAATTACACTAGTAGTAGTGATGGTGGTGGTGTTGGCGGTTGTGGGTGGGGTGAGGGTGGGTGGTGATGGTGGTAGTGGTGGTGGAGGCAACAGCAGTTGTAGTTGTAACAGTTGTAACAATAAATGCAGTAATATTATATTAGTATATCTGACCATTAATAAGATGGAATGAGGTGCATGCAGCAAGAGAGTTATTGGCCACACAAAAGCTAACTTGTTTCAAACCTAACCGAACTCTTTCAGACTGGGCCTTCCTGGCAGCGTCATGAAGAAGAGGACAGAGGCGTGCCTTCTTGGCGCAGCAGCTTGAAGACTACATGGAGTTAAGCCATGGGAAGCGGAAGACAACTACGCCACAGAACAACCACCTGCCAGGTCTGTTATTTCCTCACTCTGTATGCTACAATGGTTAAAGTTAGTTTCAGGTCCATTCTACGGAATGTTACAATCAACCTTATTTATTGGCTGTTCGCGATATTCTAGTGAAAGAGTTTAATAGTTTGCCATTGCTTTCTGAGGGCCGATGCCTCATACTATTTAAATCAACGCAGAGTGGTCTTGTAGAATGATAATTATTTGTTATAAGCCTTGATTTCATTGTCTGAAGATGAGTCGAACAGAGAATTGGTTTAGGACAAGTAAAGGTTATTTTTAAAAAGTACAGTTCCTTTTTATCCGCGTCTACAAAGCAATGATAATCAAGAATCATATAAGAAAATTATTTAAATGTCCCCATTAACACTCCTGAGATGCTTTGTCCTTATGGGACTAGACCTGTACTTTTCCAGACCAAAGGGCACCAAATGAGTGACGTGATTCATATCACGACGGCCGCTTTTGCTTCCCAATGCATTTCATGGTACTCTTTTTAGGCTGAGCCGATCCGGAAGCCCAGACACATTTTTTTAAAATTCGAAAGCGTCTAGCCACTACATTTCTGTGTCTCCGACGACAATCATATATCGCATCCTTATACCGTGATTGTGGATGCCTTTCATGTAAAGCTTTGTCGGGTAATGCATATATCTCAACCTTACACCGGGATTATGGATTCCTTCCATGTAAAGCTGTGTCGGGTAATGCATATTTGCAGAGTTTTATGGAAGGATGGAGAAAGTTAGCTTTTCACATGCATCACATTATGTTACTGGTATGTGTAATAAGCTTATTGCATTTTGTTATTGGTATCTTTAATAGACGTATTACATTATATTACACATAACTCATCCTTATACCGGGATTATGGATTCCTTCTTTGTAAAGTTGTGTCGGGTAATGCATATTTTTCAGAGTTTTATGGAAAGTGGGAAGGGCAAGGTGAGAGAAAGATAGCTTTTCACCTGCATCACATATTGTTACTGGTATCTGTTGTAGATTTTGGTCACTTAAAACGTCATGAAGGTTTGTAGAGAACAACCATGGAGGGCTATATGCCCAGGAAGATAGGAAGAGGAAGGCGAAAGAGAAGATGGGTGCAGGATGTGGCAGATGATCTCCAGATGGGTGTATTGGACGCGGAACATCTTGCTTATGACCGAGAAGTTTTCCGGACGTTGTTATGGGAGCGAGGTTCTGCAAGGGGCATGCTACTTAATGAATAAATGAATCTGTAATAGTTTATCACATTATGTTACTGGTAGCTGTAATAGGTTTACTTTTAGAGAGAAAGATAGCTTTTCCCCTGCCCTCTGCATTACATTACGTTACTGGTATATGTAATAGGTTTATAACATTACGTAACTGGTATGTGTAACAGGTTTACGTTTAGAGAGAAAAATAGCTTTTCACCTGCATCACATTATGTTACTGGTTTCTGTATTAGGTTTGTCACATTATGTTACTGGTATGTTTAATAGTCTTATCACATTATGTTACTGACATCTTTAATAGGTTTATCACATTATGTTATTGGTATCTGTAATAATAACTGTCTGGTCTCTGTGAGGAATAATATGTCATCCACATATCGGTGTTATAGAAAAAGGTCCTTAATATTCGATCAACTTTGTTCTTCTAAGTGTACCATAAAGATTGCCGCTAGAATGAGACCAAGAGGACTTCCTGTTATCACTCCGTCACTTTGGAGTTTCTATTTTTTAAGAAAATTTAATTAATAATAGATGTGCGCGGGAGTAAGAGTTTCTCGAGTTTAGATATAAACAGACTTAACTTTAGTTTACACTTAATTGAATCTGCAGAAAATATGCAGATCGTAATCAATCCTGCAACTCTTAAAGAATACAGTTAAAATTTACACATTTTGTTGTACATGAATTTTGAACAAGCAACATGTTAAATACCAGCTGCGAAATTGATGATATAGTCTACAGAAGTAGGTTAAACTAAGCAATCATTGTCATGTTTGTTTCATTGATCACAGCAAACCTCCAGCGGCAATCACCCCATCAGGTGACCGTGATTGGAGCCAGTCAGCGGTTCTCAGACTCCTTAGTCAGGACGACACCAGGTAAGACAACAAATGTAAACTTATTATTCCGCTCTGTGCATTGGTCTGGAGTCTCCTGACAACGAAATATTTCAAACCTGCCCTGGGTGCATTAACCTCCTTGACGTAAACATTCTGTGAATGTTTTAAAACTCGTTTTTCAGCAACAGAAGTATCATAAGTTCATTGGTTTCTGACTTCATGGTACGCTTTTCTTCATTTCTTCTGTCCACACCGTTGCCATATTAACATCGTCCCATTCTTATTGTTGACTCGTGTAACATTGGGGGCTAACAGCGTAAGGACAATGAGAAGCGAGCAACGCTAAAACGAATATAGAAAATAGATGGTTGTGGAAGAACATGATAGCCCGCAGCGCGCGACCACAAGCATGATGACGACAATGGGCTGAAGTACTATTATAAGTACAGCTCTCTGAGGCCTACGCTTTGATTAGATTACATTGCATCTCATACTGGATAGGGACAGCTGTCTGGTACAGATGTCGTGCTATTGTTACTCCATTTATTACACAGAAATATCAATTGGGGAACCTTTCCAGACCAGTAAGACAGTTCATAAATAAACACAGGTGTATCTTTGCTTCTTTCTTCTACTACAATGAGCACCAAATAATTGTTAATTATAACTACAGTACTGCTGGTTTGTCTTTGTGACAGCTCAGTGTCTTTCTGGCTGAGTTGTTGATTGGGTGTGGGCATTGAGTGAGTAAGGCAATGATTTGTGGCACCGACTCTGATTCGATTTCCCTGGCATCGCAATGTCCACACAACAATGCGTGTCTTGGCTTGCTACGGTTTCAACGACTATAGATTCGGGGGTATAGATTCGCAATTGGATAATGTTTTATTAGTGTTTACCCTCTTGATTAACCTGCCATTATCAATTTGTGAATCGTGCAAATTGTACATGCTATTTTATGTTTTGTTGTTTATTGTTCTTATTCTTGTTAGCGTTGATATATGATTATGGTGGCAGCCATTTTAATCTGTGCAATGTAATGTTGATTGCAAGTGTTTATATTTATTAGTTGTCATTTTGAACAAAAGGACTTTTCAAAATATATTCACTTTTTAATTGATTAAGCCTTATTAAAACTTATTTGCCTTGCGCCTATAAATCAAACTATAGTTGAAATGTCAATACAGCAGCTTTCCCTATAAACCCTTTCAAATTGTATAAATAATACATGTCCGCTACTATATTAACAACTGTAAATTCATAACCATGACACACCCCTACTTCTCATTTTCCGCCATCCATTTTTGTTGGCCAAAACCTACATTTCGTTTGGAACTTAATTTGTTAAAGAAGATGGTTTCTAGTAAAGTCAGGGTTACATCTCCACAGGCAGTTATAATTATCTGTCCAACCTGTTCCAGAAATCCTTCTAAACGTTCACATTTCTGGAACTTCTAAGTAACTTCTCTCTAATCTGCTGATGTAAACAATTACATTAAGTAAATGCAATTGTGTAACAGCTTATTCAAGTGTTGCTCATCAATGTATCGTTGTTATTTAATCTTGGTTTGTCGCTGGTTTGTCTGACAGGAAGAGCAAACAGCCTCCTCCGCCCGTGGCTCCAAAACCCCAGCACAGCCCAGTGCCAGCATCACAGCAATACCAACCGTCATTCTATGATCAGATAACAGCCTCTGATTTTTAAATGTTGTGCCACAATAATCAACTCTGGGAGAACCCTCAAAGTGAAAAGCAATAATTCATAGCTGGATACACAGTGCATAGTGTACGCTGATGTCATATTGTTTATTCTTACAGTGACAATAAATGTAGAGGCGGGCAGTCCAACTAGTCCACTATGTAGAACTTAAACAAGAAATAATGAATATGTGGTAACATATTCTGAGGTATGAATAGCAACAGTGCCATTTGAAATGATTTGAAGTAAGATATTTGTGGAAAACTTGATCACAACAGACCGGTCTGTCAACTCTCATCAGAAGAGCATACATATTCTGGAGACATGTAACTATCATTATTTCTCTTTTTAGGTAAGAGGCGTGAAGCACTTAATCTGAAATGAGAACACAAATGTTCATAATATGATTCGCCAATCAATACAAATGGCAACTACATTAAGAGGGAAGACAATATAACCAGCATTACTAATTTTTTTTTTGTTTAAATAAATGATGCTTAATGGGAGGAAATAATACAATAGTCAATTAGGGCATGCTACGCAATGGTCTGAAATGGCGTACATATACTTGAAAAAAAAATTAAAAAGATATGACATGTTTCTTCGATGGTTCTGCGAGACGTATGACAGCAGATGCCTTGCTGCATATTGCTATCGACTCAATATGTGTTCTCAACTTTATAGCAGATATTAGTACTCGAACTAGCGTGTTGCTATATTTAAGCAAAAAACTATCTTTGATATATTTATTGTTCAACTTTACATTTTTCGTATTATTTATAAACCATATCACCGAAAATATTATTATCTACTAATGTTTCTTATCACATACATATTGACTTTTCTGAGATGTGCGCTTATCAGTATAACTTTGGCTGCTTGTGTTTAAAACTGAAGACACATGAAATCGGGTTTGTGCTCATTAATCTGTAATTATATATACATTCTTTAAATACACAAATCTAACTTGTACCTTCATCTAGTTTCATGGAAGAGTAATAACAATAATGGGTGGACACTGTGAATACACATACTTGGACATGTTGCATTAACTCAGCTTGTATGGGAGTATAGTAATTTTGTTTTAAATTTCCGAATGTGCATTTTAATATCTATCAATAAAGAGTAGATTATAAACGGGAATTTTATTAACATTATAAACTTCTAATTGTGAACTGTTCAGATTATGGCGGTGAGATTAGTGAAATGTGAACAGTATGACAGTTTTAATGTAGAAATGTTCACAATAAGCTGTTATTAACAGTGAACTTTAAACAGTTTGGTGTATGTAGCAGTCTTTATACTTTCCTGTTCGTATTGTTGTAAGTTTCTCCATTCATTAAAATATAAATACAGTATCTATCAATCATTTTTCAGCTGAAATTGTTTTCAAATACTCTTTAATAAATAAATTGAACAAGAGAGAATAACATAAGGAAGAGAAGAAGCAGTACTTATCCTATAATTTCAGCTTCCTTGGTTGTGCCCCTTCATACATCAATATAAATTACGCCACTTCCAACATCAACATCTTTAGATAAATGGTCGGTTTATTTTCGCGACACGTTTCTCAACTGTATGTCAGACATTTAAAAGAACGTTAAGAACGCAATTTATGTTATTACTGAAACCTGTTATGCTATGTCAGGTTATTCTATGTGAATTCATTTATCAGTCCGTCTAAAAAAGACCTAGCTGTGGCTCTGCTCTAAAACGCATGGTTGGGAAATAAATGTAGTAGTCTTTCCTTGCTTACAACATTCAACATGTAACTAGTACTTTATTGGGATTCGTGTTGAAGTCTGGGTACTATTGTCCACTAGGTCTGTTTTTTTCCCTTCAACGTATGAATAAATCTCTATGATATGCTTTTCTAACTATGAATGTTATATGTGTAGAGACTAGATATATTGTTGTACAATACACTTATCTATTCATGAATGTATTACTTTATCGCATCATTGTATGTTGTGTTCTTCATATGGTAATGCATTTAGCAACTATAGTTATTTATTATTACTTCATAACCACAGAGTGCCTTAAGTGTACAAAGTTCAACAAGCTATGTAATTTATTTTACTTATTTGAATTGCAAACGTAGACAGAATCGTGTGCCATGAAGTTTGAAATGGTGTGGCTTACTGTTTTGTCTTCGGGTGTAGAATATTTCTTTCTTTGTTTAACATAAACTATTCACACATTTTACTTTAGGATGTGTTGCATTCATGTTAATGTATTTATGTATCATTTCTAGTGCAGTTTTTCCTTACATTTAATTTATATTGTGTGCAGCTTGTTTCGTATTAGTAATCTACTACTTACAAACAATGTTTGTACTTAATTAATTTTTAGATTGTCGGATCTGTTAGTGTGATGTCATGTCGCAATAATTTATTTAATTTTTGTAAATTATGTTTAATTACTTTTTAATAACACTTAGTTGTGTATCTTAATATAAAAAACAAACATGGTTGCTTATTTGGTTGTACACTGACTTACGAAAACTGTGATGCAGGGTTTATATGATACCACGGTGTGTCCAAACGTTGGTAATAATGCGCACCAATATGCATCTATAGACTAGAATTCTTTCTACCCCTCACTGATTTGTGTCTCCTCAAACAGACGGTTAACGAGAACTATTGTGAGGGAACACCAGTGGGAAGCTCCATAGGGAGGCTTATCCCGCAAGGGAGAGGCTAGAGAAGTTTGCCAATCTATTCGAGTTAAAGAGGCTACTTAGTAGTACTAGAGCATGTTATTGTGCACTTCATTCGCATCACGTCATCAATCCTGTTGATGAGCAGAGTAAGGCGTACGTTTAATCTTAAGATTATGTATTATTTGCATATAGTATAAGCAACGATACCCGTATAAAAGATACTTCAGTGTTCAATAGAATATAAAGAGCCTTCAATTGTAAATTTCGAGAAAAATATATTGCCTTTCTATCGCTTGAAGACGATCAACAGTTGTCTGTATGGTTAATTTTAATTAAAACATTTTTTTTTAAAAACCATATATGTAAACCAAGGCACACTTGATTCTTAAAAAACTAAATAATTGTTTTAACAATAGTATTTACTAATTACCAAAACAAACATTGTTGTTTTTTTTACTACGCATGTACTTACGTATGTATGTACGTACATGTGTTGCGTGCGTGAGTGTGTGCGTGCCAGCATGTATTATTTATGTATATAAGACAGACAGACAGACAGACAGACAGACAGACAGGCAGGCAGGCAGGCAGGCAGACAGACAGACAGACAGACAGACAGACAGACAGACTCTTGATTTAGATTTAGAACAACGAACACATTTGACAAATTATGTTTTCGTGTTTCTACGCTCTCATTTTAAAACATCGCTATGCGAAGTCTCTATATTAAACCATTGACGTATTTACATAGGAATATTGACCCTGTATTACCCATTCTACAGTTGCAAGTAAACATCGATGTATATAGTACAAATAAATGTTAATATTTAGTCACAAGTTAGACATGTAAACTCGCATACCTAAAATCACCAACCCTCCGATGCAATATATTCTCTGGTGAGTGGGTTTCTAAAGCACCTAACTGTAATTGGAAAGCTTGCATGTGGGTGAGTATAGTTCTTGGTAACCATCATATTCTTGTAATAAACATACGTTGCCATATTGTATAAATTCATGGAGGGAGGCAACTTTCCAACGAGTCACCAGAAACATTCCCAGATGTGTTCTGTTTTCTTTGTAAAACATGTTATCTGCAGTGGTGCACACTTGAGCCCAGAACTGTGATAAAACTGTCAACGCTCTTATGTCATACTGAACACTTATCTAGCTTCCGAAATGAAATGTCATTATTATTAAACCTTCAGCCAAATTAATTAGCCTTGAAACAAATAAAAATGATAGCCATGAAATCAATACAACCCATTTCATGAATACATCAAATATATCACATAAGTTCATTTTCCTTTTTTCTACATATCCTCGGATATCTCTTTAACTGAAGTGCCGGCGTTTGGTTTAACTTTTATTATGCTTCCCATTTCAAAAGGCCTCTCCCTAGGTCTAGCAAACCGCACTTAGACTGGTTCCAGTTATTGGGATTTAGGCAAGTCTCGTCTACTAATCTCCATGTTTGATTGGGTAATTGTCTGTCATCAATTGATGCCAAGCAATGAGCTTAGAATTATTATTACCAATCATGATCCAAAATATGTTAACACAACAGAGCGTTTAAAAGGGTAATTGAGCAGGCACATTAAATTATACAGTCAAAGGATGCTTGTCCACGCCTTTGGGTGGATTGGGGTTTTGGTGCCACATATTTGTATACATCAGTCCGTGCACTATGGGTGATGTGGTCAGTATCACACCGACCGCCGTTACTTCCAAGAATATTTCCTGGTACTCGTTATGGTTGTTTTTGATGAAGTACTCTTAATGATAGTACTGAAAAGTGCTGGCCAGCTATTTGCTTTAGCAAGCATTGTCTTGTCTGTGCGCTGGCTAGTTGTAAAAATTCTCTCTTCTCCTTCTGATGCTGCCTTTCAACTTTTGGTAGAGTATTGGACATCAACCAACCAAGCAAGTCCCTTTGTAGTTAAAATGTTATACAGATAGAGGTAGCCGGTCTCATACCAACCCTCTTGAGCCCTCTATTACGACATGGATGGTTGGTTACAGTATAAATATTATATTCTCCCTTATGGGACATTGTTACGCCTGGTCGATGAAGACTTCTGCTTAGGTATATTCTTATCCGTGATTGATTTTACAGTCGTGGGGATATTTAAGTATTCTTTATTATGCCCTGCGACATTACCTAAGAAATATGCTCGTAGAAGGTGAAGATTGAAACAAGATGTTAGAAAGCCTATATTATTAGATAACAATATTAATACAGTATTCTCTTGTAGATTTATAATCTCGGAACTGGTTGACCAATCTTTTTAAATAGTACAGGGTGCAACTTAGGGTGACACAATTGTTCAAATATCTCATTGCTGCTTAATTTCCTATATTTGTGTATCCTCATTATATTCATGTACATATTCATTCTTGGCTAATGTGTATCCAAACGGTTTATACTTATATTACTATCTACAACTAATGCAGTTTGAAATTCAGTTTAATATTTCCTAATATTTTAGCAATGTTTAGCGCTTCGTTGTTAAATAATAACATTTTTGAACTACTAACATATCTTCGTCTGTCGTTTCATATTCTGTGTTATCACTCTGATATATTATTAGCTGCCTATATTTTATTTTAAAATCTGTTACTTTTATGATATACACTTTCATTTGATGACACGGTTTACATGATTCTCTTATTATTTCTTAGTGAATAATGTTAGAACTAATTATATTTGTTAATGTGTGTACTAACATTGCACTATGTCCACGAAGACAGCAAACTCTCTTCGATTGGACTAGCCTCGCATCAAAAGAGCTGTGACAGTGTAAAAAATATCATTGCATTGATTTTATTGAGAATATATTTATATGTATCTATGTTGTGACGTGGTATTTCTGACAGATGGATATTTGTTTGCGAACTCTGTGCTAGCGTGCTTCAGTTTATAAGTATGCATCAGTTTCTCCAATAAGAATAGTAGCTCTTTTGCTTCATACTTGTTGATCAATAAAGCTGATTACGCTGTCTTGTGTTATGGAGCTTTGCTGGGTTTTTTATATGTGTTTTTAATTTGTGGTTTGTATATTTTATTCTACTTCTTAATTTCGTCTCCCTCTGTTCTTTTTCTTCTTCTCCTGCATCTTATTTTCCCTTCTACATCCTCCTCCCCCTCCTCCTAATCCTCCACCTGCTCCTGCTCCTCCCCCTCCTCCTCCTCTTCCTCCTCCCCCCTCCTCCTTCTTCTTCTTCTTCTTCTTCTTCTTCTTCTTCTTCTTCTTCTTCTTCTTCTTCTTCTTCTTCTTCTTCTTCTTCTTCTTCTTCTTCTTCTTCTTCTTCCGCTTCTTCTTCTTCTTCTTCAACTATTCAGACTCCATAACATTTTCTCTTTCACCTTCACTCCTTTCTTTCTTCTATACTCTGTCTTGTCATTATTTTTCAGAAATGTTTTTATAATTCTCTCTCCATCTCTCTCTCTCTCTCTTTCTCTCTCTCTTCTCTTTCTCAGCTAGTGTATCTGTGTACGTGGGTTTGTGTGTGTGTGTGTCTGTGTGCGTGCGTGCGTGTGCGTGTGTGTGTGTGTGTGTGCTGAAGTTGAGTTGAGTCCGGAACCGACACCATTGCACTTCGGGCATTCCCATAAGAACTCAGTCCTCATTTTCAACAGCCAGCGAAGAGTTCCAATACTAATTGTGCCTGCTGCAAATTGATTCTATGTCGAACTTGCTTTACCTCTGTGTGAAGACTGTCTAACATGAATTACTTGCTAAATCTCTACATCCGTGGCGCCTGCTGGCCACTCCCTACACTCACGGCCCAGTCTGATTATAACCCCATACAAGTCTGAATTGCTATCCGATCCTCTGAACCCCTCCTTGCCTCTGCCAATCTAAATTGTTCACACTTTTCTGATGATATCTTTTGTCTAATCCATCCACGATCTTCCTCCTAGTAACCTGGACCCTTGACTGCATCCAGGGAATCATGCAGGAGGTGTTCCTTGTCCTCGGCCACCTTGAAGTATGACCTTGCCTGCAACACCTTGAGTCTATCTCCAATGGTTGGAAACACCCGGATGTATAGCATACTCACTATTGGGGTGTCCCCGCGTACATCCCAGAATCACCCTCCTAACTTCATTATGTATGCACTCCAGTTTATCTAGCTGACTCTTTGAGACGGTGAACATTCCTAGTCCATACTCTACCAATGAAGTCATCAAGTGTTGAAAAAGTGTAAATAGCATTTTCTGCTCCATTTTCCTTGCTGCCATACTCTTCGACGACATTTGAGACGTCAGAAATAACACTGTGACATTGATATGAGTGACTGATTTTCATTGAGTAGTTTGATACTGTACGAGTGACTGTTTTGAATATTATATTTTGACTTCTGATACTTTCTATTGTATACATGATGTACCACAAAGTAACACATTAATTATAGAAACTTAACATGACGTCGGACAGTTTCACATTGTCTATTCTGACATTTAATTAACAATTACATTCTCACCAAATAACTTGTGTACGTTTTTTAAAACAATCGATAACAAACATATATACACATCGGCGGCAATATAAATGTTGCCATTGCTAACAACGTGTTTGAGTCGGTGCAATATCTACCACGGCCTCAGTTCCGAGTTTTCTGCTTAGGAGAGACCTTTCTCTCCTTGACGCGGACGAAAGCTTGCTTCTCGCACAATGGAGATCCGCACTTTCAACCGTGATGAGAGTGTGAGCCTTAGTTAGACTCTAGGTCCTGACACTTACAATCAAGATCCAAGAAAGAAAACTCGGGGCAAATGAAGTGGCTCGTTAAAAAGGTAGATGTAGCTGTTCTTGGTTTTTTTTTTTCATAGACGCTACATAGATCAAGTTACCTCCCTGACTTTTCAGCCCCTAGATGAAATATATTTTCTCCCCCCACTAACTGTAATTTAAAGGACTTTACAAACACTAAAGGTACACATAAACATGTATATACAGTTAGAAGTATTATGGAGGAACTAATGAGTTTCAGCACTACTACCATTGTGTTTATTAATTTTTCCTAATCATTAAACCGAATAGATGATATGAATAAATCAAACGTGTTATTGAATCGCAAAAATGATGACGAGTGTACTACTTGATGTTTTGATATGCTGGTGGTATGGGATGATAGAATGATGTATGCTCAAATGGCACATACACCATGTAGAAACATGTGCTAACTTATTGGAACAACTGACGAAGAAACCTATTAGGTGCTGGCTCCACTCTGAGATGGGTTGCACATCAGCTTGCAGAATTTATACTGGGTGTTCTCGCTCCAGGATCAGCCGCTCCGTCATGTGCTGGATTGCTGATTGTCCGTGGCTCCTATGAGAGCTGTAATGAAACAAAACGAGGATGTGTAGTATCTATCTCTCTACAAGAGCTGGAACAATAAGTAACAAAGAAAATCAACAAGGTTTGGAAGATCAAACAGAAAACTAAAGTAAACCCTTCAGAACCGAAGACCGAAATGGTAAAAAATATTTATTTATTAGCTAAGTCTTTAGCCAGGAATCCCTTCACTAGACTCCTTACTGAAGTCAGGCAAAATGAGATTGTAATATCTCCACAAAAGGCTTCCCTGGAGTGATATGTTGAAGTCTGTATTTATAGATATACCAAAAACACTAGGAACAATTAAATGCGAATATTTTCGTACAATTAACCTCATAGCCATATCACTGAGCTTCTACTCAGAATTATAATGAGAAGAACTAGAGAGACAATAACAATTGAAATTGGTGAAGAATATTACGGATTTGTGGAAGAAAAGCGTTCAAATATAATATATGCATTCATTCAGTAGCTATGTAGCATGTCTTTTACAGAACCTCGCTACCATAACAACCTTCTGGAAAAATTCTCAGTCATAAGCTAGACGTCCCAAGTCCGATAAACGCACCTGGAGATCATCTGCCATATCATGCACCCATCTTCTCTTTGGCCGTCCTCTTTATCTCTTCCCGTGCGTATACCCTATCAGCATTGTTCTCTCAAAACTTTCATGACTTTTCAAGTGTCCAAAATATTTCAATTTTCTTTATTTTATCGTCTTTAGCAGCCAACCTTCTTTAATATTCAGATCTTGTCCAATGAATTTGTTCTTTTCTTTATCCAAGATATTCTTAGAACCAGTCTATAACATTTATATTCAAATGCATTTATGCGCTGTTCAGCTTGTTTAGTTGGTGTCCAGGTCTCACAGGCGTATGTTGCAATGGGAAAGATGCATGCTCTTAAAAATCTAATTTTGTAGATATATTTGTCCCTTTCCACAATTTATTCAGTTGGTTAAGTTTTTGAAGAGCAATATATATTCGTCTTTTAATTTCTTTCATTGAGTCACCATCGTTGGTAATTAATGTACCATATTATTCGAAATTTTCCACCAATTATAGTTTGTCATCATTAACATATATTTCTTTTTCCATATTAGTTTTATCTATATGCATTATCCTTGTTTTTGCAATGTTACGATATAAGTTGCGATTTTCACTATTCTTTTGGGTTAAGGCTATTAGTTTTTCTATACCATTCTGTGATGTGGATAGTAATACTGTATCATCAGAATATTCAATCTCTGGTATTTAATGACCACTGATATAGCTCCCTGGTTATATATCTCTGACATTTCTCATTATATTTTCGCCATACAGCTTAAACAAACACGGGACAGCACACAGCCCTGACGAACTCCTTGCTTGACACCACCACGGCGTCTTCAAGGGGTAACAATGCAAAAAAGAATCAATCAATCAATCAATTCCACACGCCTAAATAGTAAAAGGATGCAGCTGTAGTCTGAAAGTATGCTGGTAACCGTCTAAATCGCAGCTAAACAAGATGCGAAACAGAGTGGGTAGCCCTAAAGGACACAATCTACGCAACAGCTGTGGAAATCCTAGGTCCAGCCCCCGGAAGCATAAAGACTGGTTCGATGAAAATTCCGAAGACATCAACCAATTGCTGGCCTAGAAACACCTTCTCTCCAAGGCATATTTGAACGAACCGAAGTAAACATAAAAAACGATGCCTTCAATAACATCCGGATAGTAGTGCAGCAGAATCTTCCGCACATGCGTGACTCCTAGCTGAGCAACAAAGCGGATGAGATGCAAGGCTTTTCTGACAGACATGATATGAAAAATGTCTATGACTCACTGAGAGCGGTCTACGATCTTACATTACCATGCATAGTTCCTCTCCTCAATGCAGATGGGGCTACATTGATCACTAAGAAATGAATCCTCCAACACTGGGCAGAGCATTTTAGCAACATCTTAAATGCAACCGCCTCCATCGATGACGAAACCATCAACTGCCTTTCTCAAGTCCCTACAAATGATACTCTTCCTGACCTGCTTACGATAGTGGAAATAAACAAAGCTATCCAGCAACTTTCCAGCCGCAAGGCGCCTGGTCCTGACTCCATCTCGTAGAGATCTACGAAGCTTCACCAATTCTTTACAAAAATATTGGTGAATGAGACCATGCCACAAGATTTCAAGGATACGTCAATAGTCCACCTTTACAAATGTAAAGGAAACCACCAATCCTGTGACAACCACCGCGGCATCTTCTTGATCTCAGTTGCAGGGAAGATAATCGCCAGAATTCTTCTCAACCGCCTCACAGCTCATGTCGACTAAGGTCTTCTTCTTGAGAATCAATGTGGTTTCAGAAAAGAACGATAACTGTTGACATGATTTTCGCTGCAAGAGAATTGTCAGGAACAAAACATCGAAATGCTCTCCACTTTCATTGATCTTACCAAGGCATTTGATACAGTCATCAGGGAACGACTGTGAAGATTGGAGAGAAATATGGCTGTCCACGAAAGTTTGTCCAATTTTATTTCTTGATGGTATGCAAGCAAGAGTACAGGAAAATGGCGAATTGTCTGAGCACTTTCCATTCACCAATGGAGTGAAGCAAGGCTGTCCTGGCATCAACACTGATAAGCCTTATGTTTTCAGCTATGCTTTGCTTATCATAAGCACATAGACCGGGTGATAACAAAGGCCAAGAGAGGTTTGGCTGCGATGCGGGTGATGGCGGCGGCAAACTGTGAGCCATCTATGTCTCCTTTACGAGGGTCTGGTCCTTTCTGTTTTGGAGTATGCGATGGCGGTCATGACTATCAGCCGTAAGCCGATGGAACGGATGGAAAGGATAGAGAACGAAGCTATGCATATTATTCATGGATGTACAAGAGATACAGCATGCAGGTCGATGCGCTACTTTCTTGATTTTCCAACCATTGGGGACTGAATGCAAATTGTGCCTACCTCAGAGTCAACGCAAACATACAACATCCACTACACAGTGAAATTAAGAAGAGAAAAGGCAGCAAGTTAAAAAGAGGAAAGTCGTGGATAGGTCAAGTCGAAGACATTTTTCAACAGGTGTGTTCACCTGAGGACTTAGAACCTGGCGAGGATTGGGTACAAATGCCAACAGATTTATGTACGTCCTTTTCAGTTTGCATCCAACTAGACTGAAAATGCAGACAAGAAAATCCAGCTGCCGTAGAGGCGGACGTGCAGGCTTTGAGTTTGGATAATTCTTTGGTGGGTGATGCTTTCATTTACACAGATGGGTCGGTCGTTCGACGAGTGAGACGTTCATATTTTACGGCTCAGGCCGGAGGGAGAATTGTCAAGGAAGATTCTGGTGCTTTTGCTTTTGAAAGCAGTCTGAATATGGCAGTCATGGCAGTAAGTAAAGCAATAACATGACTCGAAAACAGACATTCACTAGGGCGTGTTTCCTTAGTGACTCAATGAGCAAGAAGATAGTGATGGGGTGAATCCGAAGATAATGGTTCCTGTCTCAGGAGCGGTCTCGGCTGGCAAAGATTAGTTTTATTTTCGTGCCAAGACATGCGGGTGTACGAGGAAATGAGCGTGCTGGCAAGCTTGCAGGTAAGGCTACTGTGGAAGGCGGACGAGCCATGGACCAGGCTGACAATCTGAATGCTCTACGAGAAGTAATTCGTTCGCGAGAACCAAGTGATGACTGTAAATCTACAACCATGGTCAGGCTGCAAGAACAGCAAGTTCAAAGAGGGGTGGCAAGAACACTACGCGGAAAGCCAATGAAGATTAGTAAACCAACACAGAACTGGTGTCGTCAGTCACTACACGCTGCGGGATTTACCGAGGAGGGGATCCGACCACTTATGGACTGAGTGGTTCAATGTGAAATGGGGATGATCTGTAGACTAACTATCTAGCTATGCTGACGAAAGCTTTCGAAAACAACGACATTGGAATAGACATTAACTATCGCATGGATGGAAAGGTATTCAATTTCAGAAGGCTGAAAGCTAAAACCAAAACTACTAGCGACACCGTCAGAGAGTTCCTGATTGTTGACGATTGCACACTATATGCCAACTCAGAGGAAGACATGCAACACAACGTTTCAGCTTTCTCATATGCCTGTGCCAATTTTGGACACAATATCAACTTGGAGAAGTAGTTATGTACCAGCCAACTCCAGGGATTAATCACACCGTGCCGTATATCACAGTGATTGGTCATAGACTAAGTATTGTGAACAAATTCACCCTACACGATGTTTTACGGCAAGCTGCGTTGTGGTAAACGCTTCCGAGACTTCAGAGGAAGGGCTTTAAAGACACTCTGAAGATCACACTAAAAGCTTTTGAAATTCATCACGACACTTGGGGGACTGCTGCCAAAGTGTGAAATTTGTGGTGTACAAGGGTACGCAAGGGTACAGTCACCTGTGAAGCAAACAGGACTGTACGAGCTGTGAAAAAAACACGTTGGACAGAAAAACAGCTGCAGGAGAACCTGCCCCTGGAATGTCAAGCAAACTTTGCTCACATTGTGACAGAATATTTCGAGCCAAAATAGGCCTTACCAGCCATCTAAGAACTCACGGCTCCATACTTTCAACCCCACTGGATGAAATGAATCGTCATCATCATTCTTGATGGACAAACACCATTGTTATTTTTGTATAAAGTAACCTAGCGAAACAATATAGCCAAGGAGGATGGCGGCAAAGAGAATTGTGTATTACTGCATTTCGTTCTCTGTATGGTTTATCACATTGGAGGTCTAGACATTACTTCGCTCGTTAGCCAGACTAGTGATGGTTCCAAGATGCCCCTTCTACTTCTTCTGTCCTTTATTCCCTATTGGAGCATGACCTTTAATCACCATCAGTATCTGTGGCTAAGGTGTAGTTCAAAATTTAGAAACATGGGGCTTTAAGTCTGTAGAGGTGATTTGAGAGCAGATAACTTTGCTTTGATTTTCAAAAGAAATGCGCGTCGGCCGTTTGGAAAACAGTGACAAACTAATGAACGAAATTTACTAAGAACCATTTAAGACATGTTGGGGTTGATTGTGACGTCATGTAAAGGGCGTCTTAAGATGAGACAAATGTGATGTACACATGACCTTACGAGTCTCGTTTGTATTTCACACGAGGTTAACCTCTGTACATACAAGCTTTTCTACAGGGCGCTTAGTTTTCGACCTCTTCTCCAATACAACATTATGGCCACAATCTCTTATATCCAGCGCATGGATTAAGGAGTAACTGATTTCCACCAACACAGAGGACCTTAACCGGATCGATTGTTCAGAGACAGCAAATAGGGCGGAAAAGGCACGATAGCTTAAATTAAACGGTGTACCTGATGATATAACTGCATATATGATACTCTCGCAATAAACCTTTAAGAGAAAAAAGTCTCCCTCTTGGTAAATAATGAAAGAACTGTACGTCTCAAAATAAAATATAATTCTGTCAAATGTTCCACTAGTATTGCTGAATTGACAAAACAATGGACAGACCAGAACAAGTCATTCTTCTGCGCCTCAGAACAGGACACAATAGATTACGCAACCACATGTATACAAAATTCAAGATTAGGTGACTCAGCCATGTGCACATGTGGTTTGGCGTCGCAGACAGCAGAGCACATACTCAAGGATTGCCCAAACTACAACATATCCAGGCGAACCTTCTGGCCTAGAGAGACAACAGTGGAAGATAAACTCTATGGACCGCTGAATGAACTAAAAACGACTGTTAGATTCATACAAGAGACAACATTGCAGTTATAAACATATTTCAGGCGAACGAAAGAAGAAGACAAAGAATGGTCTTGAATACTACATCGGCCTAAATAATTCAGCAGCTACTGACTATTGTGTCAATATTTTGCCAATATTTCAATTCCAAAATCTCCTAGCGCCTCAGTGTTTTCCCAACGTAATGTTGTCTGCACCGGTTGGCTTTCTTCTTGCTATATGGTGTATTTTCAACATCCGCTGAAAGTATTGGTGGACATTCGTCTTTGTTTTGAACAATTACATCCGGTCTCCTATCATCAAACAGCTCTTCCGTATATTTTGTTCTTCTATTGAATATATAATCTTGTCCCATTAATATTCCACCATGTCTCTATTTTAAACATCCAACGGTAGTTCGTGTTTTCTTACTTGTGTATTTATTTGTTGATACATGGAGTCTTTATCATAATTTGTTCCAATCTCCATGCACTGTTTATTGTCAGCGTTTCATTCACTAGTTAGTCTCGGTTATGACAGAAATTAATACATGCATAAATAATCTGTCAACGCTGTCCTCATGTTTAAATATTTATTAACGTGAATATGGTCTACGTTAAGCACAAATTACATTTGTAACAATTTATAGCAAAAATCTAATGCACTACTCAGCAATGCACTCGTGTGCTCTCGTTTCACAAGTTATCTCACATACTAGCGCGCAAGCTATTCAATGCCACACTCTCTAAGCATTAGCCAGCTCTTGTGTCAGGTATACAGTTTACTCTCTCTCTCTCTCTCTCTCTCTCTCTCTCTCTCTCTCTCTCTCTCTCTCTCTCTCTAATCTGCAAGCACATCCTCTCTCAACCACAGTCTAGTCCAGTCTGTCCGTTTCTACCCTCGGTCGGTGGTCACGTGGTACTTAATCTCGTGTCGTCCGTAATAGTCGTACTAAGTAGGTTACCGTCCTGTCCTTCACCCATCTGTTGATGACTGGTGTCTCAGGTCGTCCAGTGCAAGGTTGTACTGTAATTCAAGGACACTGTCCTGTCTATAAACCCCCAATGTCTTGTCTCTTAATGGGTGTATCGTCCTGTTTACTCTACCCATGCTATACCTATGTCCTGTCCTTGTCATATGTCCTCTCTTCCATCTTCCTGGGACTCTGACACGCTCCCGTCGCTCCTCCCTTGTGTCACTTATCTTATACTCATAAGTGACACGCTGTCTTCTGTCTATCTAATTAGTTTGAACTAATTCGTCAGAGGCCCAAGAGGTCACTAAGTCGTCATGATGTCTATAGTTTGGGGTGGCAACTGTATCTTATAAAAGGTCTGATCTACTGTCGAAACACAAACCCACTGGTGTATGTTTAGTGGTGCACTCTTGGTTTGTTGACAAAGAGTCTACAACTCTCACTCATTTCACTATTGGGGACTGTACAGGACCAAGGTATCGTTGACTTATATCATTGGGGTGAACCGCAAATAGCAACCCTCTCAAAGCACCAAACAGTGCCACAGACAATGGTCCTTTTTCATGGAGACTCATTCAAGGGAAATATTATTACCCCTGGGCCCCGTAAAATCGCTATTCAACCTATTGTCCAAGATGTATGTACCCATTTTTATACCCCTGTCTAGCTTCCACTCGTTGGCAGTGATTCTACATAGCCTCATGTGTTTCCCCTTAAGAACTACTTATGTCCCCTGGTATATGTAGGATATTCTCCCGTTCCCCTTATAATGGTGGATGTACTTTATCTGTTCGTGTGGCGTGTGTGTGTGGTCTACTCGTGATAGTATGTATGTTTATTACAAACAGGTGTGTATGTTAATAATACGTGTAGTGTAGTAACTTTCTCTAAGTGTCATCAGTTAGGTTCTCACAGTTCATGAATGATTGCATATTCATAATTCATGACATGGTTTACCGAACTATGATCCTTAGATACATGCCTATTGGTGTAGTACAATTGTAACAGTTACTGTGATATTATAGGAGTAGACAGAGGACCTAATTAGTAGTGTTCTTTGGAAATATATCTTGTATAATAAATAGACAAGATAAAGGATATGATTTTGCACGTTTTTGTCTAGAGGTCTCTCAAATGAGATAGATAATCATTCCCGCATAGCCCTTTTGGAGAACCATTTTTCCTGGCTCAGAACCCCCACTGTGAGATTCCCAAGTATCTACACAGAAATTTATAAAAGAAGAAAAAGGTCCCCTCAAAGGCCAAAAGAAGATCTGGACTATTCGCCCCTGTACAACTGAGGATCCTATTCTCTCATCATAATGTTGTCAGTGTGCTTTCAGTCCGCCACATTAGATCTTCCCTTATTTTATTTGTGTCAAAAGTGACCTATGTCAGTTGTCCAATTAGACCTTAGGACATTTGGATTCAATATTAGCAGACAAACTTTAACAATACTGTACTTAACATCTGTTGAACAAGACATCTACATGACAGATTCTTGACAAACGTTGGACATACATCCACATGGAAATGTTTACACCAACAATTGCACAAGACATACATCATGAGAGATACTTGACAACATCTATACAGGACTTATCACAATATCTGTAACTAACCACAGTAACTTAAGACATTCACCAGGAACAATACTTGACAGCAACTGTACAAGACATTCACTTGGGACATGTACTTAAAACCACTGTTCTCAACACCATCTTTTATTAAGCTGTTCTTAGTGATTGAGCAAAGACCCATGCTCCATCACCCCCCCCCCCCCCCCCCCCCCCCCCCCCATTACACTTCGAATATAACAATCATATGCAATGTGAGTATGAAAAATGGAAAAATTAGTACATCCTCTCAAAATCCACCAATACACACTCAATCTCAAAAACTATCCAACTCTCCTCCATCCCATCTCCAATCTCTTTCTACACAAATGATTCACTGTACTTATCATCACTTCACTGTCATTGGAGAAAATTATAGTATCCTTGTTATGGGAAGACTCAAGGAAAGAACTACTGTTCTGGATCATTAGCATCCTGTTATCATAGCAGCCTTCTTGTAATAAGTCTCATGCAAGATAATTTCCTCTTGAGAACAGAATTTGGGGTGATGATATGGTACTGAATCCCAATGTTGACCAGACTGCCTGTGAAGCTGACAACTGGGGTACTTCAAATGGATGAAGATATCACTCTCCTGACAATGGGAGATGTATTCTCTGCGCAGGTTATTCAATACGTGTTGAAGACACCCAGAGGTAAGAACAAAATCCACCATACTGCAGCGTCTCACCTAGCGAGTCCGACTTCATCCACTTTTCAAGTCTCACCAAACAATCACTGTGTGAGCACCATGCTGGGTATTCTCTAAGTTAATTCTCAGATGATAATGATATAAACAATGATCACAGTACTGATCACTATAATGACCACAATAATCCAGATAATGGAATAGAATCACTCAGAACTGTTTTTCTCCCATTGACTTTCAGCGGTTAGAGAGCTGAGGTAAATCTTCCAAGAAATTCCGGCATGTCGGATACTAGGAGAATGGTAGGTGTTCCAAGGGTCACATGATTACCTTCCATGAGCTTGACCAAGACAAACTGTAGACAGGGGTCATCTTTAATAAAACATTGTTTTACTGTACTCCAAGACAGAATTACCAATGTAGACCAATCCTGATTTCTGTTTATAAACAGTGATTTTAGTTGACTTGGACCAAGGCATGTCCTGAAGATAAAGGCTGGCAAATCAGCCTGTGTACTTCTGTGGTTATCCCTGCATTTCACCTCCTGTTTGGTTGTCCCAGAGAAAATAAGAAGCCTCTCCACCATCCTTTATTCTCTGTTGATACATAAAATGGTACAACATTTCTTTACATTTGTTCAAATATAATGTTCTCAAACATCAACAGACACAGATGGAAATGGGGAGGTGAGGGGAGGTTGTTGACCAAACACACCTCTCCTTGTTGGTGATGGTGTGTATTTCACTCTGATGGACTGTGGGTGATATGTTTTCATTATTCACCCTTATCTGTGATAGTCACAAGCCCATATGCTGAGACAGGGGTAGCCTTACACAATTACAAGTATTTTATATGTCTAGGTTCTCACATATTTTAACCGCAGTAAACCTGGGCACAATGAGGAACAGACACAGTAAAGCAAGTACTATAAGGCTAGCACCATGAGCAAGCATTGTGAAATAGCAACATGAGACAGGCATTGTGAAGCAGAAGGAAGATAGGCATATTACACTGCAATATGTAATATGCAACACAATTTGACAACTGCAAATTAAACAGTAACCAAACCAAAGGTGTTACTTTTGTTACATGGATGTCCTTCTCTATACACACTCATACAACAATGCCAGACCTCACCCCTCTCAGACCAGACTTGGCTCACAAGTACATCATATCACCATCATCATGTGCTCTTTCCCCACTGAGTAATGTCCATATCTACTACAGTAGGTAAAAGAAGTCAAATTGCATAAGCAATTGTTCACATATGTAACAAATCACACATGGGGAAACATGTTTTTTCCTTGTAAATTTTCATTAGCCATACATTATATTCAGCCAACCAAGACACAGGTTCGAACACATATTGTCCTTTCATGAATACGTTCATATGAACCCACCAACAGTAGAGGTACCAGTGTAATACTTCAGAGAGAAATTATATTAATTCTCCTGAGCGTAATCAAGCCGCCAGACATCACAGGAACTTTGCAATTCTGGCGGGCCATACACGTCCTGCCTACATATGGATGCTGAAGCATCTATCCTTCAACAAATGTGAGAGGCTAATTATCAAATCACCAACTCACTCACTCCAACATTCTCAGCATTTACAAAGGAACCTGTACATAGTTACATAACATATCCTGATCCAGAACTGCCAAATGTTAACTCCCAAGAGCAGTGTACAGTTTGGTTAAGAATGGGCCATCATAGGCATTTAGAATTCACAAAGGGTTTGCGAATCTGCATTGAGTGTAATTTACAATCATCAAGCATACGCAACCAGTCACAACAGGGGAATGATATGCACCTGGAGTATACAGCGTGTAAGACCTGACAGGTTGAAGGAGCAATATTCAGAATACTTTCACAATGAAGTTCTGTTTTCACTTTCACATTTTCTCACAAAAACACTTTTATATTCTTCTCTTTCGCTCACTAGTCATAACCACAACATTTAATTATGTTTTAAAGTGGTACCTGTTTTCCCAGAGAACAATATTTATTATATTATTAGGGCGTTATGATCACCACATCACAATGCATCCTGCCTTGATGGAAACCGAGCTCAAACTACTAGATTTTTTGAATTTGGCCTAGTGGATAGCGTGGTCTACCACGTATCAGCCAATCAAAATGCGTGCGTGCGCCTTTGCCCTTCCCCACCGTATTCTGGAAGGATTTATTCTATTATTAATCCTACTATCTGGATGGTCTCCGTTCAAGATTAAAAAGTATTATTATGGATGTGGTGGACTGAGAATGTGTGTGAGTGATCCATAATGTCACAGTTACACATATACAATTAACACAAATCACACGTGTTGCAAAAGACGAATACAATATATAACATTAAGTCAAATGTGCCTAGCCTTTTGCACATCGTCTTTCATTCTTCTTCTTCTTCTTCTTCTTCTTCTTCTTCTTCTTCTTCTTCTTCTTCTTCTTCTTCTTCTTCTTCTTCTTCTTCTTCTTCTTCTTCTTCTTCTTCTTCTTCTTCTTCTTCTTCTTCTTCTTCTTCTTCTTCTTCTTCTTCTCCTTCTCCTTCTCCTTCTCCTCCTTCTTCTTCTTCTTCTTCTTCTTCTTCTTCTTCTTCTTCTTCTTCTTCTTCTTCTTCTTCTTCTTCTTCTTCTTCTTCTTCTTCTTCTTCTTCTTCTTCTTCTTCTTCTTCTTCTTCTTCTTCTTCTTCTTCTTCTTCTTCTTCTTCTTCTTCTTCTTCTTCTTCTTCTTCTTCTTCTTCTTCTTCTTCTTCTTCTTCTTCTTCTTCTTCTTCTTCTTCTTCTTCTTCTTCTTCTTCTTCTTCTTCTTCTTCTTCTTCTTCTTCTTCTTCTTCTTCTTCTTCTTCTTCTTCTTCTTCTTCTTCTTCTTCTTCTTCTTCTTCTTCTTCTTCTTCTTCTTCTTCTTCTTCTTCTTCTTCTTCTTCTTCTTCTTCTTCTTCTTCTTCTTCTTCTTCTTCTTCTTCTTCTTCTTCAGCGTTCCGAGCCATTGAGGTTCTTTGCTGCAGATACAATCCGTCTCCATTCGTCTCTCGGTGGACCTTCTCTTGCCAGTCGTTGATTCCAAGTGCTTGTAGGTCTGTATATGTATTATCTCTCCACCGTCCTTCTTGGTCTACCTCGGGGTCTACGGTCATTTATTTCCTGAGTGTAAGCGAGTTTTGTTTCCCTATTATCTTCCATTCTTTCTATATGCCCCAGCCATTGTAGTCTATTAGTATTAGCCTTCATGATACCAGTGATTAGCGGGGACTTAAACAGATCATAAATGTCTTTGTTACTTCTTCTTTTCCACTCTCCACTTTGTGTATCCCTAATGGGTCCAAAGATGCGTCTTAAAATTTTATTCTCAAAGGTTTGTAACAAGGCTTCGTCTCCTTTCGTTGTACTCCAGGTTTCAGAGCCATACAACACAACTGGTCTGATCAGTGTTTTGTATATTGTGATTTTGGTGTTACGAGATAGCGCATTTGATTTTAGTAGATGTTGTAGTGCATAGTACATCTTATTTCCAGAATTGATTCTAGTTTGTATTTCTTCCCTTATGATGTTGGAGCAGTTGAAGATTGTACCCAGGTATGTGTATGTTTCCGTTCTTTTAATGGTCATACTATCTATTTGTATGTGGCCAGAGTTTTTAGCCATTCCGTCTCTTGAAATTACCATATATTCTGTCTTATCTTGGTTGATAACCAGCCCCATCTGTTGGGCTTTTTCCTTTAAGTGAGTCAATATTTCCAATGTCTTTTGTTCGCTTTGCCCTATAATATCTATATCATCTGCATAACCAAGCAGCTTGGATGTTCCTCCAATATCACATTCCTCCTTTACCCTCCTTACAACTTTCTCTAGAGCCAGATTGAAGAGTAGCGGTGATAGTGCATCACCCTGTTTCAAGCCAGATGTTATTTGGAAAGGATCTGATTTCCTGCCTTTATATGTTACTATATTATAAGTATCTTCCATGCATAGTCTAGTTATGTTGATTAACTTCCTTGGTATTCCAAATTCCTGCATAGCATTCCATAGACTATTCCTATGGACGCTATCATAAGCCTTTTTAAAATCCACAAAAATGTTATGGAGATCTCTTTTATATTCCCAATTTTTCTCGGCTATTTGTCGTAAGATAAATATCTGATCTATTGTTGATCTGTTTTGTCTAAATCCCGCCTGGTAGTCACATAATATGTCTTCTGAATATGGTTTTAGTCTATTTAGTAATACTGCAGATAGTAGCGTATAGCTTGTGGACAGTAGTGATATTCCTCTATAATTTTCACATTGGAACTTGTCTCCTTTCTTAAAGATAGGTATCAATAATGACTCTTTCCAGTCATGGGGTAATTCTTCTGTCCTCCAGATTTTTATTAGTTCGTATAGCTTTAGATGTAATGCATGGCCACCTGCCTTTATAAATTCAGCAGCAATTCCATCAGTCCCAGTTGCCTTATTGTTTTTAAGTCGTGTCTTTCATTCCCTCAGTTTTAATACATTTATAATGTCTTTTATACCCCTTTTACTCATGCAATTAAACTGCATACTTCTATTAAAAATATACGTAACGTTAAGGTAATAAATATTAAGTTAAGGTAATAAGTATTAAGTTAAGGTAATAATATACCATTTTAGTCCTTTAAACATGACTCTATTAATTGAGAAAAATTTAACTGAAAAATTCCTATGACATTAAGCTTTCGCTATAGTTTAAATTTTTTAGTAATTAACTATGTACAATGTGTTTTATATAGCATTGATAGTTTAAATACACAAAACCTTCGTACAAAAAGCGTAAAATCATCAAGAAATTATGTACTTCATTAAAATTGACATAAGCACAATATTGTGTCTTTTTTTTTTTTTTTAGAAAAACAAACAAACACTATCTACTAAACCCTATTATACATAACTAAATAAATCACTAACTAAATAACTAATTCGGTAAATAAATCACTAAGTAACACTGTCCTATTTGTGTATAGCTTCGAAGAATAACTACCACTGTTATGTCACTGCTTGTGAAACTTTAAAAAAATATATCACAGCTAATTAAAATGTGGTGAAGAGGTCGATTGATCTAGTTGACTGGAGTGCCTGGCAACCTCGTAAGAAGATCAGGTAAGATGTTTTCGACTCCTTTTATGTGATGAATTGTAAAAGAGTAGTCCTGGAGTAGCACGGCCCATCTCGCTATACGAGTATTTATAGGTTTTCTTTGCTGGATGAATAACAACGGAAAGTTGTCAGACTCGATGAAAAAGTGTGTGCCTGCTAAATATTTGGATAGTTTAGTGACACTATATACCACAGCTATAACTTCAAGCTCTACTATGCTGTAACAACTCTCCGCCTGTGTTAACTTCCTACTAACATAAATCACTGGGTGGTCTATTCCGTCCTAGCCCTTGAGGAAAACAGAGGCGACGGCGGTGCTGCATCTGTTCTCAAAATAAATGGAATGCTTGTGTCAGGCAATCGTAAAATAGGTGGGATTGAGAAAAAATGCTTTATTTTATTATAGTTTCTTCTAAGCAAGCACTTTTAACAATTGTTTGCAGCTGTTACTTTAGCAGCAAATTGGAAAAAAAGCCAGTAAACTCAGCCAAATTTGGGATGGATTTACTGTGGCAATTGACAGACCTTTTTGGTGGTTGGCACCGTCAGATTCAAAATTTTTGAGACAATTGTGTCATCAGTAGTAAGTTTGCCACATTCTATGACCTAAAAAGTATATTTCGTTGAAGGCAATTTCTACTTTACTAGGTCTTATAGTGAGGCAGAAAAGTGTGATTCTTTCGAATACATGTTTCAGTGTCAGTACGTGAGTTGTCTAGTCAGTAGTATTTATGCAGATGTCGTCAATATACTTATGTACATTTGGTACCCCACAAAACAACAGTCTTGTAAGTCGGACAAATGTGGCAGGTGCGTTTCTGAACCCAAATGGAAGAAAATCCCATTCGCAAAGGCCTAAACATGTCGAAAAGGCTGTCATATGAATAGAGTTTTCGTCCATAGGTATCTGCCAATAAACTTTGGTCAGATCTAATTTCGAAAAAATTGTCGACTTTTCCATATTAAGAAAGAAATCGTCACAGTTTGGAAATGATTCCGCATCACTTTCGCCATAGTGTTTAATTTCCTATAGTCGATGCATAATCAAATTGTTCCGTCCTTTTTCATGACTAGTACTATAGGTGGGGATTATTCTGATTGAGATTTTCTAATGATTCTGCGTGTTTCTAAATCAAGAATCTCTCTGTCCAGTCATTCTATGTAGTGCAACGGGATAGACTAAAGTCTGCACTCGATAGGTGTCGTATCTGTCAGAATAATGTGATGTCGAATCTTGTCTGTCTTTCCAGGTGTGTCAGAGAAGTTAGTCTTGGACTCTTGTAGTAAGTCGGACATTTCCTGTTTCTAAGCGTCAGTCAGTTTAGAAGAAATATTTATGTCGTTCGTCATTCCTGTGTTGTCAACTGTCGGGACAGGAAGTTCAATATTGTCTGTGTCAGTTTCATTGATAACAATAGTTGCAGCTGTTTCGTCAGTTGTCGTGTCTTACTCTCTGCAGTAGTAAGGTTTGAGCATATTTATGTGATACATTTTATAATTCCCATTAAAGCAAACGTGATAATCAACATTTGATATATGTCTCTCAATTTTAAAAGGACCCTGCCAAGACGTTGAAAAAATATATTGTTTGTCTTGTAACAACAAAAGTACGTCTTGACCAGGCTGCAGTAGCAACGTTTTAGCACCTTTATTTGCATATTGTCTATATGCGTCACCTTTTTCTTGTAAAGACAATTTTGGAATGGTGCACACTTTCATAAACTTGTTACTCTTGCTTGACAAGTCGTTTAGAGTTCCGAGTTTTTTAACGGCAACCTTTTTGAATGGTTGAGAGGCCAGTTGAATAGGCTGGAATTCTGCCACGGGATGCTTCCCCTTTGCAAATCTAGTAACAGCATTAGCCCTTGAGTATTTTTGTTCCCAGGTTTTAATTTCTTCATGAGAACAGTTCTTTACCTCTAGTAGGTTCCCTATTATCAAATCAGCGCAAGGGTTGTTCAACACTGCACAGATAAATGTCCCTGTTAAAAAGGGTGTATGAATATGTGCAACAACTAATGGATATTTCTCGATGTTACCTGCAAATGTAAGGCATGTTACAAATGTGCCTGTATAATCGTTTCTATTTACAAATGCTTTACTCAACCCAATAGGATTGGAACCCGAATCGCGGAGGATTCTACCGGGTTTGCTGTTAATAAATCCATTGTGAAACTCAAGTTTTCCTTTCGAGGAAATTACAGAATGTTCATTTTCATATGACTATGGTATCGCATGGCCACATTCTAACAAGCCATCTACCTGGAATTTGTTAATATTTCAAATTTATCAAAATTAAAGACATCAATCACTTTTAGTGCATTCACTTCTTGGTGTTCTATCTCACTTTCACACTCGCTGTCTGAACTTGTTGTATCAACCAGTGCAGCGTTTACACTTTTTAACATCTTTCGTCCTTCACACTGACCTTAGTAATGTCCTCAGCTACGGCAAAAGAAACATTTTAACCCTTTTGTACTGGCTACGTTCCGTCTGTTGTTTATTGACCATCATTTGTAGGCGTGCTTTGTAATTTAAATTTTTGTCACACATCTCAAACTGTTCGTGTAACAATTGGCAATACCTGCACGGTGTCAACTTTGATTCTGATTTACCCTTGTAAGGAAATGGTTTGTGTTGTTTAGTATTTACAGTAGCTGCTACAATAATCTGGTTGGAATGTGACGTAAAAATATATCTATTTGCGTTGAAGAAAGCTGACCCTCTACGTTCCATATGTTTAATGTTTTAACAGCACTTTCTTCGAAAACCTTAGGAATGCAGTGGGTAACGATGTTGTTATCTTATCCCTTATGATTAAATCTTTTGACAAATCATCCATTTAGAAATAAATGTTCTGGACCTTTGATACATAATCGTGGAAAGTTTGGTTGATTTTGGACTTAATTTCAAAAATTGCAGCTGAAAACGATGAGCGTCGAGAAGGAAATGTTGCATAATTCTATCTCGGATGTAGTCATACTCTTTTCTGAGATCTTGAGGTATAGTTTCAATGACTTTCAACGACTCGAGAGCTAGATTACGCATTTATCTTTGGAAATTTCATGGTATTTCATTAAAGTTTCAAAATTATCGATCCAAGCCGAAATACTATCCCCGGCACAGAACGGTTTAACAATGCCTTGGAATTTCTTAAACTTTCGGTCTTGCCCTTTGCTTTCTACCTTTTTATTCGTGATCTGCAACTGCGAATCAATTTCCGTTTGCTTCATTTTGATATGTGTTTCAGCTCCTAATTGCTTTTTTTCCCATTAGCGTCTCAGATTCTTCTGCTTTGCCTGTAACTATAATTCTTTTTGTTTTCTTTCTGTTTCATTTAGATTTCTTCTTTCTTTTGCTTGCATTCTAGTTCGTCTTTCTTCTGTTGGCGTTCTAATAATCTTTCTTCTCTTTCTCTATCAGAAATCTCTTTATATTTATTTTCAAACCATTCTGCCAATTTATCGCCAATGTATACTAGTTCTTTACCTGCTTCAATGCACTCTTTTAATGTCGACATTCTCAAAATTTAGTTTACTGTAATAATAGTACACAAAGTGTATTACTTCTCTTGGAAACTTTCACTTCGTAACAAGCAATTTACAATAGTAAGAAAATGAAAGTGCTTGCCTAGCGTGACAATCAAAAATTAAAGTACTTAGCTGGTTTAGGTGAGTTTGCACAAGCGCTACATTTGATCTCGGAACTTGTTACCACTTTCTCATACAGGTGATATTGGAACTTGTCATACACATTTAATACAATCTCTGTTACTGAAGAAGGAAATATTAATATCGGTGGAAGATTATGTCCTTCGTGTGTCATGCGTTCGACGAAAAATGTTACCTATAAATTTAAGTTTTGTAAGTCAATCGTGTTTGTCTGTGGGAAACCCAATATTGTTGTAGCTAATCAATTGTCGTTGTGTCAAGATGTGCTGCATTTGTTAGAGTGTCTGAGTAGTCAATTGGTTGTTTTTACTTGTTGCAAACAAGAACAGTCGGAAATCTATC
>JACEFZ010011068.1:105000-222500 GCA_014155875.1 Cepaea nemoralis
AGATTCGGTAGCGGATCGCGCCGCTTTGGTTACTTACTGGGGTATTGAAGCCAGCCGCTCAAAAAACAATGGCAAACTACTGAGCGAAAATGCTGGTGTTTACAGCGATGTCCTGTAAATAGTATATGCGAAAAACAAATTATATAATATTCGTAAGCCTGCTTACCTGCTTTCGAAACCGATTTGGCAGCAAACTACGTCACGCTTTGTTTAAACGTGTTGTTATGGGAGCAGGTTGTTCAGAAAGCAATGGCAAACTACTGAACGTAAACTTGCCAAGGCATCAACAACAGCAGTAAAATTCGGGTGTTGATAGCGATGTCCTGTAAATAGAATATATCAAAATAAAAATGTTATAAAGGCTAAATAAACACATGCATTAAATACTGTCAAATGATCTTTCATTCTGCTTGCGTCATCGAAGAATTCCCATTTTCTTAAAAAAAAACCCATGCGTGAACATGTTACGACATCACCTTTTGCTACTTCGTTTGAACATTCAAAGAAGAAATGATGAATGAGTAATAAGGACCCAAAATGAGCATGTCGTGAGAAAAACTGCATAGAGATTGAAAAAAAAAACAACAACAACACACACACAGCTGTAAAAATACCAAATTAATGCACAAAAGAATTCAGTAATTTATTAATCAAAAACCAGATACATCAACAGGCTGACTCCAAAAAAAAGATGGAATAATCATAATATAAAAAGATCCTATTTTACACGTATGGTCAGATTGTGTGAAAACCCGTTATGATGATAACAGAGAAGAACAGTATGATATTCGAAATAATAATGAAGGATCATCAATTTTGAAGACGGAGGTTCGGAATGCTCTTAACAATATGAAAACTAGCAAGACCCCCCTATCATACATCATCACAACAAAAATAGTTAATGCTTTAGAAGACTATGGAATAGATCAAATCACCAGACTGCTGAATTCAAAATATAATACTGGAGACATACCTCATGAATTATGCAATTCTGTATTTATTGCAATTCCAAAGAAATCAGGAGCCTTGGAATGTGGTCAGCTTCGAACAATTATTATAATGAGCCACATCACCAAGATTTTACTAAGAATTATCATGCTAAGAATTAGGAAGAAAATTCAAACTGAAATAGGAGAAGAACAATGTCGCTTTGTATAAGGCAAGGGTACAGTAAATGATGTGTATATGCTGAGAACAGTAATTGAACGCTCTATAGAAGTAAACAAAGATCTGTATCTTTGCTTTATTGAATACACAAAGGCTTTCGATAAAGTAAAACATGTCAACATGATAAAGATGCTAGAAGATCTACAAATTGATGGGAAAGACATTAGACTTGTGAAAAACATATATTGGAAACAAGAAGCTGCCATAAGAATTGATAATGAAGTAGGTTAATATCAGCCTATTAAGAGAGGCGTGATACAGGGATGTGTGATATTTTTCAAGATCTTTTTTCCCTGTACAGTGAAAATATTTTCATAAATTTAGAAGATATGGAAGGAATCATCATTGAGGGACGATATATAAATAACATTAGATATGCAGATAATACAGTCTTGATTGCAGAAAAAGTAGGATCTGCAAGATTTAGTAGATGCGGTTGTTGTACACAGTGAACACCTAGGGTTAGAAGTGAATTGCAAAAAGACACAGATTATGGTCGTCACTAGGATGAAGGAAATACCAAAAATGTAATATTCATGTAAATGGGCATATTCTTAAAGAAATGAATCTGTACAGTTGTCTCGGAACAGTCATAACATCTGAAGGGACATGTCTGAAAGAGATTAGAACAAGAATCACCATGGGAATGTGGCCTTTAGGAAGATGAAAAACATACTGACCAATATAACAAAACGATGTCAATTGAACCGAGAAATAGAGCGTTGAAGTGCTACACAGAAGCTGTACTTGTTTATGGATGAGCAGAAAAGCTGAAAAACATATTATGGCTGTGGAAATGTGGTTTCTGCGGAACATTCAAAGAATTCCATGGACAGACAGAAAAGCCAATGAACAAGTCGTTCAAGAAACAAATTAAAATCGCAAACTGATTAGAGACTTTAGAAGTAGACAGTCGAAATGTTTGGGGTATGTTATGAGAAGAAATGAATTGGAGAACATGGAGACAACTGGCAAGGTCGAGGGGAAGAGACCAAGGGGAAGGCCGAGGAGGAAATGGCTTGGTCACGTTACTTGGTCGAGACAGGAACACGGAGCTGATCCACGATTCTTGTGATCGATTGACATGGTGAAACTTGACAGTCCATGCTTATCGGCATGACACATAATGGATGCATGGAATACAGAACAAATATGTACTATTAAAACACGATTTTATTAGCTAGTATCTCGTCAAATATTGGGGGGGGGGGGGCTTAACCTAGAGTGACTAATGTACCAAGTAATTAACAGGAAACACGTGAGGCTTGATAGGTGAAACTTTTCATATGTATGTAACGTTTTCATTATGTAACAAAGAGTCAGCTTCCTTTATCAATGCGCTGGATATGAGAAATTATGTCCATGGTGTTGTATTAGAGAAGAGGTCTAAAACACACACATCCCCAAACCCACAACCACCCCCACCTGCACACATCTCCCACCCACCAGATATCCCCACACCCACATCTCCCCACCCACACATATACCCCCACCCATCCCATAACCCACCATCAATAGACAGACAGACAGACAGACATATAGATAGATAGATAGATAGATAGATAGATAGATATGTAGGTAGGTAGACAGACAGATAGATAGATAGATAGATAGATAGATAGATAGATAGATAGATAGATAGATAGATAGATAGATAGATAGATAGATAGATAGATAGATAGATAGATAGATAGATAGATAGATAGATAGACAGACAGCAGCAGAAGAAAATGAAGGAGAAGGAGGAGAAGGAGGAGGAGGGGGAGGAGTAGGAGGAGGAGGGCGAGGAGGAGGAGGAGGTCAGGAGAACGAGGAGGAGGTGGAAAAGGAGGAGGAGGAGGCAGGAGGACGAGGGAGGACGAGGAGGACGAGGAGGGGGAGGAGGAGGAAGGGGAGGAGGAGGCGGGAGGATGAGGAGGAGGAGGATTATAACGCATATGCCTGTAGATAACTGTAGCGAAAAGGTCCACCTATTTGAGAAATATGCAACAGTTTTACATATATAGCAATGCTATTAAAAGTTATGTCCCCTAGCTATTTATAAATTATAATGTTAATTAAAATATTAAATTGTATTATTTAAATAACTGTTTGTACACTAACAAACTATGACAGTTGGCAGCACCGGAATGAGAAGAAGACGTGTAGGAAATTTCATCTCAATCGGATGGACCGTTCGCAAACGCATAAACAACATACATACATACTATTATTATTCAGTAGTATGTCCTTCCAACAACCTAACAACCTTCCGGAAAACCTCTCGATCATAAGCAAGATGTCCCGCGTCGCATACACCCATCAGGAGATCATCTGCCACATCCTGCACCCATCTTCTCTATGGCCTTCCTCTTCCTCTCTTCCCAGGCATATGCCCCTCCATTATCGTTGTATCCAAACTTTCATAACGTTTCAAGTGATCAAAATATTTCAATTGTCTTTGTTTTATCGTCTTTAATAGCTAACCTTCTTCAATATTCTGCTCTTGAAGTATGGATGCATTTGTTCTTTTCTTTACCCAAGATATTCTTAGAACTCGTCTATACGATTTGTATTTATGTATGGCTACTCAAGGAAAGGAGATACAATCTTCAATTCTTTTAATCTGAATATAGATAATTTTACCTGGCTTAATATTTCTTAAGACTTTCAAACAATGAGCTGTTACTATAGGACCTTTTTATTAATGAAACCAGAATATTAAGGAAATCTTGATGTCTCAAGACAGTGAACTTGCAGCTGTGGTGTTGTTCACTCAAGCGGTCATATGATATCACTCAATGCAACACACAATTGTAAAATATACATTAAAATACATGTTTTATGAATATGTATGGTAATTGTGGGTGAAAAGCACAGTGGGATGCAAATGAAACATTTTATGAATATCAAGCACGATTACTTACTTGTCGAAAAGTTACTAAAAGCAATGTATTAGGTTGCAAATCTAGTTGAGTTGAGGACGGGAAAGACTGATCGCAGTCAATAGATATAACTTGACACTATCGGGAAGCTGAAATATTCATAGCAGCAGGCACCCTTTCATACATGCGGGGATTAAAGTGCGGTAATCTAGACAGCACATTTACTAGAACGTTTTACGGTTGAAGAGATATAAATTCTCTGCTGCATGTTACATAATGCAGTCTGCTAGACTGGGGTTCAAAAGTGTACTTGATTCTTTAGCAAACTGACTGTTATTTATTTGAGGCAGCTTCGAGTGTGGTTTGCTGTAAATTATCGTTGTTTGGACTGTTCTCTGTCATATCATTTTCTTCATATTTTTTTCAGTACTAATCAATGTGTTAACATTACTGTCAGTGTTATTGGTATTATTATTTGCTTATTATAACTATAACTATTGTGTTTCACCAAAGAGAATCTACACAGCTAAACACAAATCTAGCCCCAGGATTAATATTATTAACACCCTCGATCCTGATAAGTGCTTTGAGTTCCAACAGCAATATGAAGACGCTTTCACTCATACATCAGAAAATTGTACAGCAAATGAAAAGTGGGGTAAATCTAAGGAAACACTTTATAAAACTGCGGTAGAGGTTTACGGCACTGTGGATCATATGCTCCAGAACTAGTTTGCGGCAAACAACCAGACACTGCAGCCATTGATTGACGAAAGGAAGATAGCTCTTTTAAGAAACAAGGAAGGAACAACTCGTAACACTCTCAGTTAGCTGAAGCAAGCTAGGAAGGATGTTCAAAAGGCTGTCAGGCAGTGTGCAAATGTCTATTGGATCAAGTTATGTGAGTCCATTCAAATCGCAAGTGATAAGGGAGACATAAGAAGCATGTATGAAGGAATAAAGAAAGCCTGTGGTCCAGTGATCAAAAGAAGTGCACCATTGAAAACCTTGACTGGAGAAATCATCACTGATAAGAAACAGCAGATGGACAGATGAGTAGAGCACTATTTGGAGCTTTACTTAAGTGAGACCAAACTAGCGGATGATGCCCTCAACGCCATAGAGGCTCTACCAACTCTTGACCACCTGGACACACTTCCCACCATAACAGAAGTTAAGTGTGCCATAAATAAAATTGCATCTGGCAAGGCTCCGGGTAAGGATGGGATTCCAATAGACGTTATCAGGAGTGGGCAAGACACACTCATTCTACAGATCCACCAGCCAATAGAGTTATGCTGGCGAGAAGGACAAGTCCCATGGAATGTCAAAGACTCGAGCATTATATTATTGTACAAGAAACTATAGGGGTATCTCACTTATGTATATTGTTGGGAAAGTATATGCCAGAATTGTTCTGCGCAGACTTCAAGTCCTGGGAGATCAAGTTTACCCCGAATCACGGTGTGGCTTCCGACAGTGCAGGTCTACCAGTGAGATGATATTCTCATTGCGACAAATGCAAGAAAAATACTGTGAACAGAATCAACCACTACTTATTGCCTTCATCAACCTCATAAAGGCATTTAATTTGGTCAGTCGTGAGGGTTTGTTCAAGGCACTAAAGAAGATTGGCTGTCCACCAATACTTCTGTCAATTGTGCAATCGGTCCACACAGGCTTGAAGGGTATAATCAAGTTTGATGGTGCAACTTCAGAAGAGTTTGAAATCAAGAGTTGAGTTAAGCAAGGTTGTGTACTAGTTCCACCATCTTTGGAATATACTTTTCACTTCTACTGAAATGTGCATGATGGTGGTATTTACATTCACTCACGCTCAGATGGCGGCCTCTACAATGTTCAGAGATTGAAGGCCAAGACCAAAATTAGGAGGGTACTGATCAGAGAGTTGCTATATGCAGATGATGTTGCAATTACGATGCACTCTAAGGAAAGAATTACAACGTTTACTATCTGCAATCTCCAATGCTTGTTTTGAATTTGGTTAAACAATTAGCAAAAAGAAGACACAGATTATGTCACAAGGTGGACATGGAGTACCATTAATCGTTATTGACGACGCCGAACTGGAGATAGTAGACCATTTTACATAGCTAGGATCAGAGGTAAATAGCAAATATTCCCTAGGTCAGGAAATCAACATCAGAATAGGTAAGGCAGCAACAACAATGAACAGGTTAAGAAAAAGAGTCTGGAAGAATAGGAAATTTACTGCCGAAGCAAAAGTCCTTGTCTATCAACCCTGTATCCTTAGTACTCTTCTTTATGGCAGTGAAGTCTGGTCAACTTACACCAAGAGAAACGTTTAAACAGCTTTCATATGCGGTCTCTACGAATAATACTTGATATTAAGTGGCAAGACAAAATCACAAATACTGAAGTACTGGAAAGATCAGATTGTGTGACGGTGTGTTCCATGCTCAATCTTCGTAGACTTAGATGGATATGACACGTCAGGAGGATGGATGATGGTAGAATACCAAAGGATATCTTTTATTGTTGAATTACAGATGGGTAAGAGATCTCAGGGTCGGCCTCTACTACGATACAAAGATGTGTGTAAGCGGGACATGACTGATACAGGCATTGATAATGTACATTGGGAGCAAGTCTCCGCTGAACGTGTTGCGTGGAAGGCAAACATCAGAAATGGAATAAAGACAAAGGAGAAAATTATTGCAGATAAGTCACACACCGAGCGTGTGAGACGTAAGATGTTGCATGATGGTGGAAATGACCATGTTTTTACATGCAGCCACTGTGAACGAACATTTAAAGAGCGAATTGGCCTTATCAGTCACATTTGCTACCGCCATGGGTAAATGTTATTATGCCTTTTTGAAGCACAAACAATCGTCTGTCAATTACCAATTACTCGAAATCCCTGAATTTTTGTGTTTGGTCTTTGTCAGGCCTCGGCAAGGGAATCTGTGAGATAGCTGTGTAAACACTCCTCCTTGATGCTAGCACTCCCTGTACTGTTGTTTTACATGTTTGCTAGTTTTTCTAGCTCGTTGTCGGTACACCTATTGATGCCGTCGTATCTTATGTCTTCTGGCCCTGGAGCGCTGTATTTTTATCATCGAAGCACAGCTTTGATTTCTTTCACTGTCACTGTGTCTTTATCCTAAATGTTCTGGGCCTTGCACCTGTCTGAGGTTACCTCCTTGGAAAAATTTCGGCCTCTCATGTCTCTCAGGTTGCTCTGCTCTAGATAGCGTTCGAAAAACGGCTTTGCCCTTGTTCTCTTCATTCCTTCTGCCAGATGAGGTCAGCACCTTGGATGTCAGAAATTATCTTATTCTTGACTACCCCACTCATGCTTTTATGTAGTCGCCAGAACAATTTAAGTGACTTGTCTGTGCTTACTCTTTGACATAACTCTGCCCACTTTTCACCTTTAACCACCAGTTTTTTTAATAGCTTATGTTTGTGTGCATCTCTCTGTCTAAGTACATGCAGGGACTAGGATGGGTAACTCAGTTCTTCTTTGCGTTTTGCCATTTCCTTACAGCACTACGCTTATCCACCCAGGCCTTCTCCACCTCAAACTTCCACCAATGTGGCTGGTCCCAGCTTTTTTTCCCCGCCCCACCAGCTTTCTGCGCTTGTCGCGCGGTATTTTACTCACCACGTCTTGCCCTGTACTGCCATACTGGAAAGTCTTGACCGTTGACTTGTGCTGCCTGATTCTGCCTTTCTCCACCAATATGATGCAAGGGTGGTGGTCGTTGCCGTGGTACTCTAGAAACCCTATCTACACACTGTAGTGAGTGAAAGAGAAACCAGAGCCAGATCGATAGCACTGCCCTCATCACCTGGACGGCTTGCTATCCTTGTGACACATCCACTGTTGATACAAACCCGGTCAATGGTTCAAGTGCAGTCTCGAGCTTCTCCCCCTATGTGTTGTAGGAAATGTTTCCCTGCGATCTGCCTTTAGCGTTGAAATAACCGCTGAAAATTAAATTTCGCTCGTGACCTTATATGTCAATTAAGCACAGTCGCATCTGGGAATCAACACTCGCGTTACGGGAATAAACATTAACCAACACGAATGGTAGACCGGATTGAACTCTAACAGCCTGTATTTGTATGTCGTCGTTGTCCCACCTAAACATGTCTAGCTCTGAAGCCACCATACTGACGCGAATGAGAATCTCCATTCCCTGATATCGCCTGTTGTAGAAACATGTGAAACCGGCGATTTGGAGTAACTGATCACCCAGTCTCGTCTCCTTGAGTGCTACAAAGTCATTCCTGTATATCAGGTTTTCCAGAATAGGGCCTCTTTGTTGGCAGTGTTCCAATATAGAAGACGAGTACTCCTGAAGCCCAGACGGTCACATTTGAGTCTAAAACGTCTTGCCCCACCTTATATGTCTTGCCGTTTTCGGTCTCCCGCCGCCCCAGTCGCCTTGTTAGGTTGACTGCCCTCCGCACTGAGCACAAACGTTCCGCCATGTTGAAAAACTGAACACCACAGAAACACACACACTGCGAAAATTCATTCAAAGATTGCTTCGCTCAATGCACGAACTCCGTAGCATCGGCGCAGATCTTGAGAAGAAACTCCTGGTTTTACATCCTGTCACACAAATTACACGCAAGAGATGAAAATATCCATCTCCTACGCGAAAAAGGGAACGGTCACATAACAACACAACCGTCCGCAGTCATCTTAATCGGAAAACCACAAGCCAATAGAAACTTATTCGTTTATTGAAAATGCAACGTAGTTGGAATATTGCACTGTTTCAGTTCTTGTATAAAAAAGTTTTAAACAACATGATTTCAGAATACTACTGCACAATAGAGCATCAAAATGGAGCTGATAACGGTTTGCCTAGCTACTGTTATACTTGTCAGCATCTGTTACTGGTTTCAACGTCATGACCCACGACTCCCTCCTTGCCCTGTGACGCCCCTACCAATTGTGGGCCACCTGCTCTACCTAGACAAAAACCCTCGACCTCAATTTAAACGTTGGCGTCAGAAATGTGGAGACATATATAGGTAAGTATAAGTTTGTTTGTCTGCCAGTGTGTCTGTCTGTCTGTCTGCCCGCTTGCCTGGCTGCCTGGTTGTCTGTCTGTCTGTCGGTTTGGCTGCCTGTATGCATCTATGTGTGTGCTATTCCCCCATGCTAATAATTCAGCTTCCGGACTTAGGAGTAAATGACAAAGCAATCATCGAAAGACATTCTACATGCCAACAGAACCTACAAAGGATGCTACCACTGCGCCACCACGACCTCCACAAAGAATGTACTAGAAGGCGGCATACTGGAGGGGAATGGTAAGGTGTAGTCCAAGCAAATCAATTATGAACACATATATACAGATTTGTGAATGCAGACAGACACAAGTGAAATTAACGAGATCGGCACAAGACAGACAACAATGGAATGGAATTAATAGGAAACTATATAACCAGCATACGGTCTGAAATATTTGATGCTAACCATGTGTTAATTACAGAAACAATAACATTACCGATAACAGTTTTCGTGTAAATTATGTATGATTTGTTAACATTTCAGTTTATACTTGGGGCGATCTCTTGTTGTTGTGTTGAATGGATATGATCTGGTTAAAGAGGCACTTGTAAACAATGGTGACGCCTGCCTTGGCAGACCCTATGTATACTTTGACGCAGTAAGTATATCAAGATGTATTAGTTGTACAATTATATATTTGCAGTTATATACTTACAATCAAATAAATGCATTAATAATGTCCCCAGTGCTCTTTAATGCATATACCAGCAAAGTCACAGCAATTGAGGCACCAGGAATTGGTAGATTCTTGACATTTGCAGATTATGTGCTGGTGTGAAAACACGGAGGAGAAAGGGAAAGAATGGCTGAAGACTAACAGTCGGCAGTAAACAGGGTGGTGGAGTGGTGCCGTTATAAACCCATACTAAGCATCGGCTGTGTGGTGTTCTCTGGGGAACCAAATCGTGAAAGCAGATGTCCAATGTATTATATTGAATGGAAACTGCCATCAGTAGAGAGAGTAAATTGATAGATAGATAGATAGATAGATATGTCAGGTTCTCACATTTAAGGATGAATCTGGCTCGCTTGATCTAACATATGCGAGACATACACAGTCACAGAATGATTTGACTTGACACACGGTAACACTAAGTTCAACGTTTTATTTACACTTCACATGCAACACAATCTAATTCGGCATGTTGCCAGCACAATGTGAATACAATAATACACACATTCAATGAATCAATACACTCACAGACTCAAACCACAGCCGCGCAGTCTTCCATCTTCTCACAAGAGATACTAGCAATCGACATTCAGGCACAGCAATAATATAAGCCTCTCTCAAACCACGTCTGTCCAGTCCGAATACCCAAGCCTCGTCTGCCGTTTCTCGCTCTGAGCACTTGCCCTGTGGGATCGAGTCCAGCGGGAACTGCATGCGTCACGCTTGTACTTGCTTGACCGCTGGCGGTTACTCTAACTCACAAGCGAACCTGTGGATAGGTAACTGGTATTTGCCTGGCGCTCGTAACGACGCCGCGGCACAGCTATTGGGGATTATGACACTCTCCCCGCCTTCCATTCATGAAAGGTATTTTTTTTCATGTGAGCTCTTTGTAAATTTAGGGTTAATATTTTAACCCAGTCAGAATCTTCCCATTAGTTGTCATATGTATTGGCATAGGTTTAATTGATATACGTAGGTATTGCAAGTTATATATATATATTAACTCATGTGGTGTCAAAAGGTAACACCTCCCAAGTACGATCCTCTCGATGGATAATCACGTCCGTTGCAATTATAACACAGTCAGACCAGTATCACCAGCATTACATGCAACTACCTCGCAACCAAAATCTAAAAAAAAAATTCAAATACGTCCGAAAACGCCAGGTTAGACTGTAAGAAGTCCCAATATGAGACGACTTCAACCTTAGAGTCCTACCCAAATTTGGCAGGGACATCTCATGTTGGTCTATAACTTCGGCAATCTCTTCCATGCCCAGCTGATGTCATCTTGGACTGTTGACAACCTGGCAACACAAAGGCTATTTTTATACCTTAAAAATTACCACCTATTTCGATTTACTGCCCTTCGGTGTAATATGTGACAACAATTAAATAAAATTGGAAATAATCTAAACATAAGTTAAATACAATAAAATACATTTATTAATATATTTCTCAGCGTCATAGCTTGATGCTTCTTTACAATAGTGAAATAAATGTCGCTACTGTGTACAAGTTGATCAAGATATGATTCTCAGATTACACTACTACAAAAATCATAATACACAATTCGCGTATTTTAAATTCGTGTTTCACAAATATCTTACATGCGTCATTAATTTTTGGGTTTTTGTTCATAGTCTGCTACAATTTTGTATAAATTTATAACTTTCCGGAAGTACTCACGCACAGCTGATGTAAACGAAAGTTCTTCACACACTTGTTCCGCAAGGATGTAACAATGCTCGGAATGTCAAGTTGTTATAACTAGCTGGTGTGTTCGATGTTTCGTTGGAAACTTCTGGATTGCAATGTTCTACAGTGGTTTAACTGTCACAGTTTGTTTCAATCACTCGTTCGTTTCTACGGATTAAAATGTCACTTTATAAGTCCGGTTTACAGTTACCACGGATAACTTAAATTGTTCACTTGAGGTAAGTTATGAACGCATGTGGCACTGTTCTTTGTTCGTAATATTTACAATTAATACTGTTCACTTTCTACCACATACTACGCACTTATACAACACAATTATCACAATATGTATAAGATACTAGCACTATTTACAATGGGATCTGGTCCCTATCACATAATTCATAGCTTCTCTGGAAAAAAATCTTCATTACTGGTTGTGATGGTCTGAGTGTTCTGACACACTGCACTCAGACATAAGTGGCTACTGGGTATCATCGGGACCACGGGACAAAAGATCGGCTAGTGTATTAAGCTTGCCGGGGATGTGTCTCTCTTCAAAGCTGTAGTCTTGGAGCAAAAGAGACCATCGAGCTATCATGTGGTTAGTCGGCGCACCTGTTGCAATAATCGTCAGTGGACTATTGTCGGTTTCCACTATAAAATGCCTCCCAAGGAGGAATCTGGACAATTTTGTGATAGCAAACACAAGAGCGAGAGCTTCCTTCTGAGGTGTGGACCAACTTCGTTCCCTCGGTTTGTGTTTACGGCTTAGGTAATATATAGAATGCAAAATGCCGTCACTTTCCAGTAAAAGTACAGCCGCAATCGCCACTGGAGTTCGCATCTGTGCGCAATCTGAAAGGAATATGCACATTTGGCAATTTGAGAATGGGATTCTTTGAACTATTCTCGGAAAAATAGGATAATACTTTATCGAATGCAGGTTTTAGGCATTCGCTGTTCACAATCTTATTTGGATGTTCTTTTTTTTAGTATGTTAGTAAAACTTTCAGTCAGTTCAGCAAAATATGGTATGAACTGTCTGTAGTAATTTATTAGTCCTAACACACTTCTGACTTGTTTCTTTGTAGTCGGAAGTGATAGTTTTAGAATTTTTGACACGATGTTGTCGTCAGTCGTCACAAAGCCGTTAGAGATGTTATAGCCCAAAAAGGAGATTTCTTGGAAGACTATGTCAACTTTGGCAGGTTTAACTGTCAGTCCGTGCAGTCTGATCCGGTCAAACGTCTGCTGTAATGTCGTTTTATGGTCTGTCATTGTCTTTGTGTGTACACAAATGTCGTCCATGTACAAGATGATATTCGTTATGTCTGTCAGTAATAGTCTGGTCATGCGTACGATTGTTGCTGGGGCATTGACAAGCCCAAATGGAAGTTGGCACCATTCGTACTGTCAGGATCTCCAATAAGGCCTTACAAAGGCGATATTAGTTAACAATAGTCTAGTAGGGTGACACCAGACAGGAGAGACACCGAGTACTATTAATAACCTCACTAGGAGACACATTTGTGTCAGACCAGAGGTAAACGAGTACAGCTGGGCGAGGGCTTTCCCCAAGCTTGTCCTTACGAGTAACCGTGAAGTGCCAGGTTACTCGAACTCACAAGCCAGCGTGCTGGCAAGACCATGCACGCAATAATAGCTACTGCACGGAGGAGAGTGTCCGTGCTTGTCCACGCAATGTGTAGCGTGTGGACAGACTGACTGGAGACGGTAGAGAGAGCAGACGTATCCTTGACCAATGCTAGAGTTTCTAGGCAATAGGCAAACATAGGGCTGTTCATTTAGATTGTGAAATACTAGCATCATCTATCATCACGTTAATGCATTCATGTTGTATAATGATGATGAAGTACATAACGCTCGTAGAGCCATTCAAATGTCGGCTCTGAATAAATTGCATTCCTTTCGCAAATGTCACGAGTTGTTATTTCGTGCAGTGCGAAAGTAGGGGAGTCTGAGAATCTGCAGCGCACAAGTCGCTGACAGGCAAGACCCCGAATTGGTGTCAGAACACAGTGAACTAACGCCAGCAGAACAATTGCTGTCAGATTACAGTGAAGCAACGCTTCTGAGCAGGCATTTGTTGTAATATTCAACGAACAATTAACGCCAGCAGGCAAGTGGTATGATAAACCACTGAACAAACGCTAGCTATCGATTGATATTGCAAAACTCTGAACCAACATCAGTTCATTGCACGATTCAACATCATTGCTGTGTGATATATTTCAAAGTAATGCAAATTTGTTTCTATACATGCCATAAATAATTTTTTTGTTGTGATAAACTTTACGATCAGCAATTTGTGAAATGTCAACCACAATTGAAGCAAATTAAATCGCTAAAGTGTGAAATTCTACAAATATTAATTTAGAAAGTGTGTTATTATACTAAAAGCATTGAAATGTATAAAATCATCTGTGAACATTACCATCGTAACCACCGTGTACATTTCATTGCTTGTGATACAGCCATCAATGTCACCATTCTACGAAGTCAGTAAATAGATTAGCGACGAACTGCAGCCTAGAACGAAGTTACGCCAGAGTCAAGCAGCGAAGACACGACGACATCGACGGCCATACGACTAATCATCTCACTTATCATCTAACAATCATTCAGACGATCATATCACTCATCCATTAATACCATTTATCACTATTTATCACATTTTCATTCATCATTCGCATGAAATATGAGATTGTATTAACAACGTGAAGGAAATATGAAATAATTGATGAAATATTATGAAATATGAGCTTGCTATTGACAACTTAAGCTTGTATCTAATTTTTGCTGCTCTACTAACCAGAAGCAGCCCTTGTGTTATCAAGTCAAACCATTGTGTAATTGTGAAAGATAGCGGTGGAACATCCCAAGTACCGTACTTTCCAACGAATTAGATGAGTACATTTTCCGAATATTTTGGTATGCTCTAACTTAATCATGCATCTTCTTTTTCAGTAAAAAGATGTACACTTACTAACACATTATTGTAAACTATTCTGTGAATATTATTGTATTATCATTTTGAACTAACGTTACGCCACAAAATGGCGTCACTAAATGAATGTATCCAGGCGGGCATCGCAATGGGCCATACTGGTGAAAAATTAGAAAAGTGGGCGGATCAAAAATATAAAGAAGAAACAGAAAGAAAAGCTGCTCTTGACAGAGATGAAAGAGCATTAGAAAGGCAACATCAAAAAGAAATGAAAGAGATCGAGGAGGCTACCAAACAGAAACAATTAGACCTAGATTATGCCAACAAACAAGCAGAACAAGTTACAAAACAGAAACAGTTAGAGTTAGACCAAGTTACCAAACAGAAACAATTAGAGTTAGACCAAAAAAATTAGAGTCGGATCAAGCTATCAAACAGAAACAGTTAGACTTAGATCATGCCACCAAAGAAAAGCAGATACAAGTAGACTCAGAAACTAAACTAAAGATGAAGGAAATGGAGGTAGATTCTAACATACAAATAGCCTCTAGCAAACAAAAGAGCCAAGAAGAACAGAACAAATTTAGTAAGTACAAGGGCCTTATCAAACCATACACTGTAGGTGATTCAATCAGCGCATGGACTGAAAATATAGAGTTCCAACTAAAAACACAGAAAATACCTTTAGAGGATTGGGCAATGATTTACATGAGGAACCTGAGTGGGGAGCCTTTAAAAGTAATAGAATCTATACATACAGATCTTAGAAACAATTACCAGTACATACACGATAGGATAATGCAACATTTTCTTTTAGACGCTACTGGGTACCAAATTCAATTCTCACAGATTAAGCCAAAAGCAACTGAAACTTTCTTAGACTACATCTCTAACGTGCAGAGCACATTTAAAAAGTGGACTAGAGCGGCTAAAGTAGGGAACAGCTATGAGAAACTAGAAGAGGTGATGGTAATGGACAAAGTTATTTCTACTGTTCCTACCCCTTTTGCAAAATTTTTACAACAGTCAGATATTGAGTCCCTTCAACAATTAGAGAAACGGGGGTCAGCTTATTTTTCATCTAATCGGGACATATTTAAAACTACATCACACGACACAGAAATTACAGCCTTTGTAAATAAAGTTCCTGATAGATCCTACAATCAGAAAGATTACCGTAAAAAGGACAAACCATATCAGAAACCACCTCGATGTAATTATTGCAATCTTTTTCATCCGGCTTATTCGATGTGTGATAAGAACCCCACATATCCATCACACCTAGAAGCAGTATTAAAGAAGCAAGAAAGCAGAAGATCATCCTTTAAACGTGCTGTAAAATGTTATTTTTGTTCAAGTTATGGCCACTATAGCAACAGGTGTCTTGGGAGACAGAGAATGAAGGCAAACAATGCAGCACTCATCGATACATCATCAGACGATGAGAGTGACATTGATCCAGAACTTGTGAATGTGTTGCCAACGAATGAATGTCAGAGTGTATCATTAGCAACCGATATTTTAGACTTTAAGAAATGTAAAGTATGCCATCAGTTTCATGCGGATGGGAGATTAAAATGTGGACACGTAATATAATGTTCAAATGAAGAATCTAACGCAGCATGTGCCTCCAGAGGTAAACTTAAGTTCTACGATGCACTGGTCAATGGGCAACCATGCCAATGCTTAGTTGATAGCGGGAGCACTATACTGGGGTTAAGGAGAGAACTTGCTAGACCAGAAGACTATACGGGTGAATTTGTCAAATGCCGTACTTTCTCTGGAACCATCGAGAAATATCCACTGGCAAAAGCGCATATCAATACCCCGTTCCTTACCGGCACATTTACGTGCGCTATCCTCCAAGATCCATGTACGGATCTTATTTTGGGATGCCTAGATGCATTGAAAGAATGTACAGACGACAACATAAAAACCTGGAAAGAAACACACATGGCCAACGCTGTAACTAAGTCAGATACAGAAACAAACTATACTGACTTACAAAGTGAAACGCTACAGCTATTAACACCAAGTGGTGCAGATACCAACACTACTCGACAAAAGTTGATCGAGGCACAAAGCACCGACCAAACAATCACACCGTATTTTAACTTAGTTGTGTGAGCGAAAGAAAGTTTCTAAAAATTCTTCCTGGTACTTTAAAAAGGTTAACGGAATTCTCATGCGTCATTATACATATAATAACCATGAAATTCAGCAGACGGTGTTACCTATAACATACCGACAAAATGTGCTAAAAAGCGCACATGAATCCACCGTTTGCTGAACATTTGGGCTATCATAAAACGCGAGCCAGAATTCTATCACAATTTTACTGGCCGAAATTCAGTTCGGACATAAAATCTTTCTGTCGCTCTTGTACTGTTTGTCAACATCGTGTACGAAAGAAAAATCATGTAAAGGCCGAAGTGCAACGGTCAGTAATAGCATCTAGACCACTTGATAGTATAGCGGTCGATATTGCTGGACCCCTAATGCAGGTGTCGAGTAATGGAAACCACAACTATCCAAATAAGGGTGCGAAAACGATTCACCTTAAACCAAACCAGAAGGTTGTGATTCGACTACCTGAGAAACATATGTCACTAACATCTTGGCAAGAGCCTCTCATCGTTGAACATAAAATATCAGATGGCGATCATGAAATATCGATAAAAGGACACTTAGAGATATTTCATATCAACATACTGAAACCATACGTTTTACGACAAGAACAGCAGACAGACGAACAAATTGCACCACCACCAAGCAATGAGACGACAGACGTACACAACACAACTTCACTAGATAGGGCGACACACGACAGCGACAACGCAAATACACTTAGCCAGATAACAGCACACACAGCTAGCACCACAACAATATTGTACGAGACAGACGAGGACAAGATGAAATTACCACTTCCTACGGTAGATTCAACTACGACCAGTATTTCGACTTATATAGGTAACATATAGCAGTCATACGGAAGACAGGACAAAACACCTACTGAAACGTGACAAGTCTTCGACAGGTTGCGATTGTTTGGGCTCACAGCAAAGCCGTCCAAAGTAGAGTTGGGCATAGGAACAAATTGACTTCCTGGGTCATACCATCTGCAGGGGCCAATTAAAAACTGATGACAGAATCGTCACTAAGATTCTGAATTTAACAATGCCAACGACCAAGAAACAGGTCCGAAGTTTACTGGGTCTGGTAAACTACTATAGTAAATTCATTCCAAATCTGGCGGAAATCACCAGTGTTTTTTCTAACATCTTAAAAGCTTCGGCTAAGTTATCTGTGAAAGATGCACGATTAATTAGTGCGTTATCAAAATTGAAACATCTTTTCAGCGTTCCACCTATCCTTCGTATGCCTAACCCAAAACTCACTTATTTCTTACGCACAGATGCGAGTGCCATATCCATATCTGGGATACTAGTACAGTTCTACGACGGGACGTTCCACCCCGTAATGTACGTAAGTCGCAAGATTACTCCTGCTGAAGGAAGATACTCAGCATCAGAATTGGAGGGCCTTAGTTTGATCTATTGCGTGAGAAAGTTTCATAGATTTTTGGCAGGAGCACAGTTTGTAATCCAATCCGATAACTCTCCATTGTCTGTGATGCAGTCTGGACATCCTACCAACAATAGAATTTACAGGTGGGCTTTGATTCTCCAAAATTACACATTTACCATCCAGCACTTAAAAGGGAGATTAAATACGATTGCAGACATTCTGAGTCGTCCATCATCCATTCAAATACCTGAGTTGCAGGAAGGGATCGACCATACACCACCAGAAATAGTGACACTGTAATAGTAGATAACTCAGTGCCGTATGTGGTGAGTAAGACATATCGTAAGTGCGTTATCATCGCCAGATATATAACTTGTGTGAAGATAACAGTGCAATGAGAAGTGTAACGAACAGACGCAGAATTAACATGCGCTGACACACACATAAGCTAGAATATATTGAACCAACGCTTAGACCCCGAATAACATCTCAGTGTTAGCTACGGACCTACATAATGTAGTAGGGAACTATATTAATACACTATCCTTGAAGGAGAGCATAAGAGACTTTGCCGGAATGAACTATGTTATAATAGTCTACAAAGAGTATTGCTCCATCTTCACAACGCAGAGGAGGACGTCGACTTAGTGTAATTAAATATACAAATGTAACTGTGATATATGTATATTATTATTTTAGTAACAGTATCTGTAACTTCATTTTTCTGTTATTTATTCAATTGAAATTGTGTAAATGCATATATAACTTTATTTTCTTATTTGCGTAGTTAGAAATCACCATTATTTAATTAATAACCCATTTATTAGAACATCAATTATAGAAATACAACTGAGATCTTATATTAGTTTATTACCATATAATCATAATCATTTATATATCCATTTATCTAAAATATCATTTCAAAACTAACCCAACCATTTAGGAATTAATATCATCTTCTTCACAAATAACACTTTAAGGTAGTTAACCCATTTGTCTTAAATGAAAGTAGTATTATATTATTTCCCTTAAGGGTAATTTAGGTCAGCACACCAAATTATGGAAGTTACTATAACAGGATCGGTAACAAACCATCCTCATAACTATGTATATTATGTACAGACATGACGCGTGCAAACAAAACGCACAGTCATTTGGCATGATTACTGTTAAAATTCAGCCAATCGTTTATTGTATATGTAGTGTGTGTGTGTGTATATATATATATATATATATATATATATATATATATATATATATATATATATATATATATATATATATATATATATATATATATATATAATGTTTATGTATTTGATGCTATGAAACATATTTTAATGACGAGAGAATATTTGAGTGAAAGAAGGTATGAAAGTGAATGAAAGAGGTATACAAGAAGAATAAATGCGAGGAGAGAATGCGAAAAACTTAGTAAACATTGAGAGAAAGAGAGCGAGAGAGAAAGACAGCGGAAATATTTTTTTCCACCGCTGCAAACGTCTTATTTGACTTGTCTGTGTCATCTGTGTATCCAATGTGTTGTCGAGTTTTTATGTGTGTTACAGCCATACTTTAGTAGAGTATATAAGGAATGTACTTTGAGCTTTCAGAAAGCGGAATTGTGGTCACAAATAATAATAACGAACCGTTTGTAACCACAATAAACCGATTTGCGGCGCTCGAAGGAACACACACATTTAGCACACTAACGCATACACATGTTAGAGAGTTAAGTACACTGTAGTTTATTAGAAAACACGCAAACAAACAGGAAAACGAACACATAAAAGTTGCACACACCATTCATTTAAAAGAACAACTTTAAATTCAGGGGACACAATAACTTATTAGAAACCTAAATGTAACAGTGAATATAGCTTTTCACATGCGGAAGCGAGAAGGTGAACAGTAGAGCTGTGTGTATAGAGTTGGAGGGGATATTAATGGGAGCATGAACACTGTGTGCTCATGTGTTGTACTCAGAATAGAGTCAACTTGTGTGTGGGTTGTCATTTCGGGCAATTGGAGGAACAGGTCAAGACGGAAGTCAATAGGTGAAAGTCAAAATACATAGGGTCAAACGACAGAAGCCAGGACATAAGTCATAAGACAACGGTTTCCGGTTCACTGCCAATCCCAAAGATATCTATAGAACCAACTATACTGATACAGTGGCTACTGAATTAGCCAAGTGAAAAGATAAAACACTGTGAATGAAGGTAGAAGACAGTCGTTCTATCCCCAAACTAGAAAGTTATAACTTATTGGAGATCTGACAAAATTGGAGCAACCAATTTTTTTTGTGACCAAGAAGTGTTACAAACATAAGTAAAAGGAAAGTAACACTTCCCAGAGACGAGGGGACCCTGTCAGGATCTCCAATAAGGCCTTACAAAGGCGATATTAGTTAACAATAGTCTAGTAGGGTGACACCAGACAGGAGAGACACCGAGTACTATTAATAGCCTCACTAGGAGACACATTTGTGTCAGACCAGAGGTAAACGAGTACAGCTGAGCGAGGGCTTTCCCCAAGCTTGTCCTTACGAGTAACCGTGAAGTGCCAGGTTACTCGAACTCACAAGCCAGCGTGCTGGCAAGACCATGCACGCAATAATAGCTACTGCACGGAGGAGAGTGTCCGTGCTTGTCCACGCAATGTGTAGCGTGTGGACAGACTGACTGGAGACGGTAGAGAGAGCAGACGTATCCTTGACCAATGCTAGAGTTTCTAGGCAATAGGCAAACATAGCGCTGTTCATTTAGATTGTGAAATACTAGCATCATCTATCATCACGTTAATGCATTCATGTTGTATAATGATGATGAAACATAACGCTCGTAGAGCCATTCAAATGTCGGCTCTGAATAAATTGCATTCCTTTCGCAAATGTCACGAGTTGTGATTTCGTGCAGTGCGAAAGTAGGGGAGTCTGAGAATCTGCAGCGCACAAGTCGCTGACACGTACAGTCCCAAAGGTGTGGCAAAGGCTGTCAGATGTCTGCTTTGTTCGTCTACCGGTATCTGCCAGTAACATTTTGTCATGTCCAGTTTCGTAAAGTACGTAGAGTCTGATCAGTTCAGTCAGTAGTTCTTCACAGTTGGTCATTGGTTCTAAATCCAACTGTGTGATCTTATTCAGTCTTCTGTAATCTACACAGAGTCTTATTGTGTTGTCCTTTTTGCGCACTATGACTATTGGAGAACAAAAATGTGACTGTGATCGTCTGATGATGTGGTTCTTTTCTAAGTCTATAATTTCTTGATGTAGTCTTTCTTTGTAATGTATGGGAATGGAGTATGGCCTGCATTTTATTGGTGTGTTGGATGTCAAGATAATGTGGTGGTGTACTAAGTCTGTTTGTCCTGGTTGGTTGGAAAAGATGGTATTGTAGTTTTGTATTAATTGTCTGCAACTGTCGGTCTCTGCTTGCGTCAGATGAGGGTTTATTTTAATGTCTGTTAAACAATTTGTCGTATCCAGTGCTGGTGTTGGTATTTCGTCGCTCTCCTCGTCGTCTTCATGGTCAACTATGGTGGTGCTGGCTGCTGTCTCGTCTTGGTCTTCGTCTCTGTTGTAGTATGGTTTTAGCATGTTGACGTGAATATTTTATGTTTGTCTTTGACTGCAATTTCATAGTCAACCGTCGAGATCGGTCTTAGTACTTTGAATGGCAATTGCCATGAGTCTGTCAGTAAATGTCGGTCACTCGGTAGAAGAAGAAGAACGTCCTGTCCAGGTGTCAGCATTATCTTCCTGTTTCCTCTGTTTGCGTATTGTCTATAGATAGCACCAGATTGTTTAAGTGCTTCCTTGGCTATGATACAGATCTCATTATTCTTTCACGCAATGATGTTACATGTTCGTATGATGATATGGGTTTATGTACAGGTGTAGTTTCAGTTAACATGGCGTTGTATATACATAATGGGCCGCGTGGTTTGGCACCATACACAAGTTCAAATGGTGAGAAACCGGTGCTGGCATGAGGAACTTCGCGATAAGCAAATAATATGGCAGGCAAATAGGTATCCCAGTCTTCAGGATGTTCTTGTGTGACGTTAGACAGCATATGCTTTAAGTCCCCGTTAATTGTCTCTATAATCCCAGTGGAGTGAGGATGATATGGGCTGTTAAAGCATTGCTTAACACCTAACATGTTGGTGAAAGCTTGCGTTGCTGACGCTATAAATTGACTTCCACGATCGGAGAGGATAGTGTCAGGGAACCCTACTCTTGAGAATATATGGAAGAAAACTTCCATCACCTCTTTGGCAGTTATGTTCTTGAGGGGAATAGCTTCTGGCCACCGACTACAGAGATCAATTGTTGTAATTATGTATTTATTTCCTCTAGATGTAACGTGATTTAGAGGACCTATAATGTCAACCGAGAACTTCTCAAAGGGTCTACTGGCTAAATCTGTAACCTGTAATTCAGCCTGTGGGTGTTTACCCTTTTTCACTAGTTTTTGGCAGATGTCACGGGATCTGCAATATTGTTTCGTGTCATTGCAGAATTTTGGCCAATAAAACTGTGTTAACAGTCTAGATCTGGTCTTCGAATATGCCATATGCCCTGCGAAAGGTATATCATGTGCAAGATGTAAGGCCTGTTTACGGTATTCAACTGGCAGTACCGTTTGCTCCGTGGTGTTGTTGCCTCTGGTATAGTACCTTGTGAGGATGCAATCTTTCAGAGCAAAATGCCATCTTGCATTTTTGGTTAACCTTGGCTTTTGGCCTATAAGATTAAAATATTTACACAATGATGGATCAGCCTTTTGGGCTTTTATAAAGTTCTCCCTCATGGTCTTAGGAGGAAGTAACACTGGGCTTAGCATTTGTAGTGCCTCAGTTTGATCAATTTGATCTTGCACTCTAGCAGCAGATCTAGTTACTGCGTTAACATTATCGGTAACATGACATGGTGGTGAATCAATTACATCAATGGATTCATGTGATGATATTACAGAATTGGCTACAGTGCATTCATTCAATGATATCACACTCTCACTAATGCAGTTAGATGGAGATGCTGGTACATCATCATTAATACACTTGGCACTAGATGTTATGGTGTTATGAGGCATATCATTCACCTCAGGTAGGTTACCTAGAATAATATCACAACATGGGTTGGATAATGCTGCACATTTGACCTTTCCTGTGATGAACGGGGTGTCAATATACGCCCATGCAAGTGGATATTTCTCGATGTTACCCGAGAAAGTTCTGCATGTTATGTGCTTGCCTGTATAGTCTGTAGGCAATATGAACCCTCTTTTTTACACCGATAAGAGTGCTTCCGCTGTCCCGTAAGACTGTAGCAGATTTGCCATTAACATATCCCTGGTGGATGTTAATCTTGCCTTTGGAGTCTATCACCAAGTTAGCTTCTTCATTGGTGAAAGGTATTGAGTGGCCGCATGTCAAAAGGCCATCTTCATGAAATTGATTACAGGTGGTACATTTTTCTAACTTAAATATATCAATCGTCTGTGCTGAGTTCACAGGGTGGTCTTCGACTTGTTCTTCATCTGAGGAAGAGCTATCGAACATGGCTGCATTAGCCTTCTTGGTCATCTGTTTGCCTAAATAGGAATGGCGCTAGAGGCCATATGCCTTACAGAGGAAGCATTTGGTTAGGCGTTTATAGCTTCTTCGCTCTTTGTCTTGTTTATTCACGTAGTTTTGCAAGTATTTTAGATATTCTGGGTATTTATCACACATATCTGTCTAATTGTGTGCTACTTGGCAAAATCTACATTGCTGGTATTTCTCAGTACTAGGCTTAAATGATCTTTGCCTATTGTAGGGCTCTGATCTTGGTTTGTCATATGTAGCAGCTGCTACAAAACTTAAGTCAGTCAACCCACTGGAAAAACAATGCTTGTTGGCTGTACAATAGCCAGAACCTCGTTTTTCTATCTGTTCTACACTTTCACACTGACACTCTAGCAGAAACTTGGCAAATGGAGGTGGAAGAGATGAGATGATTTTATCTCTAAGGATGAGATCTTTTAGTTTATTAATGTTATTACTAATCTTGGCCGCAGACAGCCATTTGCTGAAAATATCCTGTACTACAGAAATGTAGTCAGAGAACGTTTGTGTAGGTTTTGGAGATATCTTACTAAATTGTTCTCTGTAGCCTGCTTCATCTAACAGGAAATGTGACATAATGTTTGATTTTATATACTGATAGTCTTTTCTGAGCTCTTTAGGGATGGTCTTTATGACTTTCAGAGGTTCCCCTGATAAACTTTTCATGTATATTATGTTCTATTCAGCTTCTGGGATCTGGTAATGGTCCATTAATGTTTCAAAGTTCTGGGTAAATGCTGCTATGCAGTCTCCCAAGGTATAGATTCTCACGATCCCTTGGTACTTTTTGTACTGGTTTTCTTTTTCCAGTCTTTCTGATTTGCGAGATTCTTTGTCTACAGCTGTTTCGGCTTCAAGCTGTTTGATTTTCAGCTGTAGTTCGAGCTCTTCTCGTTTACTTTGAGCTGAGATTTCTGCTTTCTTTAATTCCGTATCTAATTCTGCCTGCTTGGTTTTTGCAGCAGAAATTGATTACAGGTGGTACATTTTTCTAACTTAAATATATCAATCGTCTGTGCTGAGTTCACAGGGTGGTCTTCGACTTGTTCTTCATCTGAGGAAGAGCTATCGAACATGGCTGCATTAGCCTTCTTAGTCATCTGTTTGCCTAAACAGGAATGGCGCTAGTGGCCATACGCCTTACAGAGGAAGCATTTGGTTAGGCGTTTATAGCTTCTTCGCACTTTGTCTTGTTTATTCACGTAGTTTTGCAAGTATTTTAGATATTCTGGGTTTTTATCACACATCTCTGTCTAATTGTGTGCTACTTGGCAAAATCTACATTGCTGGTATATCTCAGTACTAGGCTTAAATGATCTTTGCCTATTGTAGGGCTCTGATCTTGGTTTGTCATATGTAGCAGCTGCTACAAAACTTAAGTCAGTCAACCCACTGGAAAAACAATGCTTGTTGGCTGTACAATAGCCAGAACCTCGTTTTTCTATCTGTTCTACACTTTCACGCTGACACTCTAGCAGAAACTTGGCAAATGGAGGTGGAAGAGATGAGATGATTTTATCTCTAAGGATGAGATCTTTTAGTTTATTAAAGTTATTACTAATCTTGGCCGCAGACAGCCATTTGCTGAAAATATCCTGTACTACAGAAATGTAGTCAGAGAACGTTTGTGTAGGTTTTGGAGATATCTTACTAAATTGTTCTCTGTAGCCTGCTTCATCTAACAGGAAATGTGACATAATTTTTGATTTTATGTACTGATAGTCTTTTCTGAGCTCTTTAGGGATGGTCTCTATGACTTTCAGAGGTTCCCCTGATAAACGTTTCATGTATATTATGTTCTATTCAGTTTCTGGGATCTGGTAATGGTCCATTAATGTTTCAAAGTTCTTGGTAAATGCTGCTATGCAGTCTCCCGAGGTATAGTTTCTCACGATCCCTTGGTACATTTTGTACTGGTTTTCTTTTTCCAGTCTTTCTGATTTGCGAGATTCTTTGTCTACAGCTGTTTCGGCTTCAAGCTGTTTGATTTTCAGCTGTAGTTCGAGCTTTTCTCGTTTACTTTGAGCTGAGATTTCTGCTTTCTTTAATTCCGTATCTAATTCTGCCTGCTTGGTTTTTGCAGCCAACTCCAATTCTGCCTGTTTCATAGCTGTTTCTGCTTTTCTAGTATCGGCCTCTACTTCTGCCTTTTTCAGCTCCCTTTCAGCTGCTCTTTCATCGCGTTCCCTAGCTTTTCTCCTGTGCTAGGAGGTGTTCTGAATATTTTGTTTCACTCCATTTTGTTAACTCATCACCAGTTAACTTTAACTTTAATCCTATCTCAATGAAATCATTTAAAGTTGACATGATGGAATGTTTCAATGAAAATGAATTCTCACACACGCACGTTTGTTATAAAGTGTTAGTAATTTGAACAATTTATACAATATTTCTGAATTTACAGCGCGTGCCTAAACTTGCATACAAAAGTATATGAAAAAGGTAATACTTAAGTGCTCTGGAGACACTGGAGGATGGTGAAAACAGGACCAGAGACTGTAGGGTCGTTACTGTTTAGGGACAAATGACCTCTACGGGTAACAGTTTCAGGTGACACACAAAAACCTGTTTACTTTTGGAGGAAAACATTTTAGAATCTGTGTTTTTGTGAGGTGTATGCTTGTCGCTAAGTTTTGATTTAGGTTTGTATGCCGTCGAGTGTTATTGTTGGTCGTAATGTCGTCTGTTCAACAATTTTCACAAGTATCTTTCTTTCCTGAACTTTCTGCTTGCACACGCTTTTTCTCTACACAACTACTTTCTCGAAGACAAGTTAGCCATGTTTAAACGTTCAACAGCTATGATGATACATCGATTACACACAGATCAAATTTAGTAAGGACGTAGACATCATGTTCACAATTTTATGAGGACAAGTTACACACGGTCACAAACTTGCTTTAACTACTCCAACAAGGACGAATAACCTACGCTAACTTATGATTTAACTTAAGGCTGGACGAAAAGTCCCCACGTTCACACATTAATTTCTACGGTTCAAATCCACTGAGGACGAGCCACCCACGTTCACACATGTCAGGTTCTCACATTTAAGGATGAATCTGGCTCGCTTGACCTAACATATGCGAGACATACACAGTCACAGAATGATTTGACTTGACACACGGTAACACTAAGTTCAACGTTTTATTTACACTTCACATGCAACACAATCTAATTCGGCATGTTGCCAGCACAATGTGAATACAATAATACACACAGTCAATGAATCAATACACTCACAGACTCAAACCACAGCCGCGCAGTCTTCCATCTTCTCACAAGAGATACTAGCAATCGACATTCAGGCACAGCAATAATACAAGCCTCTCTCAAACCACGTCTGTCCAGTCCGAATACCCAAGCCTCGTCTGCCGTTTCTCGCTCTGAGCACTTGCCCTGTGGGATCGAGTCCAGCGGGAACTGCATGCGTCACGCTTGTACTTGCTTGACCGCTGGCGGTTACTCTAACTCACAAGCGAACCTGTGGATAGGTAACTGATATTTGCCTGGCGCTCGTAACGACGCCGCGGCACAACTATTAGGGATTATGATAGATAGATAGATAGATAGATAGATAAATAGATAGATAGATAGATAGATAGATAGATAGATAGATAGATAGATAGATATGATAGATAGATAGATAGATAGATAGATAGATAGATAGATAGATAGATAGACAGATAGTCGGGAACGGGAGCTTATATGACTACTTATATGAATTAAATGAGATGCTCCCCACTAGGGGCTGGGCGAAGCCGAGCCGGGTCAGACAGACAGACAGACAGATAGATAGATAGATCCCCGCCAGTGCCTGGGCGGAGCCGGGCCGGGTCATCTAGTATATATATATATATATATATATATATATATATATATATATATATATATATATATATATATATATATATCCATCATGTGCCATGCCGATAAGCGTGGGCGGTCATGTTCTGACATCTCACTCGATCACCAGAGTCGTAGATCAGCTCCGTGTTTCTGTCTCGACCATGCCACAAGGCCAAGCCATCCAGGTACGTGTTTCTAGGTCTTCCCCTTTGTCTGTTCCCCTCGATCTTACCAGTTGTCACCAAGTTGTTCAAATCATTTCTTCTCATAACATGCCCAAAAAATTGTGACTGTCTACGTCTAATGTCTCTAATCAGTTTACGATCTTCATTTGTTTCTTGAAGGACTTGTTCATTGGTCTTTCAGGCTGTCCATGGTATTCTTTGCATTTTCCTCAGAAACCACATTTCTACAGCCATCAGATGTTTTTCAGCCTGACTGCTCATTGTCCAAGCTTCACATCCGATATAAAAGTACAGGTTCTATGTAGCATCTCAATCGTTACAGGCGATGGAACCTGGGCACATCTTATTGAACCTGAGACAAAAATACAGTCAATGGAGTGGCATCATCCGCAATACAACAAGACAATTCCTTCAGCTGGAAATATTATGATCACTGTCGTTTGGGACATTGATGGTGTGATTCTTGTGGATGTTATGCCAAGAGGAGAGACAATCAATTCGCAAGCTTACATTAATACATTGAAAAATCTCAACGTTTTCGCAGCACAAGCATCCATTAGACTTGGTTCTCTTTCACGACAATGCACGCCCTCACAAATATGGCATCACGGAAAGCAGTCAATGAATTGGATTGGACTGTACTTTGCCATCCACACTATAGTCCCGATTTGGCACCCTTTATTTTTCATATGTTTGTTCTACTTAATGATGCACTCCGTGCCACAAGGTTTGAAGATGATGAAGGAGTTGTTCATGCAGCGAAGAAATGGCTACATGGTCCAGACATCTGGTACGGGCAAGGAATACTTGCATTTGTTTCGCGCTGGCATAAAACCGTACTAGTAGCTGGGGTTTATGGTTAATAATACCCTTGCAGACTTTGGTTCTAAAAGTCTATTTCTAGAAGAATTTAACGATGAAGTTTCTATCCGTGTGAAGTATACCTTTCTTTATGTAATTATTTTCAGATAAATATGAAACATAAGCGTAATTAAATTATTGTAAGAACGATTCCGGCACAGACACACACAGCCAACATTTCCTTTCAAAGAATGGAAGATAATAGGGAAACAAAACTCGCTTACACTCAGGAAATAGATGACCGTAGACCCCGAGGTAGACCATGCAGACGGTGGAGAGATAATATATATATACTGACCTACAAGCACTTGGAATCAACGACTGGCAAGAGAAGGTCAACCAGAGAGACGAATGGAGACGGATTGTATCTGCGGCAAAGAACCTCAATGGCTCGGAAAGCTGAAGAAGAAGAAGAAGAAGACGAACGAACGCGGCACAGATACACATTGGTAACATTTCAATTCAAAATGAACTTTTCCAATGAAAGATAAAATAAGTAAACACTATTTAATAGGAGTGAGAAACATGAAGAAAGACAAATACACACGCAGAAACACCACACACACACACACACACACACACACACACACACACACATATATATATATATATATATATATATATATATATATATATATATATATATATATATATATACGTACATTCACACGTACAAACAAAGACACATACATAGACACACATATTCACATACAGAAATACATATAGCGGTGTTCGTCCATCATGAATGATGAAGACCATTCATTCATTGCATCTTTATTTGATGAAGAACGAGTGTACTTGCGCTTTAGGTTGGATTATAGTGAGGATGTGGTTGCGCAACTCCGTCGATCTCACTCCCTCGTCTGCGTCCATCTGTTTCCAGTGGCGAGCATGGTAAGAGGACTGGAAACGGACACAGATGTAGTGGACGTTAAGCTGCCACAGGCCAGTTATCCCTGTATATAATGACTCTCACATCAACTGGTAGCCTAGAGCCTCGTGCAAACGGCCCTTCTGTCAATTCCTTTGATTTTCTGTTTTAAGACAAGCGTAGTGACGAGACAAGCATATGACTACTGGCAGGATAAACCAGATATCTATCGGCAGACGGACTATTGACGCACACGCAGGCCAAGTGTAGCATCGCTAAAGCGCGCCCTCCCGGTACAAGGTGATACATGCAAAACCACTGGACGCCTACCGACGAGCTTTCAAGCTACGCCGGCAGGACTGACCGAACAAAAGCTATACCAGCTTACTGACTGCAGTCCCACTACTCATTGAGAGAGAGAGAGAGAGAGAGTGGGCGCTTATCGAGACTTTGTCGAACGGGCGTACGAATTTGCTCTTTTGCCCGCTCAAACCACGACCCTGGCTGCACGATGCGGTTACATTCTCGAAACGCCTGCCTCGTATATAGACATACACAGACACACACATAGACACATGCACACTCATATGCTCAGACACACATAAACACACATACACACTCGCACGTACATAAGACGCACACACACACACACACACACACACACACACACACACAGAGACCCACCTACTCTCGACGGCGGTGTGTGTTGAGTATTACGCCTGGTCTGTTACTTCCCAGGAAATTAAATTCATTCATTCATTCATTCATTCATTCATTCATTTATTCATTCATTCATTCATTTATTCATTCATTCATTCATTCATTCATTCATTCATTCATTAAGTAGCATGTCCTTTGCAGAACCTCGCTCCCATAACAACCTTCCGAAAAACTTCTCGATCACAAGCAAGATGTCCTCATCCGATACACCCATCTGGAGATCATTCACCACATCCTACCCCCATCTTATCTTTGGTCTTTCTCTTCCTCTCTTCCCAGGCATATTCCCTTCCATTATAGTTCTCTCCAAGTTTTCATGACGTTTCAAGTGACCAAAATATTTCAATTTTCTTCGTTTTATCGACTTTAATAGCTAACCTTCTTCAATCTTCAGCTCTTAAAATATGGATGCATTTGTTCCTTTCTTTATTTAAGATATGTTTAGAACCTGTTTATAACATTTGTAGGTACTCTTCCGAATAACGGGTCTAAATCGGGAGATAACTCTTAGGTGTAAACAATCTCCCTTACAGGGCCTCAGTGTGTGATATTTAAAAAAAAAAACTAAAATATAGCTACGAACTAAATTATACATCTGCGAGAATCGAAATACGGACCATTCATCATCCTCCTCAATCAGGAGCCGTCTCCACAAAGAAGGTTGGCTGCAATGAATATCCAACACTGACTGTCTCTATGATGCGACCTAAAATACAGCTGCGAACTAAAATATAGAACTGAGAGAATCTAAATACGGATCAATCATCATCATCATCATCATCATCATCATCATCATCATCAATCAGGAGAAGTCACCACAATGAAGGTTGGCTACAATGGATCTCCAACACTGTCTCTCGCCTTGACTGTATATTCTGTCAGGCTGATGTTCGTCCATCTCTTGATGTTATCTTCCCACTTGTATCGATGTCTACCTCTTGCTCGCTTGTCCTCAACCTTGCTTTGCTTGCTTGCGTTCGCTAGCTGTGAGCTCCAGTGCGAAGTCCTGTGTGTCGGATGAAGACATCCTTCTGTCCAACATCAGTGTGATGTCATACAGGACCTGAGGTTCGCGTGAGTATCCACTGTCCCATGTCTAGCTTAATGGTGTGCAGAATGGTGGTTCCTCGCCGTGCAGGCAGATACTCTCCGACTTCGGAAGAATCATCGATCCTACTACGTTAGCCATGACCCCGAAGGTACCTGTTGCCCAGGACGCACGACTAGGACGTGTCAGTATTTCTTGGCCAGTATAGATCCCGGCCCTGGTGTCTTGGAAACACCTCTGCGTCCCAGTTAGTCCAGCTAACTTTTATCTATCTACCTGGCACTCAGGTGTGAAAGGCAACGAGCGAACCGACCGTTTGGCGGATATCAAAGTGGGAAGAGCAATAGAAGGGTCAGACATCATAATCGCCATCAGAGACTGACGAATAGATGAGTTTAATAGCAGACCTGTCCGGAGTGCGATGACTACAACACTCGCTAATCACTCGGTTCTCCGATGGGGAATAAAAGAAGAATAGAACACAGAGGAAGGGTTAGGTTATGCACAGACACAAACATCTGAGGAGTTAACTGCGACTTTAAACCTGTCTGTGTTGTTTCTTTAAACTAGTAATACATTTTTGTTTCATTTTATATTCTTATACCTCTTTGCAGTCAAAGCCTTTCTTCTTCTTCTTCTTCTTCTTCTTCTTCTTCTTCTTCTTCTTCTTCTTCTTCTTCTTCTTCTTCTTCTTCTTCTTCTTCTTCTTCTTCTTCTTCTTCTTCTTCTTCTTCTTCTTCTTCTTCTTCTTCTTCTTCTTCTTCTTCTTCTTCTTCTTCTTCTTCTTCTTCTTCTTCTTCTTCTTCTTCTTCTTCTTCTTCTTCTTCTTCTTCTTCTTCTTCTTCTTCTTCTTCTTCTTCTTCTTCTTCTTCTTCTTCTTCTTCTTCTTCTTCTTCTTCTTCTTCTTCTTCTTCTTCTTCTTCTTCTTCTTCTTCTTCTTCTTCTTCTTCTTCTTCTTCTTCTTCTTCTTCTTCTTCTTCTTCTTCTTCTTCTGCTTCTTGCTTCTTCTGCTTCTTCTGCTTCTTCTTCTTCTGCTTCTTCTTCTTCTGCTTCTTCTTCTGCTTCTTCTTCTTCTTCTTCTTCTTCTTCTTCTTCTTCTTCTTCTTCTTCTTCTTCTTCTTCTTCTTCTTCTTCTTCTTCTTCTTCTTCTTCTTCTTCTTCTTCTTCTTCTTCTTCTTCTTCTTCTTCTTCTTCTTCTTCTTCTTCTTCTTCTTCTTCTTCTTCTTCTTCTTCTTCTTCTTCTTCTTCTTCTTCTTCTTCTTCTTCTTCTTCTTCTTCTTCTTCTTCTTCTTCTTCTTCTTCTTCTTCTTCTTCTTCTTCTTCTTCTTCTTCTTCTCTTCTTCTTCTTCTTCTTCTTCTTCTTCTTCTTCTTCTTCTTCTTCTTCTTCTTCTTCTTCTTCTTCTTCTTCTTCTTCTTCTTCTTCTTCTTCTTCTTCTTCTTCTTCTTCTTCTTCTTCTTCTTCTTCGTCTTCTTCGTCTTCTTCTTCTTCTTCTTCTTCTTCTTCTTCTTCTTCTTCTTCTTCTTCTTCTTCTTCTTCTTCTTCTTCTTCTTCTTCTTCTTCTTCTTCTTCTTCTTCTTCTTCTTCTTCTTCTTCTTCTTCTTCTTCTTCTTCTTCTTCTTCTTCTTCTTCGTCTTCTTCTTCTTCTTCTTCTTCTTCTTCTTCTTCTTCTTCTTCTTCTTCTTCTTCTTCTTCTTCTTCTTCTTCTTCTTCTTCTTCTTCTTCTTCTTCTTCTTCTTCTTCTTCTTCTTCTTCTTCTTCTTCTTCTTCTTCTTCTTCTTCTTCTTCTTCTTCTTCTTCTTCTTCTTCTTCTTCTTCTTCTTCTTCTTCTTCTTCTTCTTCTTCTTCTTCTTCTTCTTCTTCTTCTTCTTCTTCTTCTTCTTCTTCTCTTCTTCTTCTTCTTCTTCTTCTTCTTCTTCTTCTTCTTCTTCTTCTTCTTCTTCTTCTTCTTCTTCTTCTTCTTCTTCTTCTTCTTCTTCTTCTTCTTCTTCTTCTTCTCTTCTTCTTCTTCTTCTTCTTCTTCTTCTTCTTCTTCTTCTTCTTCTTCTTCTTCTTCTTCTTCTTCTTCTTCTTCTTCTTCTTCTTCTTCTTCTTCTTCTTCTTCTTCTTCTTCTTCTTCTTCTTCTTCTTCTTCTTCTTCTTCTTCTTCTTCTTCTTCTTCTTCTTCTTCTTCTTCTTCTTCTTCTTCTTCTTCTTCTTCTTCTTCTTCTTCTTCTTCTTCTTCTTCTTCTTCTTCTTCTTCTTCTTCTTCTTCTTCTTCTTCTTCTTCTTCTTCTTCTTCTTCTTCTTCTTCTTCTTCTTCTTCTTCTTCTTCTTCTTCTTCTTCTTCTTCTTCTTCTTCTTCTTCTTCTTCTTCTTCTTCTTCTTCTTCTTCTTCTTCTTCTTCTTCTTCTTCTTCTTCTTCTTCTTCTTCTTCTTCTTCTTCTTCTTCTTCTTCTTCTTCTTCTTCTTCTTCTTCTTCTTCTTCTTCTTCTTCTTCTTCTTCTTCTTCTTCTTCTTCTTCTTCTTCTTCTTCTTCTTCTTCTTCTTCTTCTTCTTCTTCTTCTTCTTCTTCTTCTTCTTCTTCTTCTTCTTCTTCTTCTTCTTCTTCTTCTTCTTCTTCTTCTTCTTCTTCTTCTTCTTCTTCTTCTTCGTCTTCTTCGTCTTCTTCTTCTTCTTCTTCTTCTTCTTCTTCTTCTTCTTCTTCTTCTTCTTCTTCTTCTTCTTCTTCTTCTTCTTCTTCTTCTTCTTCTTCTTCTTCTTCTTCTTCTTCTTCTTCTTCTTCTTCTTCTTCTTCTTCTTCTTCTTCTTCTTCTTCTTCTTCTTCTTCTTCTTCTCTTCTTCTTCTTCTTCTTCTTCTTCTTCTTCTTCTTCTTCTTCTTCTTCTTCTTCTTCTTCTTCTTCTTCTTCTTCTTCTTCTTCTTCTTCTTCTTCTTCTTCTTCTTCTTCTTCTTCTTCTTCTTCTTCTTCTTCTTCTTCTTCTTCTTCTTCTTCTTCTTCTTCTTCTTCTTCTTCTTCTTCTTCTTCTTCTTCTTCTTCTTCTTCTTCTTCTTCTTCTTCTTCTTCTTCTTCTTCTTCTTCTTCTTCTTCTTCTTCTTCTTCTTCTTCTTCTTCTTCTTCTTCTTCTTCTTCTTCTTCTTCTTCTTCTTCTTCTTCTTCTTCTTCTTCTTCTTCTTCTTCTTCTTCTTCTTCTTCTTCTTCTTCTTCTTCTTCTTCTTCTTCTTCTTCTTCTTCTTCTTCTTCTTCTTCTTCTTCTTCTTCTTCTTCTTCTTCTTCTTCTTCTTCTTCTTCTTCTTCTTCTTCTTCTTCTTCTTCTTCTTCTTCTTCTTCTTCTTCTTCTTCTTCTTCTTCTTCTTCTTCTTCTTCTTCTTCTTTCTTCTTCTTCTTCTTCTTCTTCTTCTTCTTCTTCTTCTTCTTCTTCTTCTTCTTCTTCTTCTTCTTCTTCTTCTTCTTCTTCTTCTTCTTCTTCTTCTTCTTCTTCTTCTTCTTCTTCTTCTTCTTCTTCTTCTTCTTCTTCTTCTTCTTCTTCTTCTTCTTCTTCTTCTTCTTCTTCTTCTTCTTCTTCTTCTTCTTCTTCTTCTTCTTCTTCTTCTTCTTCTTCTTCTTCTTCTTCTTCTTCTTCTTCTTCTTCTTCTTCTTCTTCTTCTTCTTCTTCTTCTTCTTCTTCTTCTTCTTCTTCTTCTTCTTCTTCTTCTTCTTCTTCTTCTTCTTCTTCTTCTTCTTCTTCTTCTTCTTCTTCTTCTTCTTCTTCTTCTTCTTCTTCTTCTTCTTCTTCTTCTTTCTTCTTCTTCTTCTTCTTCTTCTTCTTCTTCTTCTTCTTCTTCTTCTTCTTCTTCTTCTTCTTCTTCTTCTTCTTCTTCTTCTTCTTCTTCTTCTTCTTCTTCTTCTTCTTCTTCTTCTTCTTCTTCTCTTCTTCTTCTTCTTCTTCTTCTTCTTCTTCTTCTTCTTCTTCTTCTTCTTCTTCTTCTTCTTCTTCTTCTTCTTCTTCTTCTTCTTCTTCTTCTTCTTCTTCTTCTTCTTCTTCTTCTTCTTCTCTTCTTCTTCTTCTTCTTCTTCTTCTTCTTCTTCTTCTTCTTCTTCTTCTTCTTCTTCTTCTTCTTCTTCTTCTTCTTCTTCTTCTTCTTCTTCTTCTTCTTCTTCTTCTTCTTCTTCTTCTTCTTCTTCTTCTTCTTCTTCTTCTTCTTCTTCTTCTTCTTCTTCTTCTTCTTCTTCTTCTTCTTCTTCTTCTTCTTCTTCTTCTTCTTCTTCTTCTTCTTCTTCTTCTTCTTCTTCTTCTTCTTCTTCTTCTTCTTCTTCTTCTTCTTCTTCTTCTTCTTCTTCTTCTTCTTCTTCTTCTTCTTCTTCTTCTTCTTCTTCTTCTTCTTCTTCTTCTTCTTCTTCTTCTTCTTCTTCTTCTTCTTCTTCTTCTTCTTCTTCTTCTTCTTCTTCTTCTTCTTCTTCTTTTTTATTCATACGGAGTTTTTGTTTCTTATTTTTCGGACGTGATTGCGTTGTGCCTGTTTACTGCAGAGCTGAGTTCTTTCGCCTTGAGGCCGACACATCCGACTTTTGCGGTCATTTTTTATTCGGGTAACCTTCCCGGGGATTCCTTAGGACGTTTGACTCTCCCTGATGTGTTGTTATCCCCCATCCCAGCTGGCCCATATAAAACAGCAAAAGACATCCTAGTCAGCCCTCAAGGGAAGGCAGGGGCAGACCATGGGCATTCCCCGCCATCCAAGGAGGCTTCCATAATTGCAGAGCCATCACACAGCGCTCTGGTACTGGGCTCACCCAAGGAGTTATCACGGCCTGCACATGGCTGCTTAGCCTCACTTCCGTATATTGGGCCTTCCGTTCACCATAGGCTGTTACTCCGGAAACCAGAAGAATGCAGTCTGCAGATGACATCCACACAGTGAGCTTTCGATTCGGACTTTCCACGTAATGGAATTGCTATCCCAGCAATATTCCACTTCATGCCTCTGGGACGCTTTTGTTACCGACATACCTGTGGTATGAAGTGTGGCAGTCTAAATTTGTTGTTGTTGTTTGTTCGTTCGCTTTGAACGCAAGCGTTGCCAATATACGTGCTACTACTAATAGCTGCAACAACTGGAGTGTGCACTGGACTGATATTTGCATGTGGATTATTTTTCCTATTACCATTGTCCCTCACAATCAGGTAAACCCACTCAGACTTCGGGCAGGGGCAGACTTGGGCATTCCCCGCACATGGCTGCTTAATTGTATAAGCGTCTACACCGGTTTGTTAGATGTGTACTCACTCCATATTGTTTAAGGATTTCTCACAGCTTGTTTGTATCTACTCTTGATTACGAATAGAGACTTCGTTTATTCGCGATTTGATTGCGAATAAACTCTCCCTGAAAGAAATATTATGGCAGGCAGACCAACAGCTCCGACACAGATCAGCAATAATGTTCTACCAATTGATAAACTGGCAGCTGTAGATGTCAGACCTGGTGACTTATATACATTAATGAACAATAAACTACAGTGGCTGCAATGGCTTGCTACACACAGATTAATACGAAACACAGTAGAATGTTCACGTTGCCAACGTCCGATGTCATTAGTTTCGTGGTTGGAATGTTCTGACAGATTCTCGTGGCAGTGTAGTCAATGTAATAGTCGTTGCAGTGTACGAACAGGTTCGTTCTTTGCTTCTTGTGAACTCCCAACTGAAAAAGTTGTGATGATAATGTTTTATTGGTTGTTTGATGTGAAGTTGAAACATGTGATGTTTATCGAACGCTTGACATGCTGTGACACTATTGTCAACTACAATAAATATTTTCGGGTAGAATGTTACAACTGAGTGCCTGGCATAGAGATTACCTACAATGAGGCAAAGAGGTTTATAAAAAGCACTTATAGAACTAAATGGGAAAGAGCACCCAGGCCACCAGATGATGCATATTACAAACTCGACCGAAGAGAACAAGTAGCAATCTTCAGACTCCGCACAGGACATAACAGGCTGAAATACCTCTTGTTCAATAAACAAAAATAGGAGATACCGATTAATATAATTGTGGAACTGGTAAAATGACAGCTAAATATTTGCTGCAGGAGTGCCCAATATATGCTGAACAGAGAAAGATATTTTGGCCCACATCTGCTTCATTTGAGAACAAGCTCTATGGAGATAACAAGCTCAAGTTGACTGCAGCTTACTTTAACTACATTCAGGTTGACATCTAAAGGTGCATGAAGAAGTACTTAGACTTGCCACACATCATACCACAGGTATGTCGGTAACAAAAGCGTCCCAGAGGCATGTAATGGAATATTGCTGGGATAGCAATTCCATTACGTGGAAAGTCCGAATCGAAAGCTCACTGTGTGGATGTCATCTGCAGACTGCATTCTTCTGGTTTCCGGAGGAACAGCCTATGGTGAACGGAAGGCCTTATATACGGAAGTGAGGCTAAGCAGCCATGTGCAGGCCGTGATAACTCCTTGGGTGAGCCTAGTACCGGAGCGCCATGTTTCGGCTCTGCAATTATGGAAGCCTCCTTGGATGGCGGGGAATGCCCATGGTGTGCCTCTGCCTTCCCTTGAAGGCTGACCAGGATGTCTTTGGCTGTTCTAAATGAATCAGCTGGATGGGGGATAACACCACAACAGGGAGAGTGAAACGTCCTAGGAACCCCCGGGAAGGTTACCTGATCAAAAAATGCCCACAAAAGTCGGATGTGTCGGCCTACCGGCGCAAGAACGCAGCTCTGCTGTAAACAGGCACAACGCAATCACGTCCGGAAAAAAGAAAAACTCCGGATGAATGTAGAAGAAGAAGAAGAAGAAGAAGAAGAAGAAGAAGAAGAAGAAGAAGAAGAAGAAGAAGAAGAAGAAGAAGAAGAAGAAGAAGAAGAAGAAGAAGAAGAAGAAGAAGAAGAAGAAGAGAAGAAGAAGAAGAAGAAGAAGAAGAAGAAAGAAGAAGAAGAAGAAGAAGAAGAAGAAGAAGAAGAAGAAGAAGAAGAAGAAGAAGAAGAAGAAGAAGAAGAAGAAGAAGAAGAAGAAGAAGAAGAAGAAGAAGAAGAAGAAGAAGAAGAAGAAGAAGAAGAAGAAGAAGAAGAAGAAGAAGAAGAAGAAGAAGAAGAAGAAGAAGAAGAAGAAGAAGAAGAAGAAGAAGAAGAAGAAGAAGAAGAAGAAGAAGAAGAAGAAGAAGAAGAAGAAGAAGAAGAAGAAGAAGAAGAAGAAGAAGAAGAAGAAGAAGAAGAAGAAGAAGAAGAAGAAGAAGAAGAAGAAGAAGAAGAAGAAGAAGAAGAAGAAGAAGAAGAAGAAGAAGAAGAAGAAGAAGAAGAAGAAGAAGAAGAAGAAGAAGAAGAAGAAGAAGAAGAAGAAGAAGAAGAAGAAGAAGAAGAAGAAGAAGAAGAAGAAGAAGAAGAAGAAGAAGAAGAAGAAGAAGAAGAAGAAGAAGAAGAAGAAGAAGAAGAAGAAGAAGAAGAAGAAGAAGAAGAGAAGAAGAAGAAGAAGAAGAAGAAGAAGAAGAAGAAGAAAGAAGAAGAAAAGAAGAAGAAGAAGAAGAAGAAGAAGAAGACAGAGAAGAAGAAGAAGAAGAAGAAGAAGAAGAAGAAGAAAGAAGAAGAAGAAGAAGAAGAAGAAGAAGAAGAAGAAGAAGAGAAGAAGAAGAAGAAGAAGAAGAAGAAGAAGAAGAAGAAGAAGAAGAAGAAGAAGAAGAAGAGAAGAAGAAGAAGAAGAAGAAGAAGAAGAAGAAGAAGAAGAAGAAGAAGAAGAAGAAGAAGAAGAAGAAGAAGAAGAAGAAGAAGAAGAAGAGAAGAAGAAGAAGAAGAAGAAGAAGAAGAAGAAGAAGAAGAAGAAGAAGAAGAAGAAGAAGAAGAAGAGAAGAAGAAGAAGAAGAAGAAGAAGAAGAAGAAGAAGAAGAAGAAGAGAAGAAGAAGAAGAAGAAGAAGGAAGAAGAAGAAGAAGAAGAAGAAGAAGAAGAAGAAGAAGAAGAAGAAGAAGAAGAAAGGCTTTGACTGCAAGGAGATATAAGAATATAAAATGAAACAAAAATGATATTACTAGTTCAAAGAAACAACACAGACAGGTTTGAAAGTCTCAGTCAACTCCCAGATGTTTGTGTCTGTGCATAACCTAACCCTTCCTCTGTGTTCTATTCTTCTTTTACTTCCCATCGGAGAACCGAGTGATTAGCGAGTGTCGTCGTCATCGCACTCCGGACAGGTCTGCTATTAAACTCATCTGTTCGTCAGTCTCTGATGGCGTTTATGATGTCTGGCCCTTCTATTGCTCTTCCCACTTTGATATTCGCCAAACGGTCGGTTCGCTCGTTGCCTTTCACACCTGAGTGCCAGGTAGATAGATGAAAGTTAGCTGGACTAACTGGGACGCAGAGGTGTTTCCAAGACACCAGGGCCGGGATCTATACTGGCCAAGAAATACTGACACGTCCTAGTCGTGCGTCCTGGGCAACAGGTCCCTTCGGGGTCCTGGCTAACGTAGTAGGATCGATGATTCTTCCGAAGTCGGAGAAAATCTGCCTGCACGGCGAGGAACCACCAGTCTGCACACCATTAAGCCAGACATGGGACAGTGGATACTCACGCGAACCTCAGGCCATGTATGACATCACACTGATGTTGGACAACAGGGTGTCTTCATTCGACACACAGGACTTCGCGCTGGAGTTCACAGCCAGCGAACGCAAGCAAGCAACGCAAGGTTGAGGACAAGCAAGCAAGAGGTAGACAACGATACAAGTGGGAAGATAACATCAAGAGATGGACGAACATCAGCCTGACAGAATATACACTCAAGGCGAGAGACAGTGTTGAAGATCCATTGTAGCCAACCTTCATTGTGGAGACGGCTCCTGATTGATGATGATGATGATGATGATGATGATGATGATGATGATGATGATGATAATGATGATGATGATGATGATGATGATGATGATGATGATGATGATGATGATGATGATGATGATGATGATGATGATGATGATGATGATTACGATGATGATGATGATTCTTCCGTATTTCGATTCTCTCAGTTCTATATTTTAGTTCGCTGCTGTATTTTAGTTCGCATCATAGAGACAGACAGTGTTGGAGATTCATTGCAGCCAACCTTCTTTGTGGAGACGGCTCCTGATTGATGATGATGATGAATGGTCAGTATTTCGATTCTCGCAATTCTATAATTTAGTTCGTTGCTATATTTTAGTTATTTTTAAAAATATCACACATTGAGGCCCTGTAAGGGAGATTGTTTACACCTAAGAGTTATCTCCTGATTTAGACCCGTTATTCGGAAGAGTGCCTACAAATGTTATAAACGGGTTCTAAACATATCTTGGATAAATAAAGGAACAAATGCATCCATATTTTAAGAGCTGAAGATTGAAGAAGGTTAGCTATTAAAGTCGATAAAACGAAGAACATTGAAATATTTTGGTCACTTGAAACGTTATGAAAACTTGGGGAGAACTATAATGGAAGGGAATATGCCTGGGAAGAGAGGAAGAGAAAGACCAAAGATAAGATGGGGGTAGGATGTGGTGAATGATCTCCAGATGGGTGTATTGGATGAGGACATCTTGCTTGTGATCAAGAAGTTTTTCGGAAGGTTGTTATGGGAGCGAGGTTCTGCAAAGGACATGCTACTTAATGAATGAATTTAATTTCCTGGGAAGTAACAGACCAGGCGTAATATTCAACACACACCGCCGTCGAGAGCCGGTGGGTCTATATAAATATGGGCATAGCGCCATATACATAATAACCCTCAACGCGGGGAACAGGGCCCTTTACTTTTTATTTGATTTTAGCCATTGTCCTTTTCTACATTTTTTTCAGGCAACCGGTGCAGAAGGCAGAGGTCTTTCATTCTCTTCAGGGGCTATTTGGAGAGACCACAGACTGGTAACGATGAGTATATTTAGATCATTGGGCGTCACCAGACAAATTATGGTCGAGAAAGTTGCAGATATTGTTGCAGTCAACAACGAAGCCCTGGCGAATTTAAAGGGAACTCCCATGGACATCAATAAAATTGTAACCACAAGCATTGCAAATGTGATATGTTCAGTCATCATTGGACACCGCTTCAGCACTGACGATAAACAATTCATTCAATGCTGTGAATATTTCCGAGAACTTGTTCTTGATAGTGCAGGAACGACCTTAGCTAACTTTTGCACGTTTTTACTTTACCTCCCTGGTGATATTTTTGGCGCTAAGAGATTTAGCACCAATGCAAAGTTTATTTTGAAAAATTTTGCAGCACATTTTGTAAGACAAAAAGGTTATCAAGAGTATGATGAGAGCAACCTTGACAACTACGTTGCTTTATACATATCTGAAATGAACAAGAACATAAATTCTGGTGAACTAACCACCTTGAGTGAAGACAATCTTATCAAAGCTGTATTTGATCTCTTCGGTGCTGGTATGGAGACACTGTCCTCCACACTCCTATGGTGTGTTCTTTACATGGTGCATTACCCAGACGTGCAAGAGAAAATCTACCTTGAAATAGAAAAGGAGGTGGGGATTGCTCGGTTACCAACAATGTCGGACAAGCCCCGACTTCCCTACGTGAACGCTGTGATAATGGAGGTTCAGCGTATTTCAAGCATTGTACCATTAAATTGCCCACATTTGTGCACTGAAAAGGTCAAAATCGGAGGTTATATGTTGCCAAAAGGAACACATATTATTCCTAGCCTTGATTCCATTTTGTTTGATAAGAAAATCTGGGGTGATGATGCACATAGCTTCAAACCTGAGCGATTCTTAGACGAGACTGGGAAAATCCGATGTCCAGAACAGTTTGTTCCGTTTTCTCTAGGAAAGCGAATATGTGCAGGTGAAGCCATGGCCAAGATGGAACTGTTCATGTTTTTTGGAGCAATGATCCAAAGGTTCAGATTTATAGCTCCTGATCCATCCTCCCCACCACCTATTGAAGCCATTTTTGGAATTACCGCCAGTCCTGTCCCATTCAAAGTCAGAGCAATAGATAGAAGATAATAGCTTAAGTTAGATCTTCAGCCACACTAACTGTATCACGTGGTGAGCATTCACAACAGCATTTTGTAGACATTATTTCATATTTATACTATTTAATAGACAATTGATCAAGATTCAATTCATCACCTTAATTTTTTTGCCGGCAAAGAAAGAAACATAATGTGTGTTCTAATTGTTTAGAGTGTACCTTTTCTGGGCATGTCATTGGTCATAGCACTATTACTTGAACGAATCTTGATGTATTCGTTTTGTCCATGTCATATCAATTTCACATTGATGTTTGAGTGTTCCATGCTATATGAATTTAAGTTTAACGTTTATCTTGCACAAATATTAATATTCAACATTTCCGTTTAACGTTTATCTTGCACAAGTATTAATATTCAACATTTCAGTTTAACGTTTATCTTGCACAATGTATTAATATATAAATATTCGTTCTATTGCAATTGCATATGTGAACAATTATGCAAATCTATATTTATACATTTGGACAGTGTAGTAACAGAGTGCAGAGAAAGGACTCTCCATGAATATCAAGAAAACAGTAACAATGGTGATATCAAAGAGAATGGTAGCACCAAACAGTGAAATTGAAAAAAGAAGGGAAACTTCTTAACCAAGTGAATAATTTCAGATACCTTGGGGCATTTATAAATCATATGGAAGTTGCACAACAGCGATTAAGAGCAGATTAGGGCAAGCAAAATCTGAATTTCAGAAAATGGACATTATCTTACGCCATACGTTGCTATCATTTAATATAAGAAAGAGTGCGCTAAATTGCTATATAGAACCTGTTTTGCTGCACGGCAGTAAATCGTGAAATATAAATGAACAAATTAGGAAGAACTTGGAAGCAACAGTGATTTGGTTCCTGAGACGAATGTTGCGAATTCCTTGGACTGCCAGAATAAAACCAAAGATCGAGATCGTGGAGAGTCATGAAAGCCTACGCCAGCTGGCATGACACTTGCTGCTGCTGCTGATGATGATGATGATGATGATGATGATGATGATGATGATGATGATGATGATGGTGATGATGATGATGATGATGATGATGATGATGATGATGATGATGATGATGATGATGATGATGATGATGATGATGATGGTGATGATGATGATGATGATGATGATGATGATGATGATGATACGTATACACATAAACACACATCTAGAAACAGAGACATGCATACACAGAGACCGGTAGACGGAAGGAGAGACATGCAGAAAGGCAGGCATGAAATTTATGGATAGGCAAATAAGTAACAGCCAAACAGACAGACAGACAGACAGACAGACAGACAGACAGACAGACAGACAGACAGACAGACAGACAGACAGACAGACAGACAGACAGACAGAAGAATGGATGGATGGATGGATGGATGGATGGATAGATGGATGCATGCATGCATGCATGGTTGGGTGGATGGATGAATGGGTAGATTCATGGGTGGATTGATGGATAGATGGATGGATGGATGGATGGATGGATGGGGATGAATGAATGGGTTAATGGATGGATGGATGGATCGATGAATGGATGGTTGGATGGATGGATGGATTGATGGATGGAAAGAGACAGACAGACAGACCGACAAATGACAGACAGACAGACAGACAGACAGACAAACAGACAGACAGACAGACAGATGGATGGATGGATGGATGCATGCATGCATGCATGGTTGGGTGGATGGATGAATGGGTAGATTCATGGGTGGATGGGTGGATATATGGATGGATGGATGGATGGAGGGGGAGAAATGAATGGGTTAATGGATGGATGGATGGATCGATGAATGGATGGATGGATTGATGGATGGAAAGAGACAGACAGACAGACCGACAAATGACAGACAGACAGACAGACAGACAGACAGACAGAGGTGGGGAGCGAGGGAGGAAAGGATTGGGGGATGGATGGATGGATGAATAACTAGACAGCTAGATCGCTAAACAGACAGACAAACAGACAGACAGACAGACAGACAGACAGACAGACATACAGACAGAACGGACGCACGAACGGACGAAGAGAGAGAGAGAGAGAGAGAGAGAGAGAGAGAGAGAGAGAGAAATAGACGGATAGGCAGATCAACACTCTGTAGGTGATGTGGTCAGTGTTAGCCTCTACTTCCCAAGACATATCCAGGTACTCAGGTAGGCTGGGTCGACCAGGGAACCATGTCAATTTGTAAAGTCAGACACGAGGCGAATTGGAAGCTGATGTCTAGCCACTACACCAGCGTGGCTCCTGCCACTTAATTATACCGGAGTAAAAGTAAGAATCCTTCTTTACTTAAGCTAAGTTCAGTGTTATAATTGTCAAATCTGCTTACATTATTTTTACATAGTTCAAATTCCATGACAATGTATACAGTTACACATATTTTACAAACACAATTTATGTAAATTCACCTGTCAATATCTTTATGTACTTCACACTCTCATATAATCACATGTAAATGTATTTGATCATATTAAACGTCACAGTATCTCCAGCACCACATACATTGGCTTGACAATTGCTGTCAGAATTTTTATATAAAGAGTTGAATTGAGTTTTGTTGAGTCAAGAACCGAAATCACAGTAGGGAATTTTCCTATACTTGCTTTGTAATAATCTTCAACAGCCAGTGAAGAGTCCCTATTCTAATAGTTCCATTAACAGTTCGATTATGTATCCGGTTGGCCTTTCCACGGAATAGTGTGTGTCAGCCAGATCTTCTAGTCACACCCCGCAGCACCCTTCTCTACACACGACCCCAAGAAGCCCCGACCATGTCTACTTCATCATGCAACAATACCCCACCAAGCGGTGCAGACACAGCCAATCTGTCCGTCCTCACGTTTACCACAACACCAGCATTTCCTTGGGAGAATATATGTGAATGTTGAAACTAAATGAAGCTTGCCACTCTGCCCGAAGCATGCTCGTCTTTACCCCTCCCATCATACCCTGTGAGACAGCTGCAATCGCAGCATGCGTGTACCGTTTGTCCTCCAGCCAGCAGAACGGAGCTGTGATTACCTCAACCTCCATTCTCCAGATGATGTGGTATCAAATGCCGGGCTCTCCTGTACCAAATACCGTCCACCAATCTCCGCCACACAATGCCAGGCATTTCTCCGACCTCTCTGCACAGTCATCCATGCAGACGACCATATCACCTGATGGCGAAATGTCGTGGATCAGTTGTCGCACCTTCCATACAGTGATGTGATTATATACACATATGATTTGGTGTTGAGAGGCAGGAGAAGTGCCTGGGGATTCTTAACAAAAGCTAATGGTCGACGTTTGGTGCAGGAGAGCCTGGCATATGATACCACAACATCTAGCTTAAGAATGGAGGTGGAGGCGGTCAGTGCAGCTTTCCGCAGGATGGAGAATACGATGCACACACATACACATCGTGATTGTAACTGACTCAGAAAGCATGCTGAGTAGGGTGAGGACAGGCAAGCTTCGCGCAGAGTGGCTTGCTTCGCTTCGGAAGTCACGGGTGACAAGCATCGTCTGGATCTTTTCTCCGGGGCATGCCGGTGTGCTGGGGAATGAACAGGCGGACAGATTGGCTGGCTCTGCAAAACTTTGTGGAGTATTGATGCATGATAAGGCAGACGTGGTTGCGGCCTTGTGGGAGCACGTGTACACCTCGGAGGAGCATATGGATCATCATGGTCTGGCAAGAATGCGACAGCGAGGGTGACGAGGGGATCTGGCCGACGATCGAAGCTTAGGGGAAAGGCGAGACGGACATATAATCAGATTGCTGCTGGTACTATTAGTGTTGGAACTCTTCGCTGGCTGCTGAGGATAAAGACGGAGCGCTTTTGGGAATGCCCCGAATTCTGTGATGTCGGTTCCTAAATCAATCAATCAATCAAACCATACATTGCAGCCTACCGACCAATCCCGTCATTCGCGATCCAATGCCACCATGATCCAACACAGGTCCGACATTTCCTGCGTCACCCTGATCAACCTCTCCCCTCTCCAAACGCCCGTAATCTTGCAGGTTTCTTTTATTGTGTCCTCTGCCCGAACAACCCATGATTTTCCTCTGATCAGCCAGTGACACCTAACTGTGTGTATGGTTTCATGCAGAGTATCTTTCGTGTCTGCAGCAACTCGGATAAATAATTTAGCATACATCACCCTGTGCCAGTCGGCAACCCCGGCCATGTCAGGATGTATCGCACACACACTGCTAGCGTGTCCCCTATGTATCCCAATGACACCCACATAGCTTCATTCAGTTTTCGCTCTAGTTTGAACAGCTGACTCTCCGACACTGTGAGAGCCTCAATTCATACTCAATCACTGAGAGAATTGGATATCATTAGAGCAGTTACAACATTCCTTGCTCCCTGTCAATTGCTGTCATGATCCTCAGTGCACCGAGTCCCTTCCTAGATGCTACAGCAGCCTCCTTACCACGATCCCTGAATGAAAGGCTTCTGTCGAAGGTGATTACTAAGAACCTCAATTTACTCTGTCTGTTAACATTTTGTCAGACCTGGGACTTTAACCTTAACAATTCTAATGTCCAGAGAGCATCATAACACAGACGCCTTATCTGGATTGACACTACACATTTATGTACACCAGTCGATCACTTTGTTTACCGTCTCCTGCAACTCGTGCGCTATTTGTTTCATATCTCTCCCCTGCCTATAAACAAGGACAACATATGCAAATGTCAGTATCTTTCCAATTTCTGATGCTTCAATGCTTGTAATCTTGCATGTGTGAACATTAAATAACACCGACGATACTGCGGATCCTTGTGGTAATCCCATGGAAGTAATGCACGCTACGGAGGTCCATGAACCAAGGAGGAGGGCAAGCTTATGAGAATGCAGCGTAGCTGCTGTCCTGTTCATCACCCAGTGACCAACGCCCATCTCAATAATAGTGTGCACCAAGATATGACACCCGACACTGCTACATGCATCCCCAAAAATGCTGCGTCACCTTCATTGTTTCCCGTCTACTGGGAAACCATAATAAACATCAACAGGAAACGTTGCTGCGTCTGACCCTCTTTCTCTCAACGGCAGGCAACTCCCCAGCCTTGGTGAGGGTAGCCTTTCTCTTCCCTTGATATGAAGATTAACATCGAAAAGGTTCACTAAAACATCCAAATATCGACACGCATACAAAAAAGAAGCTCATATATGCTTTATTCGTTCCTCCGCTGTGTTACCAATGCCAGACGTGGATAACACAATGACTTAAAATCTCATCATATGAGATGAGATACATAAGAAACGTAGCAGGACAAACAAGAAGAATTAGAGAAGCAAATGACAAACTAAGCACACGTGTAGGAATAGCACCGATTACTGACTTTATAAGAACACTAAGGAACAGTGAATAACTAGGATTAGAATTAAATTGTCAGAAGACACAGATTATGGTCGTCACTAGAAAGAAGGAAATACGGACAATGTAATATCCAAGTAAATGGAAATATTCTTAAACAGGTGAATCGGTACAATTATCCCGGAACAGTCATAACATCTCGTGGGAGATGCCACGAAGAGATTAGAACAATAATCGACATGGCGAAGGTAGCCTTTTGCAATATGAAAAACATACTGACTAGAAAGTAGTCTTCGAAAGCAGAGATAATCTCCACGAAAATAGTTGAAGACAAAAATACTGACCATTGTGGAAGTCTATCCACTGAATGAAAGGAAGACAAGTCGGCTCGTTAGATACTAGGTAGAAGATTACTGGTCCCAGATATATATCTTCTCTCTTTACAGTGGTGCAGTGAAACAAGGTAAAGCTGGTAGCTGTACAACAAGCAAAGGTCAGCAGGTTTAATTATCCTGCAGAGAAAATGAACATACAGTGATCTCTCCTTTAACAGAACAATAGTTACACAAATTATATAAACAACTTTCGTCTTTATTCACGCTAAGATTATAGGCTGTTATCTATAGATTTAAAAGACAATAAATTTCAATAGTTTAGTTACTAATGATATATGACACATATATTACTATTTATTTAAAATCAGACAAGTACTCCCAAATGGAGACAGAAAGAAAAATATATCTAGAAGATTATAACGAGAATGCTTTTGTGTGTATGCGCTTTAGACCATCAATTGTTAATCATAGGAATGTTTAAAAGTCAGCAGTGTAATGGCATTGGCTCTGAAACGTTGGTTCTATACTCATCTTTGCAATGAGATTCCAACGACAAACGTCTCCAATTTTCCTCCTCTGTGTGCTCTCGAAGACGACTGTACAGTTGATTTCACAACGCTCTGTCTCGTTGGTTTGGCATTGTATTACTAAGTTTTCATGTGAATAGTCTATAGATGACTGGAGTGATTTTCCAATGTTGTCCGGTATGGTTTTATATCAGCAGTATTCGCAAGAGTGTTGCTGTTATAACTGTGCGGTAATGACGTTGAAATCTGTGTGCGGCAGTCAATATGGCGCCGGCTTCGTGGCTTAGAGGTTATGACTTTTCTCCGTAATCTCGGTATCGTGATGACGGTGAGAATCAGCAGTGGTTCGGATCGCATCGGTAACTTACGGGGTATGTGAGCCGGCCGCTCAGAAAGCAATGGCAAACTATTGAGCATAATCTTGCCAAGAAATTAACATACAGCTGAAAGATGCTGGTGTTGACAGCGAGGTCCTGTAAAGGATATGCTAAAATAAAAAAATAAAAAAGTCAATATGGCAGTGTCATTCAAATCTATGACGTTTATAAATTATACGTTGCAACTGGGACTGATGGAATTGCTTTTGAATTTATAAAGGCAGGTGGCCATGCATTACATCTAAAGCTATAAGAACTAATAATAAAAATCTGGAGGACAGAAGAATTACCCCATGACTGGAAAGAGTCATTATTGATACCTATCTTTAAGAAAGGAGACAAGTACCAATGTGGAAATTATAGAGGAATATCACTACTGTCCACAAGCTATAAGATACTATCCGCAATATTACTAAATAGACTAAAACCATATTCAGAAGACATATTAGGTGACTACCAGGCGGGTTTTAGACAAAACAGATCAACAATAGATCAGATATTTATCTTGCGACAAATAGCGGAGAAAAATTGGGAATATAAAAGAGATCTCCATAACATTTTTGTGGATTTTAAAAAGACTTATGATAGTGTCCATAGGAATAGTCTATGGAATGCTATGCAGGAATTTGGAATACCAAGGAAGTTAATCAACATGACCAGACTATGCATGGAAGATACTTATAATATAGTAACATATAAAGGCAGGAAATCAGACCCCTTCCAAATAACATCTGGCTTGAAACAGGGTGATGCACTATCGCCGCTACTCTTCAATCTGGCTCTAGAGAAAGTTGTAAGGAAGGTAAAGGAGGAATGTGATATTGGAGGAACATCCAAGCTGCTTGGTTATGCAGATGATATAGATATTATAGGGCAAAGTGAGCAAAAGACATTGGAAATATTGACTCACTTAAAGGATAAAGCCCAACAGATGGGGCTGGTTATCAACCAAGATAAGACAGAATATATGGTAATTTCAAGAGACGGAATGGCTAAAAACTCTGGCCACATACAAATAGATAATATGACCATTAAAAGAACGGAAACATACAAATACCTGGGTACAATCTTCAACTGCTCCAACATCATAAGGGAAGAAATACAAACTAGAATCAACTCTGGAAATAAGATATACTATGCACTACAACATCTACTAAAATCAAAGGCGCTATCTCGTAATACCAAAATCACAATATACAAAACACTGATCAGACCAGTTGTGCTGTATGGCTCTGAAACCTGGAGTACAACGAAAGGAGACGAAGCCTTGTTACAAACCTTTGAGAACAAAATTTTAAGACACATCTTTGGACCCATTAGGGATACACAAAGTGGAGAGTGGAAAAGAAGAAGTAACAAAGACATTTATGATCTGTTTAAGTCCCCGCTAATCACTGGTAGCATGAAGGCTAATAGACTACAATGGCTGGGGCATATAGAAAGAATGGAAGATAATAGGGAAACAAAACTCGCTTACACTCAGGAAATAAATGACCGTAGACCCCGAGGTAGACCAAGAAGGCGGTGGAGAGATAATACATATACAGATCTACAAGCACTTGGAATCAACGACTGGCAAGAGAAGGCCCACCAGAGAGACGAATGGAGACGGATTGTATCTGCAGCAAAGAACCTCAATGGCTCGGAACTCTGAAGAAGAAGTAGAAGAAGAAGAAGGTTTAGTTTTGGTAGACTTTGAATGTTTGATGGGAAATGTTGATGCTAGATGTTGACGTGCAGATCCTGGATGCGTTCACAGCAACGCCGAAATATATTCAAGCAATTATAACTTATGAGCTATGTGTTAGGAAGTAATTTCCCGTACCTCTCCTAACATCCTACTGATGGCCATCCTCATAATGTCTATGTAAGTGGCTCTATGAGGACAAGTCCCTTAGGGTTAACTTTACTGGTTACATAGTTATAGGAAAGATAATTAATCGCAATCCTAACAAGACAAGCCATACTTCTTCAGAGTTAATCAGGAAACACAGTGATTATACTGCAGCGCAGTGAAAAGATAATAATAAAAATACACAAGGATTATACTTCCGAGCAGTGAATTAACAATAATCAAGAAATGGAATTAGTAAAGCAAAAGGTGATTAAAGGTCACACGTGGCGTTTGCTTTAATCTTAAACTGTAGAGTTAAGACCATTCCAGAAGAGAATATATCGCTCCTAGTGAACAATCAGCTCAACATGAATCATGATATTACAAATACCCATTGTTAATTGACTCATTCAATAACTGAAGTAACCTATATCCATTATCCTAATGTAGTCTTTTAAGCATAACTTACAGAAGATGCCCACATGACATCTTATATATAAAAGGCAATGTGTGTGGGTGTGTATGTCTGTATGTCCTTTATGCGTTCGCGAACGGCCCATCCGATTGAGATGAAATTTTCTACACTTCTTCCTCTTATTCCCGCGCAGCCAACTGTGATATTTTCTTAGTGTGAAATCGGCTGCTTACTTAATATTATTTAATTTTTCATTTTACATTATAGTTTATATACAGCGAGGGGACTTAACTCTAGAAAAGTTATTTCAAGGGGCATAACTTTTAATAACATTGCTGTATAACTTATAGTCATATTGTTGCATCGTTTTCAAAGATTTATAAACTCTTTGTCTATAGTTATGTACCGGCATATGAGTTATAATAAATAATGATACAATCTTTAAGGCATTTTCAAAGTTTTCATAAAAATAATGCATAATGCATAACATTGTAACTCATCTTTTTATGCTTACGAAGTTATCTACAGTCATGCAGGTGATTAGGAACGGTGGTCATTAGAAATAATGGATGGAGTGTGGAAGGAAATTCTTTTAAGTTACTTTATTTTGTTGTATGAATTTAATGAGATGCTACCCGCCAGGAGGTGGGCGAAGCCACGCCGGGTCAGATAGACAGACAGACCCACCTTTTCGCTGCAGTTATCTACAGGCATATGCGTTATAATCCTCCTCCTCTCTCTCACCTCCTCCTCCTCCTCCCTCCCTCCTCCTCCTCCTACTCTCTTCCTATTCACCTCCCCCCTCTCCATCCTCCTCCCTCTTTCTCCTCCTCCTCACTCCTCCTCCCTCTTCCTCCTCCTCCTTCCTCCTCCTCCTTCCTCCTCCTCCTCCCTCTTCCTCCTCCTACCTCCTCGCCCTCCTCCTCCTCCTAATCACTCCTCTTCCTTCCTCCTCCCTTCTCCTCCTCTCTCCTCCTACTCCCTCCTCCTAACTCCTCCTCCTATGTCCTCCCCCTCATCCCTCCTCCTCCCTCCTCCTCCTCCCTTTTTCTCCCTCCTCCTCCTACCTCCTCCTCCCTCCTTACTCCTCCCCTCCTCCTCCCCCTACCCCTCCCTCCTCCCTCCCTCTACCTCCTCCCTAATCCTCCCTCATCCTCCTCCCCCCTCTTCTCTCTCCCTCCTCCCTCCTCCTCCTTCTCCTCCTCCCTCATCCCTCTACCTCCTCCCTCCTCCCCCCCCTCCTCCCTCCTCCTCCTCCTCCTCCCTCCCTCCTCCTCCTCCTTTCTCCTCCTCCTCCCTCCTCTTCCCTCCTCCTCCATCTCCCTCCTTCCTCCCTCCTCTCCTCCTCCTCCCTCCTCCTCCCTCTCTCCTCCCTCATCCTCCCTCCTCCTTCTCCTTCCTCCTCCCTCTTCCTCCTCCCTCTTCCTCCTTCCTCCTCTTCCCTCCTCCTCTCTCTTCCTCCTCCCTACTCCTCCTCCCCTCCTCCCTCCCCCTCGTCCTCCTCCTTTCCTCCTCCTCCTCCCTCTCCTCCTCCTCTCCCTCCTCCTCCCTCTCCCCTCCTCCTTGCTCTCTCCTCCTCTCCCTCCTCCTCCTAATCACTCCTCCTCCCTCCTCCTCCCTTCTCCTCCTCTCTTCTTCCTCCTCCTCCCTCCTCCATCCTTTCCCCCTCATCCTCCCTCCTCCTCCTCCCTCTTTCTCCCTCCTCCTCCTCCCTCCTCCTCCCTTCTCCCCTCCTCACTTATCCCCCTCCTCCCTCCTCCTCCTCCTCCTCCTCTTCTCTCCTCCTCCTCTCTCCTCCTCCTCCCTCTACCTCCTCTCTCCTCCTCCCTCCTCCTTCCTCCTCCTCCCTCCTCCTACCTCCTCCTCCTCCCTCCTCCTCCTCTCTCCTCCTCTTAATCCCTCCTCCTCCCTCCTATTCCTCCCTACTCCTACTCCTCCCTCCTCTTCCCTCCTCCTCCTCTCTCCGCCTATCTCTTCCTCCCTCCACCTCCTCCCTCCTCCTCCCTCCTCCACCTCCCTCTTCCTCCTCCCAGCTCTTACTCCTCCTTTTTCTTATTCTGCTGCTGCTGCTGCCGCCGCTCCATTTACCCAAGTTAATTGTTGGGGAAGATGTAAAGACCTTTCAAGTGCTCTTTCTAATGCTTTTTGTAAGTTGTTCTTCGTTTATCTAGGTTGTTCTAACTGCAACCAATAAATGATTAGACAGACAGACAGACAGACAGACAGACAGACAGAGAGGGAGAGAGAGACAGACAGACAGACAGACAGACAGACGGGAACGGGAACTTATATGACTACTTATATGAATTAAATGAGATGCTCCCCATCAGGGGCTGGGCGAAGCTGGGCAGGGTCAGGCAGACAGATAGACAGACAGATAGACAGACAGACAGACAGATAAACAGTCGGGAACGGGAACTTATATGACTACTTATATGAATTAAATGAGATGCTCCACACCAGGAGCTGGGCGATGCCGGACCGGGTCAGACAGACAGACAGACAGACAGACAGACAGACAGACAGACAGACAGACAGACAGACAGACAGACAGACAGATAGTCGGTAACGGGAACGAGAACTTATATGACTACTTATATGAATTAAATGAGATGCTCCCCACCAGGACTGGGCGAAGCCGGGCCGGGTCAGCTAGTATTTTATAAAGTACAAATAATATCGCTTAAGCTTGCATTAACCTGAATACTATAAAGGAATCCCCGCCTAATGGGTTGTGAATTGCTATGAACACTTCATTCTGTTCGAACTAGCCGTCTAGAGAACAATTCTGTGACGTCCATAGCGGCTTAAGAATACATCACTAGCTGTCTAGAGAACAATTCTTTGACTTCCATAGCGGCTTAAGAATACATCATGCTTTCGTAGCTTGGGTAAGTTTCTTTTTAGAATCAACACAAATAGTATGCTTGTCATCGCATATCATGGGACGCAGAGGTGTTTCCAAGGCACCAGAGCCGGGTTATATACTGGCCAAGACCTATTGACGCGTCCTCGTCCTGCGTCTTGGGCAACAGGTCCCTTCGGGGTCCAGGCTAAAGTCAGTAGGATCGCCGATTCCTCCGAAGTGGGAAAGTGTCTGCCTGTACGGCGAGGAACCACCCGTCTGCACACCAATAAGCCAGACAAGGGATAACGGATACTCACGCAAACCTCAGGTCCTGTATGACATCAAACTGATGTTGGACAACAGGATTCCTTCATTCGACATACAGGACTTCGCGTTGGAGCTCAAGCCAATGAACACAAGCAAGCAAGCATCACATATCATGAAAATACAACTGTATCAAATGTTTGACAATTTACCACTTTCCCGAGATCTGACTCTACTCTATGCGACTAACGAACACTATTAAGTAACAAACATCCGTTTAAAATAATCACTTTGATTAAATGAAATTTGGATGTCATAACTCGGACTATTCTGAAATTCTGTCCTTCTGATCGGGCTGATATCAGCAGAGTGAGACAAGATGGCAAGTGAGGGGTTCCTAGCTAAGCGCTTGCGTTTGCGTGATTTTCTAATTCACGCTTCTGTACTGGCCGGCTGGCTTTCTGGCCAGTTGGCCTTCAGCTGTCATACCTGAACCAAATTCTTATTCCGAAACAAAAAGATTATTCCACCCAAACTTCAGTTTATTCGTATCTGAGTATTTTACGATATCATGCTTATTGTAAGCAGAAGAAAAGGAGTTCCAATTATACTATCATACTGACCAATACAAAGATGTCATCTCCAACGAGAAAAAGAGTGTTGAGATGCTACATAGAACCTGTAATTTTTTATGGATGTGAAGCTTGGACAATCAGCAGAAAAGCTGAAAACCTCTGATGGTTGTGGAAACTTGGTTTCTGAGGACAATGCAAAGAATACCATGAACAGACAGAAAAACCAATGACCAAGTCCTATAAGAAGTGTATGACAATCATACACTGATTACAGAAATTAGATGTAGACAGTCAAAATATTTTGGTCACGTTAAGAGAAGAAATAAATTGGAGAACTTGGTGACAACTGGTAAGATCTGGGGGAGTAGTAAAAATCTGGATGGCTTGACCACGAGGTGAAATCGAAAAAAAAAAAACACTGAGTTGATCCACGGTGATCTACTGAGAAGGCGAAACATGAATGTCCACGCGTATCGGCATTGCATATTATAAATAAAAGAATAAAATATTTCGGGCATATCGTTAAAATGGTACACCATTAACCATCGGCTGGAGCGTTCACCATGAGATCATTGGGATAAATGTCGAGGGGGGGGGGATCACTCAGGAAGGGTGGACTAAATGGAGTAAAAGAGACATTAAAGAAATCAAATATAATATTAAAAGCAACAAGTCTAGCGAAACACAGAAAATAGCATATGTCTCAATAGCAGTAGAACAAAAGAAGAAGAAGAAGAAGAAGAAGAAGAAGAAGAAGAAGAAGAAGAAGAAGAAGAAGAAGAAGAAGAAGAAGAAGAAGAAGAAGAAGAAGAAGAAGAAGAAGAAGAAGAAGAAGAAGAAGAAGAAGAAGAAGAAGAAGAAGAAGAAGAAGAAGAAGAAGAAGAAGAAGAAGAAGAAGAAGAAGAAGAAGAAATATTGACTTGGAATAGACAGTGGTGGGAGGTAAAGCTCACGGAAGAACAGGAAGCAATCGAAAAGAATGAAGATGGGTCAAGGACATTACAGACACCATGTAAATGAGAGTACACCAAGATAGGAGACATGACAAAAGATCCAGAAACCCTATAGGCGAGCTGTAATAAGGGCGACGTTCTGCAAAAGACCTGCTATATAATGATGAAATGAACTTAATAGAAAGTACCAGTAGACCACGCGGGATTACGTACAGCAATAGGTTGCTGACACCGAAGACAAATAGGACCTTCTGGAAATCGTTTCAGAAACTCAGTCACTGTGTGACAACTAGCTAAATTCAACGAATGTGGGTAATGACTTCTACAAACTCAGAGACCTCATGTTGAGGGATAAATTAATCTCAGCCTTGCCAGATACTATGTCAACATTACTTAATGAAATCATATGTGGAACACTATCAGAGATGGAGTTCAAATGCGAAGCATAATACAATACCCATTAGGACATTCATGCTGAATAGGCTCAACCGGAGCTAGTAATAGGATCAACTGCCAGGTTCTCGAACCAAAAATATAATTATAGTGCAAATAGATACCAACAATATGGTCAAATGAAGTATCAGAAACCATATTAAAATAGAACTAATCAAGGAAGATCTTCCTATTCACACAGAAAGGGATGTATACGTAAGTGTACACATTGAGAGAGACAATATGGGTCATCAGAAATGTGTGATAGAAACCAAAACTATGATTCGTATATTAAGAACCAGTCTCTAAAGATAACAAATACGTACTCGGATAAAATGAATATCTTAATGTGTTTCATCTTTAAGAGTTACGGTCACGTGTAAACTACGACAGTTACTTAGGGTAATGACGTAAATATAAACATCAGACTATGACGAATGCAGCGGATATATACGACATAGGTGAAGACACAAAGAACAAGGTATACGTACAAGAAGCTAACTCCGCTTATATACTGGACGGAAACCTGAATTTTCAGCTAGATTTAGTTAACGGATTAGCCGTTATAATGATAAGAGATACTTTAACGTCGATTATCGGAGTAGACCGAAAACTTGTAAAAGACAAAGACTACACATACGAATACGTGATGTGTAGAACATTTGGTGGTGGACTCGAACAATATAAAGTAGCATGGGCTGATATTAATTGTCCTTATTACAAAGGTAGGTTGACAGCGGCAGTGCTCCCACAACCTACGACTGAACTAATAATGGGTAACATATCAGAAGTAAGAGATTGCACTTGCCACGATGTAGAGAAATGGTACAAACAGTGCATTAATATGGAAAAAGAAAATTGCGAATTATTGGCCTTTCCGACTGAAGACAAGAAGATTAACATAGAAGATTATGGGTCAGACAGAGACGGATATGGACAGAACATACGACGACAATTTAACACAGTGGTTCTCAACCTTTTTTGGCCCATTCCCCCTTCACCATATTTTCAGAACGCCATTTCCCCCCTTCCTATCAAAAATTTGGCCCGTTCCCCCCTTCACCGTATTTTCAGAACGTCATTCCCCCCCCCCCCTTTCATATTTCCTATCAAAAATCCCCCCACCACTACACAGTATACGTAAAAATGGAAGGTAAATGTAATAGCATACACTAAAACAAGTCTAGACATCCACATAAAACATGATTTGTGGGTCTACTTACTTTATAAAATGAGGTTTAGAAGGACGAGACATACATAACTGTAAAGTATGAAGGGAAAAACTATGTCAAGTAATCGGTTCTTGTATTAACACGATCTTGAAATGGTCTTCATTCCCCCCCCCCCCCCTGGATTCCCCACAGGTTGAGAACCACTGATTAACACAAGACAGACAACCTCGTAGCACTAATACAGTTAACAAATATAGGTCAGCCGATGATGACGATACATACATTGGTAATAACCAGGAGACATCCAGTTACGATTTACATTTACCTGATTTTATAACAGATGAGAATATTAGCTGGAATTCATTACCGTTTATACAAGGCTTAGCCGAAGAAGAAGAACAAAAAATATCCTTTGGTATTGACATTTTATTTCGTTGAGTCCATCATTTAGTGAAAGTACTGTAAGTATTAAACGATTTTTTGCACCATACTTGGAGAATAAGTCTCACAAAAGTCTCACAAATCATATTGGGAATGTAAGATTCCCCATTATATACCAGATGTCGGTTATCATAGACCCGACAGGTAAGAGCGTAGCTGGGAAAATGTAGGACTGTCCAAAAAGGACAAAGAAGAGAGGAGACGGTTTATTAAACTTGAGAACTGGGAACGGTTTTGAACACGTATTGGATTATCTGAAGAAGAGAAAGAAGAGGGTAGACAAGATATTGATTTAAAGACATAGCAATAGAAACCTTTAATACATAATATTATTTTTTTTTATTATTAATATTTGATTATTGCTCGCTGGACTTTAGGCGGCCTTGTGTGCCTTGGCAGTGAGAAGTCCTGATCGTTCGGGTCCACATCGATTGACGGACGTCAGTCGCGTCGATCGGGCAAATCTTTAGCTAAAACCTACGATGGGTTAGTTAGTTAGTTAGTTAGGTTAGTTAGTTAGTTAGTTACTTAGTTAGTTAGTTAGTTAGTTTTAGTTAGTTAGTTAGTTAGTCTTTCCTCTTGAGCATAAGTCGGCGCATAGGGCAGAAGTCATGGCTCTCCATGTCTGGCGGTTCGCTGCTACCTGTTGTAGATCTTGGATGTTCACTTGGCCGTTGAATGAGCCTTCTTTGATGATGGTTCTACGCAGGGTCTCTCTTGGTCTTCCCGGTTTTCTTTTCCCTACTGGTGACCATATGAGGGCTTGGTAGGGGAGTCTTGTCTTGTCCATTCTGAGCACATGGCCGATGTAATTCCAACGGCGTTTTCTTATAAAATTGGATACACTATCTTGTTTAGTCTCTTGTCTTATTTGCGCATTGGTTTTGAAATCTGTCCACTGGATGTTTAGAATTCTTCTAAGACATTTGTTCTCAAAAGTGTCTAATTTTTTATCTAGAGCTACCGTTGATTTCCAACTCTCACATCCATACGTTAGCACTGGAATCACACAAGAATTGAAGATTTTAAGTTTCGTATGTTGGCTGAGTGACTTTGACTTCCAGATGTTTAACAGTTTATTGAACGCACCAGATGCCAGTGAGATTCTAGATAATATTTCTGGTGATGAGACCCTGTAGATGTCATTCTGCTTCCTAGGTATGCGAAGCTGTTGACCTTTTCAAGGATATGGTTGCTTAGTTTGGTGTCGTCTGAACTGTTGGTAAGATCAATAGTTTTTGTTTTTGTGGTGTTAATTTGAAGACCAATTTGTCCTGAAACATTTTGGAGATTGTTTATTTTCTCTTGGGCATCTGGGTGTGTTGAACTCAAAAGCACTATGTCGTCAGCAAAGTTCAGGTCTTCTAGAATTTTGTCAACCCAGTGGATACCCCTATTTGTGTTGTTTGTGCATTTGCGCATGACCCAATCGGTAGCTATTCCAAAGAGCATCGGTGACAAGACACAACTTTGTTTCACTCCCGTTTCCACTGAGAACCAGTCGGAGTTGCCTGATTATGTTCTCACGCAGCAACGTGTCTCCTTATAGAAAGATTTTATGATGTTGGTATATTTGGTAGGAAAACCATAGATGTTAAGTAGATTCCAAAGTGAAGGACGGTGACTACTTTCGAGGGCTTTTTGAAAGTCGACAATATTGGTGATTAATTTCGACTGGAATTCTACTGAGTCTTCAATGATTATTCTAAGAGTGAAAATGCGGTCTATACATGACCGTTTTGGTCTGAAGCCAGCTCGTTCTTCTCTGCGCCTTTCATCTATAGACGTTTTCAATCTCTCAAGTAACATGCTACAAAAAAGTGTTCCTGGTACTGACAGTAGGGTGATACCACGCCAGTTATTACAATCAGACATATCACCTTTATTTTTGGCAGTTTAAAATTACTAATAAACAATTAGAGAATATCCTTGGAATTTAACAAGTTCGAGCGAAGCGTCTAACATTTAGAGCCAGGATGGGTGACGTTGTTATATTCTGTTATGATAAGTTGGCCGTGTTCAGCGTGTGACGAGTGGTCTAGTGGTTGCACGCACGCTTCACACGCCAGGGATCTGGGGTTTGTTTCCAGGTCCGGTGAAGGATATGTGCTACTGACGAGCTCAAACGAGAGCGAAACTCGAGTCTAGTGCTTCCACATTGACGTGGATAGGCCTTAGGTTCATATCAGAAAACGATCAGCGTTGCCAATAGTGGGTTGTGCTCAATATTTAAATCTCAAATCCCGAAACAACCAAATAAATCACTTTAATATATAGTTTTTTTATATAGTATAAACCATGTAAAATTTAAAAAAAAATTAACAATGATTGTTTTATTATTTTAGTGTAATGATAATTAGATAAAGTATAAATGTATTTTTGGAAAGGACAATAATTTAGCTGACTTACAAAGCAGACTGTAATTTGACAGGAAAGACAAATTAGAAGACAACGAAAACGTATCATAACATCTGTAAATCATAAAGTGCACCTGAAGATATATTCGCACTCTGTATTATTGACCAAGATGTTTGTAAATCAGAAACAAACCGCTTGATGCTATAATTTAATTATTAGTATTTAGTAATGCATTTGTATATTTTGTGGATACATACATCCGATGTTATTATGAATTTCCAGATTGTAAGATCATGAAAGTGTCAGATTGAGAGGAAAGAATGCAATATATACAAGGGTAGACTAGCACTACGAGAAGTGAAATAAGTTGATACAAGCCTAAACATACCCAAACAAGAGCCAGGTGCCCAAGTGATAGTACCAATACCACCAGCAACAGCTAAAGAACGTCATAGTATAATATAGTTATCATCGACCATCATCAAAAATAAAGTACACTTTTTTTTCAGGTGTGTAACCTTCAATCCATCAGCATACATCACTTTGTTACACAACATATATGTAATATAAGGTTCGCAGGATATATATCACCAACAGAAAAGGTGATGACATGCCGATGGTAGAGTCCATTAGAAACAAGAAACACCCATTTTAAAAACAAGACAAAAGACTTTTCGTATTTTACCTATTAACCATATACTCATCAGGAAGATGAACGAATCAATACACACAAACAATAGTATCACAGAACGAGGAATGGAAAAAAAGTTGATTGCAGGGGATAGCTAAAATACAGAAATGATTGATCCAATGGAGGTATGAAATGCCACAAAAGTTAACTACTTTCATGTTATAATATTCCAAATGTTAATTGGACGACAATATCATCGAAGATTAATGAATTTGTTACGATGATAGAGATTTTGTCGAGTTGCTTGCAACCATTCAATTGTTTTTAGAGGTTGAGTTTTCAAAGATTGATATGACTGGAATATACATGACAAAGTCAAAGATAAATATGTTGACATAATTCGTTGGAAAAATATATACATGAAGATATATTACAAAGCTAAGTCACAAATAAAACACGGATAAGGTAAGACAGATGATTTATACTGAAAAACAGTCATAGTATGGGACTTAGTTATACACTATAACCTTCATGACACAAAACGCACAATATTATGAAACAAACAATAAGACATATACAACAAGTAAATAGACAGAACGGAATCCAAGTGATTAATAGTACCTAATAAACATAAATAGACATATTAGGTGTCAGTAAATACACATTACTAAATCAAAAGACTGAAAAGTTAAATGTAAGACTACAAATTGGAGCTAAGAGATAAAATCAAAGACCAACGGACTCAGAAAAGAATCTAAAGAAACAAAATAGCCAATGACATTAATAAAAATGTAGACAGAAAGACTAACTATCTTAATACTAAAATAATAGACATCTAACTGTACGACATTAACATAGTACTTACTAACCAATCATGGAAGAATAATATAATAAGATAGTATTTTACTTGGGACGTGTAGATTGTTACTTAGAATATTGTTATACAAGTAAGAGTGGATGAATGAAGAGAAAGAAACTGGAAACTGGAGAGACAGAAGCATAAGATATATGGCAGAGCTAATAATAAGATATAATAATTATGAAGAATAAATAGAGATAAACACCTTGTGAACTATCACAAGTGAAACTAGAAAAGATTGGAAAGATGCAAACTGGCATGCCCCATAAATTAAACCTGAGAAGGATGCAATAGTCATTCCGTAAGAAACATTGATCATAAATCGAGTCAAAAGTAAGAATGGTCAATTATAAGACATAAGCAAATCACATACCAATAAGTAAGAAAAAAAACGAAAGTGAGAGCGATATTTCTTAACCACACGTTCCTTCACCCAGATCGTAATGGCTTGGAAAAGGGTGTAAAATGCTCATACAAGTGCATGAATGAGGAACTGCATGAGGTTGTCCCGGGGACATTGGATCTCATAGCAGGTGGACATCGGCTCCCTGAAGATAAAGAAGGCCGAATCCACACGACTTCCAGAAGTGGGGGTTGAGTAAGTTCGTGTCCGACAAATAATATATTTTTTTCCTGTGTGATGTGTATTATAATAACTAAATTTCACAGTTTATTGAAAAACGATATGTGTGAGTAAGCTTAAAGTTATTGACAGACACGTATGATCACTTTTCGGATCATGTCACTGAGAAAGAAACTGCCATGCGACATCTCAGGGTATAAAATAATTCCAACAATAACTGGTTAACAAACACGGCTCGAAAAGCAATAGCAGGTTCTTGAAGCTACAACGAACTGAAATGACTGAGTCCACTCAGATAACTTTTAACAGTTACGACGCCGTTTAATTTCGCAGCGCACAGGCTTGTCGCAACAACAAGAATAACTAATTACTTACTGTACCTGTTCTGACCTAGGTTGGGCAGTAAGAAGATTATAATTAAGATTAATGATACGTTGCAAGCCATCTCCGCTCTAATATTAACAATTATTAATAATGTCCTTGTTCGTCCTCACGGAATCCTTCTCTCAGTCCGCCAAGTGTCCTTCCTGCCGCTTCACAGACATCGAGTTTTCTGCGTTTGTCTGCCTATTTATTTGTGGCTACGATAAGTGTTGCATCTATAGATTGGCTCTTCCATTTCCAAGTATTCATTCAGACACTGATGCGCCATCAATCCAATATCTAGCCGACCTATGGTTCCAGAATCAAGATGAGCTGCCGCCTTGATGAATCTCCCTAGTCAGTCTCCTTTGTTGTTATAGACATTGCCCTGTGACGATTCTGTGTAGTCACGTCATCTCCTTCGCAATTCTTAGCGTTGTGGTTCTGGGATTCTTAGATCTTTCTCATTTACGTCATTATGTCGCACCTGCTACTTGGCAGAAACCGAATAGACTGACAAAATGTTTTCAACATTGTGAAAAATGGTGGGAGTGGGGGGGGGGGGGGGGGGGGGACTTAGTTCCACGTTCCGAAAACAGCTCTGAAAAGGGTTAACGGAGAAAGACTACGGCGATGAAAGAAAGTCACAAAGTTCAGAAAGAAGACATGAGAAATGGTCACTAATAAGATAGCTCAGTAAACTGAACAGTGAACGAACATAAAGGATAATCAAGGGTCAAGGTGGTCACGTGAAAAATTTAACCTCGTGACCAAAGCAGCCGACATTGTCAGTCAGTCGAAAAGCTTCGTAGCGTAAACATCCTTGCTACAACACTAAACTTGATGAGAAGATATGTGATAGTAGTGTCCTAACATTCAACTGACACTTTCTTGACATAATGTCTAATATAGTATACTAACCGACAGAGTATATGCATGATAGAACAAATTACTTTTCAAACCAAAGCAACCGAAAGTCCGGTTCATCTGCCAACAGTTATCAAATCAGGCCAGCGCTTGATCTATCGATTATAAGAAACTCTCGAACGACTGGTGTGTATCCAGAGGTCAAAATATTTAGGCCTACACAGTTGGTGATACATTAGGACTTGTTGTAAATTGTCAACGTGTCATAAATAGGCATAGAGAAACTTGTGTTCAGACAGGTAGATTAGTGCGAGCACAGATACGACAGAACTCTAAGTTCGATTATCGTCGTTATACTTTATTACAATATCTGTCATCTGGCGAAATAATCTTCTCGCACAATTATTATAGTATTACATACAAATTCATTATACAAAACATTCAAATACTATACACAACATTTCAAACTATATCTATCGTTAATATCTTAAGGATCTAAGTAAGTTCTGTCCCTGTGTCTCCCTCTAGAAGCTACACCCTCTCCCGTCAATGTCCAGTGACCGTCTGCCCTCTACTCTCCTGAGTTTGGACGCGGTGTGTTTGCCAATTCGTGCGTTTCGTGGGGTTTCACCCTTCACGCTTCTGCCGAGTTGTGGCTGGGCGTACTGAGTAGTTTGACCTCTGTCGAATGTTCGAGTCTCTTCTATTCTCTCCCCTATTCATCCCCTGTTTCTATGGTCCTTCTCTATCTCTATTACGTCCCTTCTTTACTTAGAGATAAGTGAGACCTTGACATAAATGCGGTTCTACAATAAATAATGTTTGGACATTAGGGCACAGGTGTTGTTCACTCATTGCATATTTTTCGTGATTAGCTGCCAGCCAATAATCACGAGCCCTAAGTGTCAACAACCTAGTTTAGACAGGCATACAGGGATTCTTCATTTGTACCGCACGAATATCAACTCGTAGTTGTACAAAGGGTAAATTCGCTTTATTGCGTACTGATTACAATTGGCTCCACGAGCTCACATGAACATGCATATATCATCAACACATCATCACATTATACATTTATAATACTGCTAAGCACAATCTCTATCTATCCTAGCGTAAGTCACTATACTACTGTGCCCTGAAAACTATACAATGGTCAGGGCAAATACATCGACCTGTCTGCTGAGCTGTCCAGTCCCGTCTGGCTAAACTTAGCAGCGTTGTCCAGCTGCGGACTTGTGAATCTTCGTGCGCCAGCACTATTGCGTGCTCGGTTACCTCGCACGTAGTACAGTAGCCTGTCACTAGCTACTGTGCTCTAGTTAACGCTGTTTACGGGTACTTCCCGTGTTTATTGTCTCCTACTCTAACCTGGGAGTAAATCCCTGTCATGTCCTGCAGTGTCCTACTTATGACACGTGCGTGTCCTGTTGGATAACTGCTTAAGAGTTCTATCTTCTACTTCTGTCCCTTGAATCTCTATTCCCTGTTCAGGGATGTTATCTCTATCCTATCTTAGTCTTATCCCTAACTTATATCCTTCTGTTACTTCTGTCCTCAGCTTCTTGACACCTAATAAAGTGCCTGGCATATATCACAATACTCAAATGTCATTGCAATCGTGTGTGAATGTCTTAATTGTTACTCTAAATTATCTTTATCATCTCTTGGCTAATTGTTATGATAGGAGGGGGTATGAAATGATATGGTAGCATATTCATTTACTTGGGACTTTTCTAATATGGGATGATTCGACAAAACATCAGCAAAGTGTAAGAACAAATTATACTTTTAAAATGATCTATATAACTATATGGTTCATCAACGTGGTTTTTGAAGAGAGAAAACATGTAGAAATAACAAACTTTAAACTTGAAGCATATGTGACAACAGGAAGCTAAAAGCAAAAAAGACCCTCGATATATAAGTGGAGCTGTATATAAACTGCAACTAAACCAGAGACTTGTGTAGCTATTAAACTTCTGAAGAATGGGGAAGTTGCTGGTCCATATGCATCCCAAGGTAAATGCCTAAGCTGTATAATTGCATGAATTTATTTATCAGAATCTTGACAACTGAAGAACTACTAGCAAACTGGAGAAAAAGATACTTGGTGAGGTTGCCAAAGAACAGGAACCTACAGGAGTGTTAAAATATTTGAGGTATAGTGTTACTGTCAGTTTCCTAGAAAATATTTAGCAGGACCATTCCGGAGAGACATAGACTAAGAGATGCCATTGACAAACAATTAAAGGATCAGCATTCAGGCCAAATATATCTATTCTCAATCATGCCGTTACATTGGACATGGTAATAGAACAAAGCATAGAATTTAATTCGTATCTTTATATTGAATTCATGAACTATGAAAACGCTTTTGATGGCATTGATAGAACATTTCTTTGGTAATTGATGTGGTATTATGGAATCCCACAGACAATTATTAGCTATATAAAGGAAACATATAGATCGAGACACGAGGTGCAGAGTCACCCATGAAGAAAGGCCAATAAAGGCATTCGAAATCAGAATATTTGTGAAACAGATATGTCTGTTGCTAAGTATGTTATTCTTACTGACCATAGACTTGATTACCTTACTTCAAGACACGCATCCATAAACCTATCCAAGTGGCAATACAGTTAAAGATTGGGGAACAGATCAAGATATTCAAATAAGAATAGAAAAGGCGAGGGGAGCTTTAATATCACTAGGAAATCTGCGGAAGTCAAAGGAAATTAGACATAGCACCAAATTGAGAATATTTAATTACAACTTTTAATCAGTACTATTGTGAGTGGCACCTTACAGTCTTGACAGACCAAAGTATGTGAGTTGCAATTTGGCCAAAATACCATCACAATGCCTGGGCAGAGTTTCAGAGAAAATGTGATGCCTAAACGACATGTTCCCTCTCTCGGCCTTGCCTTGTTTGATCCAGAGGAATGGGTAACCAATACGTCTGGAACAAGGTAGGCTGCAGACTCTGGCGGCTCCACGTCAAACGTCCGAGATATCGCCTCCACGAGCAGGAGACGAGCGATGGCCAGACCCTAAACCCATGGGATTTGACTTAGAGGCTTTCAGCCAAATCCCGCAGGTAAGGGTCGTATACGCGTCCGGACCACTGGGCGCGTACACCTGTCAAACGCAAGTGTCTGGACCTTGTAAGCGTGTACTACCGTCAGACTCCCTGCCTGACTCGTGTGGCTCCCCGACTAACGAGAGTAGGCCCGCCGGAGATATTGCTCGTCTGTTGCGAACAAATCTCCACGATGAATAAGTAAAGACGCGATAAAAGTAGTGTATTTCAATTGCGCTTGCGCTCCCACCTATGCTACACCCTTCATGTGTCTTCACAAAGCCGGATTAGAGTCAAGCTCAACAGGGTCTTCTTTCCCCGCTGATTAAATAAACTATAAACATCCATTAATTAGTGCCTACCCAAGACAGAAGGGCTAAGATGACATGACATGATCATCAAAGCATTTATTCACACTGACGTCTGAGGGTGAACGAAGAAGAAAAAGAAGAATCATCAATGTGAACCTCATGAAGAAAACTAGGGCAATGCCAGTGAATCAAATCGTGAAGACAAGATGCTGACGCTGGATAGGGCGTGCATTTGAAAACCTGAGAGCAATAGTATGACTAGAATGGCCTTTGTCGGGAATCCACAAGGCTAATACACGTGGAGAATAAATGTAGAGACAACTGAATAATATGGGGAAGACATGGAAGGAGCTGCATTGGTTAGCTAAGAACGGGGCGACTGGCAGCGAGTTGGTTGATAATTTACGCTGCAATGGGCAATAGAGGGAGAAAGAGGAACAAGAAACACGAAAGACCAATTCACTTTTTAAAGAATGTCCTTTTCAATAGGTATTCAAAGGAATAACCCTCGAGCCGGCAGGCAATCGTGTTAGACACTTTTCTACCGAGGCGTCCAATCGACAATGCACTAAATGACATTCCTTTGGTCTAGTAAATATTCAATTCGTAACCTCAGACTATGCTGGTGTTGACTGCAAACGTCCTGCAAATGATATGAAACTAACTTTTAACCTCAGACTCCATTATACGCTTCTTGCTCTTCCCTTCTTGCCATTTCTTATGACTCAGTCTGCAACTGTCATAGAATGTTCAACACTATCCACATGTAAAGTGTAAATGCATTTATTTGTTGTCACCATTTAAGACTGAATAAAAATCGCTGCAGCTCCTACATGCGTGAATGATTCTACAACGCCAATAAATTTTGACATGTAAATAACCTGTCTGATTGTGTTCATGCGTATCTACCATTCTTAGTTTTTCGAATAAGGGAGGTATTTGAGGTATGACATTAAGGCGTGACGCATGTCTCCAAGATCGGCTAAAAACCAAGCTGTGATAATTGTTAATGCAAGATCCACGGTATTGAGATCACAAGATACATTTATGGTAATCTGGGAATGATCGTGTTATTTCGTTTTTTTTCTTTTCTCTTGTAAACGTTTCATTTGACATTATGATATGTTTTCGTATGTTGTAATATATATCACGATAGTGTTCATCATCATGCAGTGGTTTGACTTGTACATTCATTTTTCCCATGACAGTATTTCGAATGTCCATAATTTCCTTAACTACTACAGTTGCTAGGCATATGAAAAAGATGTAGTCTGCCATTGCATTTCTTCTTTTCAGCGATCATACTATTTTATAACTACAGCCCTTGACTCTATAAAGACATCTTCTGTTTTCTGTAGCGAACTTAAGATCATAACCAACAACTACATGTCGGCTGCTCTCAAATAGAATTCTCAACATGTTCCGATAGAGGCTGGAAGTATTGATAAAAGCGCCGGAAGAGATAGGTAACTTAAGTGACATTTACAATGCCACAAGAAAAATAGCAGCAAAATATAAATTAACCAAGTGGACTGAAAAAAAAGTAGTAATGAGAAAGTTTTTACCAAAATTAACAACAGTTAAACCGAAAGGTTGATTACTTTGAGAAACTTCAGAACAGACGAGTCACATGTAAGGAATCCCTAGCCTGTCTACGAGGCAGCATCTTGAATTGTCAGACACCAGGAGTTACGCTACTGAAACATTATAATTACTCTACAATAGCACAACATCACAATCACTTCAGTATGAGTAGTAACGCTACCGTCAGTATACCTCTTTTGGTAATTGGAAAATTCAAGTCCCTCGAACACTTTAAGGTATTTACACAGCAGAGAGTTAATTCAAAATATTGAACGTCAGTATTATAGCAACAAAATATAGAACATTCTTTTTAAAAACTAAAAGTATACTGACATTTCAATAGAAATGAAAATCAATGAAATACCTCATAATATAGTTCATACATAGTATCATGACTAGGAAATTAAAATAATGTTACTACATCAAACATCATAGTGGTTAAGAAAGAACAATGATGGAAAGGATACTTCCTAGTAGAGGAGGCATGGACCGAACGACTCGACGGTTGACACAAGGCATTACAGACACCCCAATCTAGAAAATACACCAGTTAAGAGAACTGGCCAGCGATCGAGACACTTATGGCGGGTTATGATGATAGTGATGTTCTACAAAGGAATTGCTATCTGATGAACGGGGATATGATCTACTATTCACTATATCTGATTATAGTGACTTACATTTTGGCTACTGTAAGCTAGATTCAAAGGGTTCTATTTTGACTGTCAGGGATTATTCAACAAAGATACGAATAATTTAATATATTAGGAAATCATACCATCTCAAGAGGGTAACCCTTTAGATGACAACTTGTGTGAGATATGGAGATATGGTGTTAGGGTCTTCTGAAACGGAGTAAAAGGTTGCTCCATAAGACCATCCTCGCCCGGTGAGGGTAGCCATGTGCAACAGGTAGCCCCAGTCAGCAAGCGCCTAAGTGCAAAATATTAACATTTAAATGAGAAAGTGACACGTTAGAACTGTAAGTGAAAATGGGAAATTGAATCATATCAAGAAAGAATTGAGAAGAAATATGTGATATATGTAAAACCAGATGGAAAAGAATGGGCATGATAGCATCTGAAGAATATAGCATAATTCATTCTGGCGGAGAACAGCGAGCCGTAGCACTTGTAATGGATATGGAGAGATCAAAATCTATACAAGGATGTTGGACTGTGGCAGACAAAATATTACTGGTAAAGTTAAGTGGCAGACATTTTCATCTCAACATCATACAGGTTTATCTACCAACAACAAACAACAGTGAATACAGCATCGAAGAACTGTTTAATGATTTGGGTTATGCCTTCAATAAATGCAGGTATTCATAACTAAATATAATAATGGGTGACTTAAATTCTAACGATGTAAATCAACAGGTCGGATGCACATAAGACATTCATATATATTTAGTAGTGGTGTGAAATGATAGTCGTATGAAAAAGATGTAAACAATAATGGGATTTTACATGATCATGTGCAATAAATTTCATGTATTCATTCAGTAGCATGTCCTTTGCAGTACCTCTCTCCTGTTTATTGTTACACTGCCACAATTGATGTCGAAGTGAATGCAAGAATCTTCAAGGCCAGCGCGGCCTTTGGCAGAGTGTACAAGAATGTGTGGACAGAAATGGAATAAGCTTGAAACAAAGCTGAAAGTCTACAAAGCAGTCGTTTTATCCACACTGCTATTTGCTTGTGAAACCCCGTTCTATTTACCAGTCACACGCAAAGAAATTAAACCACTTCCACACAGTGCTACTATTGAAGATTAAATGGCAAGATAAGATCCCAAACACTGAGGTCTTAGAAAGAGCGTCCATGTCCAGTATCCACACTCTACTAATGAAAAATCAGATGTGCAAGGCACTTGATTCGCATACCAGATTACAGGCTCCCTAAACTATTTTTTACGGCGAGTTTCATTGTGGTAAACGCTCCCAAGGCTGTCAGAGGAAACGCTTTAAAACCACTCTGAAGATCTCACTAAAAGCTTTTGGAATTCATTACGACACATGGGAGACTGCTGCCCAAGATCGAAATTCGTAGTGTACATCATTACGCGAGGGTGCAGTCACTTGTGAAACAAACAGGACTGTAAGAGCTGTGAAAAAACAGGTTGGCCAGAAAAACCACTGCAGAAGATCCTCCTGCTGGATGTCAAGCCTACTTTGCCCACATTGTCAAAGAACATTTCGAGCCAAAATAGGACCTTATCAGCCATCTTAGAACTTACAGCTCCATACTTTCAACACCACTGGATGAAATTAATGGTCATCATCATTCTTGATGGACAAATACAATTGTTATTTTTAAAATTTTTGCATAACGTAACCTAGCGAAACAATATATTGCCAAGGAGGAAGGCGGCATAGAGAATTGTATATTACTGCATTTCGTTCTCGATAGGTTTCGTCACAGTGGAGCTCATAGTCATTACCTCCATAGCTAGTCAGACTGGTGGTGGTTCCAATATAGCTCTTCTACTTCTTCTGTCTTTTATTCCCCACTGGAACATGCCTGTTGATCAAGTTCATCTGCCCTTTATTCCCCATTGGAGCATGACCTTTAATCAACTTATACTGGGTGTATATTTTGCTTATATATTATCAGCATCTGTGGCTAAGGTGTGGTTTCAAATTTAGGAACACGGGGCTTAAAGTCTGTCGAGGTGATTTGGGAGCAGATAACTTTGCTTTGATTATCCAAAACAATTCGCGTCGGCCGTTTGGAAAACAATAACAAACTACTGAACGAAATTTGTTAAGAAACATTCAAAACATGCTAGGGTTGATTGCGACGTCATGTAAAGGGCGTCTTAAGAGGAGATAAATGTGATGTACAGCGTGACCTTACCAGTCTTCTTTGTATCCAACACGAGATTAACCTCACTACATGAATGCTTTAGGACCTCTTCTTCAATACAGCATTATGGACACAATTTCTTATATCCAGGGAATGGATCAAGGAGTAACTGATTTCCGCCAAAACAGACGACTTTAACCGGATCGATTGTTCAGAGACAGCAAACAGTGCGGAAAAGAAAGATAGCTTGAATTAAACTGTGTACATGAGGATAAAACTGTATATATGATACTTTCGCAATGAGCCTTTAACAGAAAAAGTCTTCCTCTTGGTATATTAGGAAAGAACTGTACCTCTCAAAATAAAATATATATATCTGTCAAAGTACAACATTCAGCCTGTTGCTGACATGACAAAGAATGGTCTTGAATACTACACCGGCCTACATAATTCAGCAGCTAGTGACTATTGTGTCAATATTTTGCCAATGTTTCACTTCCAAAATCTCCTAGCGCCCCAACGTTTTTCAAAAGTAATGTTATCTGCACCGGTTGGCTTTATTCTTGCTATGTGGTGTATCTCAAACTTCAGCTGAAAGTCTTCGTGGTCTTTGTCATTGTTTTGAACAATTGCACCCAGTCTCCTATAATAAAACAGCTCTTCCATATATTTTGTCCATCTATGGACAATATAATCTTGTCTCATTAATATTCCGCCATGCCTCTATTTTAAACATCCAATGGTAGTTCGTAAGGTTGTTATGGGAGCGAGGTTCTGCAAAGGACATGCTACTGAATGAATGAATGAATGAATGGTAGTTCGTGTTTTCTTACTTGTGTAATTATTTGTTGATACACGGGGTCTTTACCATAATTTTTTTTTCAATCTCCATGCATTGTTGATTCAGTCAGATTTCTTTAGCTTCTTGAATGTATGTACTATTTCTTTATGTATTATATTATATTCTTCTTTATCTTGCTTTTTCTTCTTCTTTAATACATAATCTGCAGAATTTCATATGTCATCCATGTTTGTTCTACGCTTAGGTGGACTGATTTATTTTGGATGATGTATGTTGGATGATGTATGTTGGATTAATTCCCGCAATAAATTCCATTTCCATCAATAGTCTGTACAATCTCCATGCAATTATGTCTGTTCGGTACAGTAACATTCTTTGTCTGTAATGTCAGATCTAACTTGATATTCTTTGCGTTGGTTTAACTCTTAACCTCAACTTTTCTATATCTGGCACATAGGTCGCTATGACCATCTGCTACAGGCATAGGTTTTGCTCCTATTAAATTGCTTCTGAATCTCTTTGAAATAGGCATGTAGCGAATTTAATTGCGAATATTATCTTCATGGCTCTTCCACGTATATTATCATCAACGATAGTGTTGGAGCAAAGTGTTACTTATTATTATTCTGACCATGACTATTATTAATCCGTGACCTCACCTTTTCTTCGCTATTTTGGCATTGACATGCCCGAATAATACTTTTATTTCAAAATGTTTGCATTGGTCCGTGTTCATGTCTAATTCATTATAAAGTATATCTATTTCCTCTTCAGTGTTGTCTGTTGTTGAAGAATATGCTTGTATTTTGTTACCTTCCAGAATTCTGCCATGGAATTCCTCTAATAACTCTCTATTTGAGATTGTCAAATATACTTTAACTGTCCTAGCGCTCGTTGATCCAAGATTACACAATGTGTATGATTTTTCTCGCTTATTGAAATAACTTTCCACAGAACCAGGCCATCGCATTTCACAAATAATATATATATATATATATATATATATATATATATATATATATATATATATATATATATATATATATATATATATATATATATATATATATATTACGTCTCTCACGCTCAGTGTGTGCTTTATCTGCAGTCATTTTCTCCTTTGTCTTTATTCCGTTTCTGATAGTTGCCCTCCATGCAACACGTTAGACGGCGACTTGCTCCCAATGTACATTGTTAATGCATGTATCAATCATGTCCCACTTATACATATCTTTGTATTGTAGTATAGGCCGACCCTGAGATTTCCTACCCGTCTGTAATTCACCAAAAAAGATGTCTTTTGGTATTCTACCATCATCCAACCTCCTAACGTGCCCTATCCTTCTAAGCCTACAAAGACTGAGCATGGAACACACCGTCACACAACCTGATCTTTTCAATACTTCAGTATTTGTGATTTTGTCTTGCCACGTAATACCAAGTATTCTTCGCAGACACCGCATATGAAAGGTGTTTAAATGTTTCTCTTGGTGAGGGTAAGTTGACCAGGTTTCACTGCCATAAAGAAGAGTACTTAGGACCCAGGCTTTGTAGACAATGACTTTTGTTTGGGCAGTAAGCATCCTGTTCTCCAAGACTCTTTTTGCTGACATGTTCATTGTTGTTGCTGCCTTACCAATCCTGATGTTTATTTACTGATCTAGGGATAATTTGCTACTTACCTCTGATCCTAGATATGTAAAATGGTCTACTATCTCAAGTTCGGCGTCGCCAATAATGATTGATGGTGCCCCATGTGCATCTTGTGACATAATCTGTGTCTTCTTATTGTTAATTGTTAAACCAAATTCAGAACAAGCATTGGAGAATGCAGATATCAGATGTAAATCTTCCTCAGAGTGGGTCATAACTGCAGCATCATCTGCAAAAAGCATCTATCTGATCAGTACCTTCCTAATCTTGGTCTTGGCCTTCAATCTCTGAGCATTATAGAGGCCGCCATATGATGGTGAGTGAATGTATATACTGGTAGAAGTGAAAAGTATATTCCAAAGAGGGTGGGGGATAGTACACAACCTTGCTTAACTCCACTCTTGATTACAAACTCTTCTGAAGTTGCACCATCAAACATGATTATACCCTTCATGCCTGTGTGGAACGATTCCACAATGGACAGAAGAGTTGGTGGGCAGCCAATCTTCTTTAGTGCCTTGAACAGACCCTCACGACTGACCAAGTCAAATACCTTTGTGAGGTCGATGAAGGCAATAAACTGGATGATTTTGTTCCCAGCATTGTTCTTGCATTTGTCGCAATGAGAATATCATATCAATGGTAGACCGGTTCTGTCGGACGCCGCACTGTGATTCGGGGTAGACTTGATCTCCCAGGACTTGAAGTCTGTGCAGAACAATTCTGGCAAATACTTTCCCAACAATATACAGAAGTGAGATACCCCTATAGTTGTTGCAGTCTCTTCGATCGCACTTGTTCGTGTACCGTGTTATGATGCTTGAATCGTTGAATTCCTGTGGGACTTGTCCTTCTCGCCAGCATAGCTCTATGTTTGACTCGGGCTCCGACGGTTGTGGGTTCGATTCCGGGCCGCGTCCTTCGGTTCACGAGTCAAATTTTTCGGAGACTCCTGCGGGTCACCGCTAGAGTTTGTGCTTTGTTCGACGCTTTCGGCGCTGCGGAAAGAGACCGAGCCATATATGATAAAACCCCGTGCAATGAAGTCGACCCTGTCGACTTTTAAGCGACTTTAACTTTATAGCTCTATTAGCTGGTGGATCTGAAGAGTGAGTGTGTCTTCCCCACTCCTGATAACCCCTATTGGAATCTCACCCTTACCTGGAGCCTTGCCAGTTGCAAGTTCATTTATAGCACACTTAACTTATGGTGGTGAGTGTGTCCAGGTGGTCTAGAGTTGGCAGGGGTTCTATGGCGTTGAGGACATCATCCGCTGGATTGTTCTCACTTGAGTAAAGCTCCAAATGATGCTCTACTCATCTATCCATCTGCTGTCTCTTATCAGTGATAATTTCTCCAGTCCTCGCTTTCACTGGTGCACTTCTTTTGATCATTGGTCATTCTTCTGATGTTTCCCTTATCACTTGCGTTTCGAATGGTCTCACATAACGTGATCCAATAGTCATTTGCACACTGCCTGGCAGCCTTTTGCACATACTTCCTAGCTTGCTTCAGCTCAATCAGAGTTTTACGAGTTGTTCCTTCCTTGTTTTAAGATAGCTATCTTCTTTTTATCAATAAAGTTCTGCAATATCTGGCTGTTTGCCGCAAACCAGTCCTTGCCTCTTATGATCCACTGTGCCGTAAACACCTACCGCTGTTTTATAAAGAGTTTTCTTAAATTTACTCCACTTTTCACTTACTGCACACTTTTCTGATGTATCAGTGAAAGCGTCTTCAATTTGTTGTTGAAACTCAAAGTACTTCTCAGGATTGTGAGTGTTAATAATATTAATCCTGGGGTTAGATTTGTGTTTAGCTGTGTAGATTATCTTCGATCTCAGTCTATTTCATGCAACAATCAAAGAACGATCCGTGTGTGATGAAGGAGTCCAGATGATGCCAATGGCCGGATCTTGGACCACATTTCCACGTGACCTTATGCTGATCTTTTGTTTTAAAAAAGGAGTTTGTAATACATAGGTCATTTCTGGTGCAAAGTTCCAGCAGCCTTTGCCCATTTTCATTAATGCGACCGATGTTGTATTTTAAAAGGCACGCTGGCCATGAACTCGAGTCCTTGCCTACATGAGCATTGAAATCACTGAGCATATAAATGTTGTCGGATTTTGGAACTGCATTGATCACAGATTCTAACTAATCTTGGAATGAATCCTTAACATCATCAGAGGAAGCATATGCAGTGATAATGGTGGCACAACCACAAGATGTTGCCAAGCGCAGGGATAACAGTCTTTCATTACCTATTGCTGGAATATCAATAATTCCCAGCAGCGAATTCTTCACTGAAAAGCCCAAACCATATTGCCTTTTTTCTGCCTGCCCTTTACCCTTCAAAAAATAAAGGTGTAATTGTTTTCCCCGAGTGACCCTTCCTCAGCGAGGCGAGTCTCCTGCAGGCCAGCAATATTAATGTTAAGGCGACTGAGTTCGGCATCAATCACAGCCGTTTTTCTTACATAGTCAATATTCGTTAAGTCAGTGGAAGATCCTGGACACATGTTTATTATGTTCTGGTTGCAAGCCGTAGCTTGAGGTTTCTATTTTTCTTTATATCAGTACCTGGTGCATTGGTGTTACAGCCTGCGATTCAGATTTTGTCCTAGTCCCAAGCAACCATTGAAGCAGGCAGGCTGTTTCGGATCAGCACCCAATTGGCCGGGGCACAAAGCCTGAGCTAAAATATAGAGACCACTTGGTGCCCATGCAGCATGATCCCTCTCTCGGCCCGCCTAATTCACTCCAGAGAATAGCTGACACCTATACATCTTGAACAAGACAAGCTGCAGAAGCTATCGGATCAACAAAGCAATGATCTAACTGTCCGTCTGACGGAGTTTCGATCCTAGACTAGCTGCCAACCAAGACGTAGGGCCTGGTCCACCCTGCCATGTCATTTTGTCTTTAGGAAGCAATTCATAGCACCAGGATAATATATATATATATATATATATATATATATATATATATATATATATATATATATATATATATGGCGGGGACCTATCTATCTATCTATCTATCTATCTATCTATCTATCTATCTATCTATCTATCTATCTATCTATCTATCTATCTATCTATCTATCTATCTATCTATCTATCTATCTATCTGTCTGTCTGTCTGTCTGTCTGTCTGTCTGTCTGTCTGTCTGACCCGGCCGACCGGCTTCGCCCAGCCTCCGGTGGGGAGCATCTCATTTAATTCATATAAGTAGCCATATAAGCTCCCGTTCCCGACTATCTGTCTGTCTATCTATCTGACCCAGCGCGGCTTCGCCCAGCTCCTGGCGGGGAGCGTCTCATTAAATTCATATAACAAAAAATATTTTACTTAAGAATGTCCTTCCACACACCATCCATTATTTTTAATGAAAACTGTTTTTAATCACGTACATGACTGTAGATAACTTCTTTAAACATAAAAATATGAGTTAGAAAATTTTCACTATTTAAATAGATGCATTATTTTTATGAAAACTTTGAAAATGCCTTAAAGATTATATCATTATTTATTATAACTCATATGCCTGTAAATAACTGTAGACAAAGAGTTTATAAATCTTTGAAAACAATGCAACAATCTATATATAAAATATATAGCAATGATATTAAAAGTTATGCCCCTTGAAATAACTTTTCTTAAGTTAAGTCCCGTCGCTATATATAAATGATAATGTACATTTAAATATTAAATTTTAGTAAGTAAATAGCTGATTGTACACTAACAAACTATGACAGTTGGTTGCATGGGAATGAAAAAAATACATGTAGAAAATTTCATCTCAATCGGATGGACCGTTATCGAACGCATCAAATACATCCCTACACACATACATACATCGTCTTAATATATATATATATATATATATATATATATATATATATATATATATATATATATATATATATATATATATATATATATATATATATCCTAGGAACGGCTTGTATGGATGAACTCGAGCTAGTAGAATACAATAGGAAATTGGAATACAAAAGACGAGAAATGGCAAAGAGGCGCAAGAGAATCGAAAGGGAGAGGGCTGAGACATTACGCAAACAAGAAAATGAAAACGTCGAAAAGCTCCTACAGAAAATACACAAAAAGGGGGCAAAAATACTAAATAAAAAGTCCTTATAAGGACTACAACCAGTCAAGCCAGACGAGCCAGGAGCCTACACGAACAAAGGAAATCACAACAGGAGACGGGCACAAAGCACAGCCGCCGACCAATCCCCCAGCTGACTTTACAGACACGAACGCTACATAATCAGTCCGAGATAGGACTTACTCGTAAGAGCGCACAAGACAAGAATTAGGGAGAATGAACCCACAAACACCACGGACCTCAACAATAACCACAGCTGAGGAAGCAGGTTGAACGAGACCGAATTGGGAATTTTTGTTTTGAAAATTGAAATTGGAATACATACATAGACATATATATGCATGCATATATGCTTGTTGTGTGTGCGTGTTTGTGTGTGTGTGTGTGTGTGTGTGTTTGTGTGTGTGTGTGTATGTATGTATGTATATATATATATATTTTCTGGTGTAGGAGCCTATCGTACTAGTAGGCGCGTCCACCGGGTGGCGGATGATGCAGTGATCTTTTGATATCTGTCTAGAGGTTAGTAGTAAATGTGTTGGAAAAGCACCCGTGGGCCAAAAGAGGTATATATATATATATATATATATATATATATATATATATATATATATATATATATATATATATGCTTGTGTGTGTGTGTGTGTGTGTGTGTGTGTGTGTGTGTGTGTGTGTGTGTGTGTGTGTGTGTGCATGTGGGAGTTAATCCTCCATGTTTTGTTATCTTACTTTCGACTTTAAATGTTTGCATATCCTTTACAGGACATCGCCGTCAACATAGCATCTTTCAGCTGATTGTTGATTTCTCGGCAAGATTACGCTCAGTAGTTTGCCATTGCTTTCTGAGCGGCCGGCTCACATACGCCATAAGTTACTGACGCGATTCGAACCACTGCTGATTCTCACCGTCGTCACGTTACATACGAGAGTATACGAGATTACGGAGAAAAGTCGCTAACCTCTAGGCCAGGAAGCCGCCCACTTTCGACTAACTAGCATAAATAAATAAATGTTTTGCATATCCATGTTTTGCATATTCTTTCTCCATCCCAACCTGAATGAAGAAACCACCATCCCCCCACTAGATGCCTCCTGTGAGTCATTCACCATGGAAGAGATTAAAGCAGCCATTAAGAAATTGAAGAACAACAAAGCTGTTGGTGAAGACGACATCTCAGGAGAAATGCTCAAAGCAGCAGATGAGAATATCTTACAACGTTTGCTACTGCTGATCAATGAAATCTGGCAAAACGAATCCCCACCACAACAGTTGAAGGATGGTGTAATTTTCAAACTGCCAAAAAAAAAGGTGACATGTCTGATTGCAATAACTGGCGTGGTATCACCCTACTGTCAGTACCAGGAAAACTTTTTTGTACCATGTTACTTGAGAGATTGAAAAAGTCTATAGATCAGTGTTTCCCAACGTGGAGCCCACGCCCCACAGGGGGCAATTCGATTGTTAAGGGGGGCAATTCGAAAATGGACTCGTCCAGAGTTTAAGTTAGCCGTATGGCAACTCTCAGTCGCTACTCTAGCTGGGTAAACGTCCAGTTTAAGTAACTTCTGTCCGCCATGTTAGTAGCCGTGATTTCATTGTTAGATGTTAGAGTTTAACTACTGGTTATACTGGGCCAGCACCAAGCATTTTGCGCTATTTGTTCTGAATGGGGCAAAATGCTTAGTGCCGGAATCTCAGTGTCTGCAGTATTTCGCAGGTAACGCTCAGCATTCACCGTTGGTGTTAATTTGACATAAGAGTCCGTTAAATTGTTGTAAAAGTCTCGTTGTTTAAAAAAAATATATACATTGTATAAATATAAGTGGTATGTAAATTCAATTTGTAATTATTTTTATTTACTTCAGTTTTAGAAGCATCATTGTCCTGAAAATTCTGTCAAATGAAAAAGTACTTTTTTTTGCGTTATTTCTTTTTTTTTTGGGGGGGGGGGGGGAGAGAGAGAGAGAGAGAGAGAGAGAGAGAGAGAGAGAGAGAGAGAGAGAGAGAGAGAGAGAGAGAGAGAGGGGGGGATGGGTTCGGTGGGGTAAATGTGCCATACATATTTAAATATGCATTGTTAGTCAACGATTACTCCAGTTCATTTGATTATTTTTTTTTTTAGTTTTTAGTTGATCTTATATTTATTTATTTCAGCCCATAGTGAAATAAGTGGTGCAATCAAGAAACAAATGTGTCAGTGTTCAGAGGAATATTTAAAATTTGGTTTCATACCATCTGTCCACGATGAACGGCCACCTTTTTGTCTTTTATACCAACAATGCTTGACCAACGAATCAATGAAACGAGGTCGTCTTGGGCTCATTTGAAGGCGAAACATAATGATCATGTTAATTCAGATTTGAATTACACTTAAATTTAAAGAAAAATTTTGAAAAAGGAGTAACATTAAAGTCTTTATTTACTGCTCATAATGGAACTATCAATCGTTCTCTTGAGGCTAGTTATCAAATTTCAATACTCATCGCTAAATCTAGGAAAAGTCATACTATAGGAGATAATTTAATCAAGCATCAATATCAGCATTTCTTAACACGGTTCTGGAAAAAGATGACAAAAACGTTAAAGCTATGCCACTAAGTAACAATACTGTTAGCAGAAGAATAGACGAAATGAGTGAGGATATTGAAATATTCATTCATTCATTCAGTAGCATGTCCTTTGCAGAACCTTGCTCCCGTAACAACCTTCCGGAAAACCTCTCGATCATAAGCAAGATGTCTCGCGTTACAGCCATCTGGAGATAATCCGCCACATCCTGCACACATCTTCTCTTTGACCTTACTCTTCCTCTCTTACAAGGCATATACCCCTCCTTTATTGTTCTCTCCAAACTTTTGTGACGTTTCAAGTGACCAAAATATTAAATTTTTTCTTTGTTTTATCGTCTTTAGTAGCCAACCTTCTTCACTATTCAGCTCTTCAAGTATGGATGCATTTGTTCTTTTCTTTATCTACGATATTCTTAGATCGTGTCTATAACATTTATATTCAAAGGCATTTATGCCCTGTTCAGCTTGTAAAGTAAGTGTCCAGGTCTCACAGGCGTATGTTGCAATGGGAAAGATGCATGCTCATAAAAATCTAATTTTTGTCTGCTGTCCCATTCCATAATTTATTCAGTTGTTTTAGTCTTTGAAGAGCAATTGATAGTCGTCGTTTAATTTCTTTCATTGTGTCACCGTTGTTGGATATTCAAAATATTGAAATATAAATTGTTGAAAATCTGAAAATAAGAAAATTTTCGGTGCAAATGGATTAATCAACTTTCAGAGACAGTGCGGATGTACTTATAAATTACGTAAGATATATTGATAAAGGTGATCTTGTTTAAGAAATGTTGTTATGTAAAACAGAAAAAGAAAGCACCACTACCTCCAAAGATATATATAGTAAGCTAAAAAATTACTTAGACGTCAATAATATACCAATGAAAAATATCTATCTTGTGCTGCAGATGGTGTTCCTAATATGATGGAGAAGAAAAAATGGTTGCTTACAATTGATGAAAGATGAGAATCCAGAAATGCTTCTTGTGCATTGTGTTATTCACAGGGAAAACCTGGTGGCTAAAAACATGTTGCCTGTTCTAAATGAAGTACTAAATTTAGTTATAAAGTGTTTCAATGCTATTAAAGCTAGTGCCAAATGTGAACATCTCTTCAAGTTATTTTGTGAAGAACAAAATGAAGACCATGTGAGACTTATACTTCAAACTGAAGTAAGATGGCTCTCGAAAGGGAACTGCTTGAAAAGATTTATCGAAGTATTTGATACTCTTAGTGATGTTTTAAGCGACAAATCTGAAATGAAAAATCTGTTAACGGCGATGGTAAGGCATTTGCGAGTTATTTGGCCGATATCTTTGGAAAACTAAATATATTAAATAAACAACGTCTAGGAACAAATAAAACTCTTGTCGATGCAAAAGCGACGATATTTGGTTTCACTACCTTTATTGAATTATGTCAGACATATATTTACAAAAAAATTTTTTAAAGTTTCATTGCCTCCAAAAATGTGAAGTGACTGATACCGCTATATATGTTATTGTCGATAGTCTGAAAATTATATTCGCTGATGTAAAAAGAAAGATTTTCTGATTTGAAAAAAAAAATTGATTTCCCAACTTGGATGATGCAGCAAATGTTAGTGGATTTGTCTTTTTTTTTCGCGTTTCCATCCTGTTTCAGGATATTGCGACCAACGTCAGCTATATGTTGATGATATTTCAAATATGCAGTATCAAGAAGAACTCGCAGAAATGCAAAATGATGAGTCAATTAAAACTGTATTTAATATAAAAGGAGCGATGGCAAGGATTTGTGAAGAAAACGAAATAAAATATCCAAATGTGCAAGTGAACTATTGTTACCGTTTCCATCTTCAAATTTAGCTGAATGTGGATTTAGTGCCATAAATGATTTGCTGCTAAACAAAACAAAAAAAAAAAAGGACATCGGCTGGATATAACAAAACGGGGAGTTAACTAAATTGGAACCTGACATAAAATCTCTTTGCAGCAAGCATCAATCGCAAGGATCGCACTAAATTTAAATAATAAACAATTACTAATAATTAAAATAATATAGAACAATCTTTCATTAAAATTATTTTGTACTTGAATTTCAGTTCTCCATTATATGTTTTGAAAATTTACTTACTGTATTTGCTCAATAATTTCCGAGTAATTTCTTTATAAAACCTATCATTCAAGTTTCTTTAGTGAACATTTCAATTTCTCAATATTAAAAATTATGTATATGTTGGGGGGGGGGGGGGGTGGCATAACAATTTTAGAAAGGCTTAGGTGGGGCATAGCACAAAAAAGGTTGGGAAACAATGCTATAGATGAAAGGCTCAGAGAAGAACAAGCTGGCTTCAGACCAAAACGGTCATGTATAGACCACATTTTCATCCTTAGAATAATTATTGAAGACTGTAGAATTCCAGTCGAAATTAATCACCAACTTTGTCGACTTTCAAATAGCATTCGACAGTATCCACCATCCTTCACTTTGGAATCTATTTAACATCTATGGTTTCCCTACCATATATATCAACATCATAAAATCTTTCTACAAGGAGACACGACACGTTGATGCGTGAGAACAGAATCATGCAACTCTGATTGGTTCTCAGTAGAAACGGGAGTGAAACAGGGTTGTGTCTTGTCACCGATGCTCTTTGAAGCAAATGACAAGCAACACAAATAGGGGTATCAATTGGGTTGACAAAATTCTAGAAGACCTGGACTTTGCCGACGACATAGTGATTTTAAGTTCAACACACCTAGATGCCCAAGAGAAAATAAACCATCTCCAAAATGTTTCGGACAAATTTGTCTCCAAATTAACACTGCAAAAACAAAAACTATTGATCTTACCAACAGTTCAGACGACACCAAATAAACAACCATGTTCTTGAAAAAGTCAACAGCTTTACATACCTAGGAAGCAAAATGACATCTACAGGGGACTCAAGGCCAGAAATATTATCTAGAATTGCACTGGCATCTGGTGCCTTGATTAAACTGTCAAACATCTGGAAGTCAAAGACACTCAGAAAACATACGAAACTTAAGATCTTAAACTTTTGTGTGATTCCAGTGCTAACGTATGGAAGTGAAAGTTGGAAATCAACGGTAGCTTTAGATAAAAAATTTGACAATTTTGAGAACAAATGTCTTAGAATTCTTCTTCTTCTTCTTCTTCGTTCATCCGGAGTTTTTTTTTTTCGGACGTGATTGCGTTGTGCCTGTTTACAGCAGAGCTGCGTTCTTGCGCCGTTAGGCCGACACATCCGACTTCTGCGGGCATTTGTTGACCGGGTTAACCTTCCCGGGGGTTTCTTAGGACGTTAGACTCTCACTGTTGTGGTGTTATCTCCCATCCCAGCTGGCCCATATAGAACAGCCAAAGGCATCCTGGTCAGCCCTCAAGGGAAGGCAGGGGCAGACCATGGGCATTCCCCGCCATCCAAGGAGGCTTCTATAATTGCAGAGCCAACACACAGCGCTCTGGTACTGGGCTCACCCAAGGAATCGTCACGTCCTGCACATAGCTGATAAGCCTCACTTCCGTATATTGGGCCTTCCGTTCACCATAGGCTGTTCTTCCGGAAGCCAGAAGAATGCAGTCTGCAGATGGCATCCACATAGTGAGCTTTCGATTCGGACTTTTCACGTAATGGATTTGCTATCCGAGCAATATTCCATTTTGTGCCACTAGGACACTTTTTCCACCTTTTATGAAGCCCACACAGTGAGCTTTCGATTCGGACTTTCCACAGTAATGGATTTGCTATCCAAGCAATATTCCATTTCATGCCTCTGGGAGGCTTGTGTAACCGACATGCTTGTGGTATGAAGTGTGGCAGTCTAAATACTTCTTCATGCACCTTTAAATGTCAACCTGAATGTAGTTAAAGTAAGCTGCAGTCAACTTGAGCTTGTTGATATCTCCATAGAGCTTGTCCTCAAATGAAGCAGGTGTGGGCCAAAATATCTTTCTCTGTTCTGCATATATTGGGCACTCTTGCAGCAAATGTTTAGCTGTCATTTTACCAGTTCCACAATTACATTCATCGGTATCTCCTATCTTTAGTTTATTGAACAAGTGGTATTTCAGCCTGTTATGTCCTGTGCGGAGTCTGAAGATTGCTACTTGTTCTCTTCGGTCGAGTTTGTAATATGCATCATCCTTCTGGTGGCCTGGATGCTCTGGTTCCCATTTGGCTCTATAGGTGCTTTTTATAAACCTCTTTGCCTCATTATAGGTTATGTCTATGTCAGGCTGTGGCAGTCGTCCGCCCTCTTTTGCTAGTCTGTCAGCCTCTTCATTTCCAGGTATACTGCAATGTGATGGGATCCACTGTATTACAACTTTTTTGGATTTCTGGCATAGACCATGGAGTGCTGCTCTTAGGTCAGCTAGTTCTGTGCTGTTTTTGCTCTTCAGTATTGAGACAGCTGACTTTGCATCTGTGAAGATAGCTATTTGCTTCTCTTTATTTTCCTCCATCAAGAGCATTTCTGCTGCAGTTTTCAAAGCCTCCACCTCCGCTTTGAAGTTACTTGAAAATTTTCCAGTTGCCACTGACTGTGTTTTTTTTACTCCATTTTTAAATTTAGGAGAATTCCTCCTCCTCCATTTTCTATTGAATTTTTGGCTGATCCATCTGTATATGCATGGGTCCAATTGCTGCTTGGGTAATGTTCTTTTATGTAATTTAGGGTTATTTTTCTTCTTTCGGTTTCATTCTGAGTGTTCTTTTTCTCAATACCAGGAATGTTTTCTATCATCTCAGGCAGTTGCTGCTGCCTCCAAGCTGGGAAGTTATGTGCATTGTAAATGGGCTTGACTGTTGATATGTTAAGTATGGGATCTGCCCTAATCTTTCATTTTGCAGTTTCTACAAAGTTGCTACGCTTCAGTCTTCCCTTTCCAAAACCATTAAACCTGTTATACATAGGGTGGTCTGTCAATCTTCTAAATTTTTTCTGCTTGTTGCTGGGCTCTGCTATCTCTTCTGTCCTGCATTGGTTGTAAACAAGTGATCTTTTCTAGTTCATTAATAGGCGTTGTCTTCAGGCTTCCAGTTATGATTCGCATTCCTTGGTTTTGGACTCTACTTATTTTGTTAAAGTTTGACTTAGCTGCTGTTGCCCAAGCTGCAATGCCATATTCCAGTACTGGCCTCACCCGTCCAGTATATAACTTCTTGAGAACTTTCTCATCTGCTCCCCACCCACATTGTACCAGCAAGCTTTTTCATGATTGCCATTCTCTGCCTTGCTCTTGTTCGATTTTTATCAACCTGTGTCTTCCATGTCAGGCGACGATCAAAGGTGACTCCTAGATAGTTTGGATTTTCTTCATGGCGCAATATTTTTCCATTCAATACCAGCTTAGGTTGCTGAGTTTTATTTGAGAGGGAGAACACTGTGCATGTTGTTTTCTCCTCACTTATCTTCACTAGCCATGATTTTGACCAGTCCTCTAGTGCTAATAAGGCTTGCTGTATTCTGCTGTTAGCTGTACTAATATATTCTTCAGATGTCCATATGGCTAGGTCATCTGCAAAGGAGGATGTGTGTACTATGGCTGGAAAATTTTCCGTGATGTCATTTATATATGCTAGGAATAATGTTGGTGAAAGAACTTCTCCTTGGGGGACACCTGGCTCCAACAGCATCATTTTGCTTGTTTGTCCTTGTACTTTTGTCCGGGCAGTTCTGTTCTCAAGGTAGTGGCTGATCCATTTATACATTTTCCCACAAACATGCATTTTTTGCAGTTTTACATTTCAGTCCTTCCTTCCATACTTTATCAGATGCTTTTTCTAAATCTATCCAGACCGCTAGTGTGTGCTTTTTCTCTTGGAAGGCATCCTCTATTTTCCCAGCTATATAGGTTATTTGATCTTCAGTGGATCTGTACATTCTGAATCCTGCTTGGTGTGGTGTTAAGAAGTATGGTTTTCTTCCAGATGCCATATTAGCCTGCCATTGATAATGCGTTCCATTTATTTTCCTACACAGCTAAGTAGACTGATAGGTCGATAGACATTTGGTTCTTCCAGATCTTTTCCTTTCTTTGGAACTGATATTAGTATAGCTTCCTTTCATGCCTGTGGGACTATTCCCCTATTCCAGCTGTAATGTAGGATTGCTAGTAGTTTCTTTTTTGCCTTAGTGCATAATCCTATTAGCATTTCATTTGTGATTCCATCTTTTCCTGGTGATTTCTTCTAGTTTAGGGTATTAATTGCCTGTTTCATTTCTTCCATTGTTAGATTTGCCATCATATATTCTGCTGCTGTCTCTGTATTACTATGATGGATCTGTTTATCTTTGATTGCTTTCTTCTGTTCAGTTGTAATATCAATGTGGTTTGCATTTGCATAGTGTTCCATTAGTGCATTTGCTGCCTTTTTTCCTGTAAGCAAGGCGTTTCCTTGTTTAATTGTTATTTGTTTGTTTCTAGGTCCTTCATTGTTCATGGCTTTCACTAGTTTCCATAGTTTGTTTCCATCCCTGTCAAAATTCAGGTTTTCTGTTTTTTCCCTCCAACAATCTACTGTTCTTTTATATTTTGCTGAGATGGCGTTGAGAGAGATGTTCGCTTCAGTTGTTTGTTCTCTCTCTGCTGTCTTCCTGGCATCTTAAACTTTGTCCTCCTAACTTTGTAGTTCTTCAGTCCAGTATGGTTTGTAATTTTTCCTCGCTCCTCTTGGAATAGACTCAGTGGCTGCCTGTATTATCGCTCTGTTTAGACATTCCACCATTGCTTCATGTTGCCATATCGTGTATTTATGTTTTCACAATATATGTCTGTTAGTAAGGCAAATCTGTCCCAATCTGCTCGTTTGTAATTCCAGCGGGGCAAAGGCTTTTGCTCCTGTGGAACATACTCCATATTCATTACAAGCTTGATTGGTCTGTGGTCACTACCTGCTAATTGATCCAGCACATGGCAGAAGAATTCTAAACCTCCACTGGACAGATTTCAGAACCAATACGCAAATAAGACAAGAGACTAAGCAAGACATTGTATCCAATTTTATAAGAAACGCCGTTGGAACTACATCGGCCATTTACTCAGAATGGACTAGACAAGACTTCCCAGCCAAGCCCTCTTATGGTCACCAGTAGAGAAAAGAAAACGGGGAAGACCAAGAGAAGATCATCAGAGAAGGCTCATTCAACGGCCAAGTGAATATCCAGGATCTACAATAAGTATCAGCGAACCGCCGGACATGGAGAGCCATGACTTCTGCCCTATGCGTCGCGTTAGGCTCAAGAAGAAGGACTAACTAACTATATCCTTTACATGACATCGCTGTTAACATCAGCATCTTTCAGCTGATTGTTAATTTCTTATAGACATGCATGAATTACACCAGACGCCAGATTTACATGTCACAGCCTGTTGGCTTCATAAAATTATTCAGACATGAAAGGATCTGCTTCTATGATTATCTAAGCGAACATGAATAAATGCATTAATAATATATATGTTGTTTTTGTATGAAACAGTGCATGACTGTTGTCAAACGGGTCGCATGACAAGTCTTCGATACAGCATGTTCAGTGATCTTTGAATTTCCACATATAAATGTAAAGTTGCATTAGAGAAACTGTTTACATGGCTTGACACGCATGCATCTATTATGCTAACCCAGTGGATTGTATATACCAATCGGCACTCGGTGGGTCATGTCGACCACGTCCGCTTTCAATTCCATGACATGTCCTGTAACTATTTCAGTCTGGGTCGACCAGGGAACTCAGGTCAGTTGCATAATCTACCTCGATTATGATCCGAATAAGTGACAGCTGGGAAGACACGCAAGCAGCTTGCCAATGGGATATAGCAAATCCCGATTTTACCCATTAGTTCAAGTTTACCATTAGTAATCGTTTTTCTTCAAATTACACTTGTGTAATTAAAATAATGCCGGTTAACGACGTTCTCCATACTCCCGTATATCCACATAGGGTAACGCAGCCGCGCGAGATTCGGTAGCGCGTTTGTTACTTACGGGGGTATGTCAGTCGGTCGTTCAGAAAGCAATGGCAAACTACTGAGCGTAATCTTGCCAATACATCAATAACAGCGGTAAGATGCTGGTGTTGACGGCGATGTACTGTAAATAGGATATGCGGAAAAAAATTATTATAATATTCGTAAGCCCGCTTATCTGCGTTCGAAACAAATTTAGCAGTAGACGGCGTCGCGCTTTGTTTTAACTTGATGTTATAGGAGTCGGTCGTTCAGAAAGCAATGGCAAACTACTGAACATAAACTTGCCAATGCATCAACATCAGCAATACAATGCTGGTGTTGATAGCGATGTACCGTAAATAGGATATTTAAAAACATTGTTTCAATGGCTAAATCAAAAGATAAATATTGTCAAATGATCTTACATTCTGTTTGCGTCTTCGAACCATTCACATTTTCTTAAAGACCCACATGGGTGAACATGTTACGACATCACCTCTTATCATCTCGTCCGAACGTTCACACAAGAAATGACAATGAGTAATAAGGACGCAAAATAACAATGTCTTGAGAATAAAATTGCCTAGAAATTGAAAAACAACACAACTGTAAAAATACCACATTAATGCACAAACAAATTCAGTAGTTTACTCATCAAATAATAAGTACATCAACAGGCTGTCTAAAAACAAAAGATGGAAAAATCATAATAGAAAAAGTTCACATTTTACATGTATGGTCAGATTATGTGAATACCCTTTATGATGATAACAGAGAAGAACAGTATAATATTCGAAATAATAATGAAGGATCATCAATTTTGAAGATGGAGGTTTAGAATATTCTTAACCATATACAAACTGGAAAGACCCCCGGTTCAGACAACATCACAATATAAATTATTAATGCTTTAGAAGAATATTAAATAGATCAAATCACCAGACTGCTGAATACAATACTGGAGATATACCTCAGGAATTATGCAATTCTGTATTTATTGCAATCCCAAAGAAATCAGGAGCCATAGAATAGTGATCAACAGTCGAATAATTATTATAATGAGTCACATCACGAAGATTTTCCTAATAATTATAATGCTAAGAATTAGGAAGAAAATACAAACTAAAATAGGAGAAGAACGACGTGGCATTTTAGAAAGTAATGGTAGAGTAAATGATATGTATATACTGAGGACAGTATTTGAACGCTCTATAGAAGTAAACAAAGATCTACATCTTTGCTTTATTGACCACACAAAGACTTTCAATAAAGTAAGACATGTCAACATGATAAAGATGCATGCAAATCTACAAATTGATGGGAAAGACCTTAGACTTGTGAAAAACATCTACTGGAAACAACAAGGTGCCATAAGAATTGGTAATGAAGTAGGTCAATATCAGCCTATTAAGAGAGGCGTGATACAGGAATGTCTAATGTCTAGTGATCTTTTATTCCCTGTACAGTGAAAATATTTTCAGAAATATAGAAGATATGGAAGAAATCATCATTGAGGTACGATACATAAATAACATTAGATATGCAGATAATACAGTCTTGATTGCAGACAGAGCAGGATCTGCAAAATTTAGTTGTTGCGGTTGTTGTACACAGTGAACATCTAGGGTTAGAATTGAATTGCAAGAAGACACAGTCACTAGGAGGAAGGAACTACCAACATGTAATATGCAAGTGATGAAGTTACAGTGAAGCAAGTGAATCGGTACAGTTGTCTCAGAACAGTCATAACATCTGAAGGGACATGCCTTGAAGAAATTAAAAGAAGAATTGCAATGGCGAATGTGACCTTTAGCAAGATGAAAAACATACTGACCAATAAAAAGATATCAATTGAAACGAGAAAAAGAGTTTTGAAGTGCTACATAGAACCTGTACTTTTGTATGGATGTGAAGCGTGAAAAATGAGCAGACAAGCTGAAAAACATCTGATGGCCGTGGAAATGTGGTTTCTGAGGAAAAGGCAAGGAATAGCGTAGACAGACAGAAAAAACAGTGAACAGGTTCTTCAAGAAACAAATGAAAATCGTCAACTGATTAGAGACATAAGACCTAGCCAGTCACAAATTGTGGGGCAAGTTATGAGAAGAAATTAATTGTAGAACTTGGTGACAACTGACAAGATCGAGGGGAAGAGACCAGGGGGACCGCCGAGAAGTAAATATCTGGATGGCTTGGCCACGTGGCATGGTCGAGACAGGAACACGGAGCCTATCTACGACTCTGGTGGTCGAGTGAGATGGCGAAACTTGACCGCCCATGCTTATCGGCATGGCACATGATGAATGGATGGAATACAGCTAACATATAACCATGTAAAACTGATTACATTAGCGAGGATCTCGTCAAAATTTGGCTGAAAGATAAAAGACACCCTCAATGCTGCAATGGGCACAACAAGGTGGGGGTTAACCTAGAGTGATTAATGCGCCAAGTAATTAACAGACAACACGTGAGGCTTGGTAAGTGAAACTGTAGATATGCATGCAATGTTTTCATGATGGAACAAAGATAAAATTGATCAATGCGCTGGATATAAGAAATTGTGTCCATGGTACTGTATTGGAAAAGACGTCTAAACCTAAGCGTCCTGTAGAAAAGCTTGTATGTACTGAGGTTAACCTCGTGTGAGTTACAAACAAGACGGGTAAGGTCATGTGTTCATCACAGTTATTTCAACTTAAGACATCGTTTACAGGACGTCGCAATCAACCCCTGCATGTTTTGAATGTTTCTTGGCCATTTTCGTTCAGTAATTTGTTATTGCTTTCTAACAGGCTGACGCTAATTTCTTTGTGAAAATCAAAGCAAAGAGATCTGCTCACAAATCGAGTCGACAGAATTCTAGCTTCTAGTTTCGGGATTTTGAAACTACCCCTTAGCCACAGATGCCAATGTGCAAAATCTCCACCCAGTGATTAAAGGTCATGCACCAATGGAGAATGAATGACAGAAGAAGTTGATAAATGGCCATGCTCCAACGGGGAATAAAAGACAGAAGAAGTAGAAGAGCTATCTTGGAACTGCCACCAGTCTGGCTAACGAGGGAGGTAATGACAATGACCTCCACTGTGATCAAACCTACCAAGAACTAAATGCAATAATATAAATTCTCTATACCGCCTGCCTCTTGGCAATATATTGTTTCGCTAGGTTACTTTATACAAAAATAACAATAATTTATATTATGTAGAATGTGAAGATGATACAACAACAAAGATCAGGTCTCCATAAATTATGACAGAAATCCAAAAGTGGTTGTACTACAATATAAATCATCGGACATGTAAATATATCTGGAAATGAAGAGGCTAAAATGTTGACAAAGGAAGATTGGCAAAGGAAGGTGGAAGACTATCCCAGCCTGATATAGACGTAACCTATGATGAGGCCAAGAGATTTATCTGAAGCAATTATAGAAACAAGTTTAAATCAGAGCATCCCTGATAACAGAAAGATGATACATCGTACCTATTCCACTGAAGTCGCTAAGACAACAATTAAAAATCGTTGGACTTAATATCCATCACAAACGGCTGGAATATCACTAATTTAATAAACTAAAGATAGAAGCTACATATGAATATAACTGTGTAACTCGTAAAGTGACAGCTAAATAATTGTTGCAGGTGTGTCAAACAGGTTATCCCTAATTCTTTCCTCCTCGTGGTTTAGGGCTACCTCTATTTCGTTTCCCCAGTTCCAGAAGAACTTTCTAGTGCTATTGTTGTCGGGTTTTCTCAATGTGTGATACATTTTTGGGGGCAATATAAGAAGAAATAAACTATCGAACTTTGTGACAACTGGCAACATCGAGAGAAAAAGGCCAAGGGGAAGGCAGACAAGTAATTATCTAGATGGCTTGACCATAAGTCAAAGGTGAGAGACTGGAAGACTGGTAGGATGAGAATAGATTCATCTTGATTAACAAGCCACATACTTTCTATTCGAGATCATGGCACACTACAACTACACCTGGCTTGGCTTTTCATTCCCCAGAACTGGATATGAACCATAAACGAATTGATGGAAAACAAATTGGTGGCAATGACCATCGGCCAGTCTTTCTAACTGTATAAAATGAGCTTGTAAGTGAAAGCAGTCTGGGTAATGTACAAGCATACTGGTTAGAAACCTGAACACTGAGAAAGACATAAATAAAGTAGTTGAAGAGTTTGGGAAATGCATACTACAGGCAGCACGAGAAACTGTACCAAGAGGAGCCCGTAAACATTATACACCCCACTGGAGTAGTGAACTGAAACAGTTGCATAATGATGTGGAAGTGTGTAGAAAGCAAGCCCAGGAAAGAGCACCACAATAAATACCAGCACGCAAAAGCCAAATTTGAAAGGGCCAAGTTGCAGGCTAGACGGAAAAGGTGGCAGGAGAAAACAGTCTAAACTTTGAAAGAGACACAATGAAGTTGTGGAAGCTAATTAAACAACTTAACAATGAGGGCACAGGGAGAAACTCAAAAATTGCACTACATAAAGAGCAAAATCAGAAGCTGAATTACAAGACCACATAAAAAGTCTAAACGAAATGTGTAGGGAACATAACATGAAAATTAGCACAAGCAAAACAGAGGTAATGACTATAACTAAAGAAGAAGAAAAAAATTCACCTAAACGAACATCCCTTGAAAGAAGTAAAGAGTTTCAAAAACCTAGGAAGTAAAATATCATCAAATGGCAGATCAGAAGACGACATGGAAAACAGATGTAATAAGGCAAATCAACTCATTGGACTAATGGAAGCAATACTGAAAAACAAACATGTATCAATAACAACTAAGAAAGCACTTTACAATACAATCTTCCTACCAACACTATTCTACCAATGCCAAACCTGGACAATGACAGAAAAAGAGAAAAGAAAAATCACAAAAACAGAAATGAGATTCCTGAGAAGAATGCTCAATGTATCAAGAAGAGATAAGATCAGAAATGACGAAATTAGGACTAAAGTGGGGGTTATAGCAGCACTAGATTTTATTAGAAAGCAGCCAGTCAAATTGTTTGGCCATGCAAGTAGGTTATCAGTCAATAGCATACCACAACAAGCAATGATGTACAGACCAGATGGAAACCGAAGAAGAGGCAGACCACGTAAACGTTGGACGGAGGGAATAGCAGAGTCCATGGGAATATCGATACATGAAGCCCATAATCGGGCACTCTCACGATGTTTATACTTCACCTCGACACCGCAAGGTACAAGAAGAACATGATGAGATGAGATGAGATGAGAAAGACGGAAACATCTTAACAGGATTGCAAGCAGCTGACCATTTTGCGGACTCATTCGCACAAGATAACAATATCGAAATTAGTCCAGAGAAACAACAAAAGATTCGAGAGAAATGGCAACATACAAGACAGATTGAAATACTACATGAGATTCTGGAGGTGTCAGAGTCTAAAGTATTGCCAGCAGAGATGCAGGGACATCGTTACGCCCGCCAGGCGAATAGTCCCTAGCGGGGATGCTGTAACATCGTTACGCCCGCCAGGCGAGTATTAGTTACCTGCCTACGAGGTTGCCGGCTGACGAGACAGCCAGCGGTCAGGCAAGGACAAAGCAGGACGCACGCAGGCCTCGTGAAGCCACTTCAGGTGGGCAGGCGCGTTGCGAGAAATAGCCAGACAGCTCTGGGACTCGGACTCGACTGGACGTATGATGGGAGAAAGGCTTGTGTAGTTCTGTGGCCCGAAAGTCGAGTGCTTGTACATCTTGTGAGACTGATTGTAAGCTGTGGGTTGCTTGTAAGTGTATTGTTATAACTTATGTATTGTGATGATCATCTCTAGATCGTGATCTGTAAATAAATCCATCGAAACTTCGTGTCGTTGAGTCTCAAGTCAAATCACGTTGTATTTGTACTGTCTCACATGTGTTAGGTTAACGAGCCAGGTTTAAGACCCTGACAGGAGGCACCTAGCACAATCAGAGAAATGGAGCTAGTCATATCAAAACTGAAAATGAAAAAGTCACCAGGAGTTGATGGTATCTCCAATGAAATCATCAGGAACCTAGGAAAAGAGGCGAAAGCAAAGCTGTTGCAGATCTTCAATAACAGCTGGACCTTAGGCAGTGTTCCATAACCCTAGAGAGAAGCATTCATGATAACCCTCCTAAAATCATGAACAGATAGTTCCATTGCCTCCAGCTACAGACCAATTAGCCTCACCAGCTGTCTCTGCAAAACAATGGAGCGCATCACCAATCACAGACTGCAGTGGTACATTGAAGGTGAAAACATCCTTGCACCACAGCAGGCTTGCTTTAAGCAGTGCTACTCTACGGAAGATCAGACAACCTACCTCTCTCAAGACATTAAGGGTCCATTCCAAGATAAGAAGCTGATGCTTGCGGCATGGATAGATCTGAAGAAAGCCTTTGACAAAGTCTGGAAAGAAGGTCTGATGAAGAAACTGAGAAACTGTAAAGTCAATGGAAGAATGTATAAATGGGTGAAAGCATACTTGCACAACAGAAGAGCCCGAGTACAGATAGACGGACTGTCCCCGGGGCGGAGTCTTGTCCCCCACACTTTTTCTAATCTCCATCAATGATCTTGTTGCTAATCTATGTGACATACTGTCCCAGTCACTTCACATATCCAAAACTCATTAAACTGACCAGAAAGAAACACCATAGACGAGTAGATTTCATCAGACGATTCAAACAAAGTACGGCTGAGTGGGCGATTCAAAATGGAGAGAATTGACTGGATAGGGCCACGCCCGAGAGACCCGCTAGAACCCCTAGAACAGAATCGGGAGGGAAATTAAATCAGTCCATTTTATTCCATCAAGACAACCACCAACAATTTTGGTTGGGAGCAGATAGAGGCCAATGTTCTGGGCCTTTCAGGAAAGCTTGACCATGGATATGTGTTAAACGTTCCATGAGGTTAAGGTAATACGATGTTTATGTATTATATTGTCAATGTGACGATTACGATGCATATATATGATCGTAATCAATGCTCTTGTTCCGGAGGGAAATGTTACCTAGCGCCATGTTTTTCCAATCTCTACACCCGCCATGTTTTAACTTCCGGCTGGAAATGCTATCGCATAATGCTACAGATTACTATTTTCTTCTAACTTCATGTGTATATAAACAATCTTCTGTTTGCACTGGAAATGCACTCTTTAAATGCACATTCCGGGCATTGGAGCTTCTGCAGAGAAGGTATTGCTAAGATTCTATCTCTTAAAACCCTGTACACAGACTCACAACGGCATGAATGTACGAGGGTAAGTTAATAAGTAAGTCACAAATGGCTGTAGAAAAATAACTAAATATGATAGTAATTTGAAACCAATTTATTTTTATACATACATTGTCCCTTTATTTCTGAGCATAATTTCCACCAACATTGATGCACTTATCCTATCGTTTTATCAGTCCTCCCAAAACCACATGCACATAACTGCATGCTCTATTTTCTAAACCACGTTTTCACTTCACATTCTTCATTCATTCACGAAATGTCTACCTCTAAGGTGGGTTTTCAGTGGGCTTAGCCCCTAGAGATTTCCCGAAAAGCGATGCACAGCGGGGTAGAAAAAGTTATCCGGTCGACTCAATAAATAAGTCACACAGTTCTGTGGGATGGCAGGTAAATGAAAACAAAGCACGAAGTTCAATGCAACCGTTTTGGGAGGGCTGATAAAACGATGAGATAAGTGCATCAATGTTGGTGAAATATATGTTGAGAAATAAAGGGACAATGTATGTATAAAAATAAACTGGTTTCAAGTTGGTTTCATAGTTAGTTATTTTTCTACGGTCATTTGTGACTTACTTATTAACTTACCCTCGTATGTCATGCCATTCGTCTATGCACATTTTTCATGAATATGATTTGTGAATTCACCATGTTCTTGTGATGAGAGTACATGCTCATTAATAAGAAAAGATAGTTGCACGATTTGCCCAAATGTTTACTGGACGTTGCACGCACCATTAGCCTCACACAATTGTGATGATGACTGCGTGATTATTACGTTCAGGGGCCTGAAAATTACGTTCTGAAATATGACTATAAAAGCAGCCCATTTCTGAATTTAGTGCACGAAAAATACTGCAACAATTGGAAGGTTGAAAACGTCTTCCTCTATCCATTGCTCCGAGGAGACAGCTGGGAGGGACAATCTGTGTTTGTATTTGAATCAGTGCCTATGATGAATGAATAACTTTCAATAAGGCTCTCGCATAAATTCATGAAATAAGTATGTTTCATTTGTGACTGTTGTACAGTTGACGTTGGTTCATGATAATTAATTTGTTGTGGGAGGAAAGGTTATAATGTTTCCCCTCATATAAAAAGGCAAATACATTAATGATGATGATGATGATGAGAGACATTTGAGAACTAAGCCAAACCCAGATGAATGAAGACCGGTCTTACCTTACAGGCACATGATGATGATGAGGTGTTATAATGTTGACAGTAACACAACCTGCACTCATCTTTACAAACACTATTTTACCAAGCATCAGTCTCACCATACCTCTGACTTACAAAGCGGTTTCACTACATACATCAGCCTTAACATGCATCTATCCCAAAATGCACCAGTCTCAACAAACACTCATCACAACCTGCCTTGATCTCAACCTACTTTCATCACAATACGACTCGGCCACAATATGATGAATTCGTCTCAACGGAACCCTGTCACACCACTGATGACTCTGTCTCAACTTACCTTGATAAAAACCTTATGACATTGTCACAACCAGACCTCTTGGTCTCAATTGTATGAGCTCACCTTATTTTACTGTCGTGGTTTCATCAAAAGTGGATCCCATCATTACATTACAGCATCAGATGACGGAAGGAATGCCATCTATAGAGAAGAGGGTTGTTACCTCACCATTAAGTGGACCCACTTCCCTCTCCCCTCTAATTTTCTTTTCTTGTTTTTCTTCACATGTTTTATGCTGTAATGATATATGATGTTTGTCAAATGCTTATGTAGTTTGTATTTTGTTTGAACTGTCAGATGGGCTGTGTCACTAGATGCCTACCAACTAGACTATAGTTCAGTCAGTACGAATGATGCAGATTTAATGGCTAAGGGCAGAACAGGTAGTATGTTTAAGTCCTTATCCTATCAGCCCAAATAATGTTTCAGCAATTTTACTTGCATCCCTCACAACTCCCATCCTCCAAAGATTTCACCCATGAGAACCCCAAGTTGTGGGATCTGGTCAGAAGAACCTTATCACACATCAATCACACTTGAGATGAATCCCTGCGAGAGAAGTGAACCCAAGGGAGAGACTTTCATCCATGGGCTTCACACGTGTAATTCACTTTATCCAGAACGTAAACCTTTACAAGTATTTCACTGCCTGGTACCAGCTACACCAGAGATAGGAATATCCTTTTATTAATGTTGTGTCTATATTTACTATACACATATGTGTTATGGTTGTATTTTAGATGATTCATGTATTACAATTATGTTTTCGTAACAGATGTTACTCCATGTGAACGCAATGTTTATTTCTCGAAATGACTTGCCCTACAACCTTTGATTGCTTATTACAGTTTATGTTGTACTTCAGTTTTTGAGTGATTTCTTGAATAATGTGCTGTTCTGTAATTCTTCTGTAATAACTGTACATGTTCTGTTCACACAGAGATTGTTCTTTGATGACTATATGTTTGGTTCATACAGTGATTGTTCTGTTATGACACTATATGTTCTGTTCACACATTGGATATCTTGTGCTACCTTTGCACGTTCAGGTCACACAGTATATGTTTAATGGTATACTTCACAGAAAATGAAACTATTGGAGACCCTATGAGGGCAGGCGACAACACACTAGTCAGTTTTCTCAGGCATAGAGGAGGGCATTGCCTTTAATAATAGTGGTAACAGCCCGTGGTCTCCATGCCTTCCAAATGAGTCTATATTTACACCATTTCGGGGAAGATACTGGCCAGGGTTATCTTCACGTGGGGGTATGAGCCGAATTCCAGGCTTCCTAAAGAAGGCGACAGAGGATAGGACCCCATCCCAAGTGGGATATCCTTATAAATATCCTCGTCTACTTAGTCAACGCCTCAATCTACCGCATGGAATTAAAGATGCAATGTACGCTGATAACCTGGTTCTATGGAGCACAAATGAACATGCATCAGTGGCAACCAGATCGCTACAAAGAGATGTAGATGCATTTGTTGCATGGACAAGTAGATGGTGTGTCAATATAAACATTGACAAGTACAGCACCACTCTATTTACCCTCTCTCGAAAACAAAAGGGCAGGGATCATCCAGATAAATGGAACACCCCTAAGAGAATATAAAGAAGCCAACATACCTTGGAGTAACATTTGATGACAGACTGACATGGAGAAAACACATCAACAAACCAGTATCAAAAGCCAGAAGGAAAATAGCCATCCTGAGAAAGCTAAGTGGAACCACATGGGGAGCCAGTGGGCAAAGTTTATCAACAGAGTATACGGCTACACCTGGAATACCGGTAAACTGCGTGGTGTTCAGCATAAAAAAAACCACACTACAAGAGCTGGACAAGGTGCAAAATAAAGCACTTACAGTCACCACAGGAGAAATTAGATCAATCGCCATAGTGGAAATGGAGAAGATGGGGAGGACACAAGCACTGAGAGAGCATAGAGATACGAAAACGCTAATACAAATAGAAAAGTTCCTCAGCTTGCCAGGCCACCCTATGAAGATCAGATATGAAAACTTACCTATGGGGTAGTTGAAAAGAAGTAGTTTTATCCACCAGGCCAAACGACTCTGCAGAGATACCACCGATCTGCCCACAGTTGGTATCCCCCTGACAACTATACCAGAGCGAACTCAATGGAAAGATGAACATAGACTATTACTACAAATTCAGACAAATGTTAGAGGAATATTTGACAAGGAAGAACAGAACAGTGTACAGCACAGAATAGCCACGCTTCGCTTCCTTGATGACGAATACCCACGGGACCTCTGGATCCGAGTCTACAAAAATGAGTCATCACAAAATGCTGTTCGAAATGGGCGTGCGGGAGTGTATACAGAATACCCAAATAATACTAAGGACACGGCCAGAGTACCAACAGAAAAGTACTGCAATAACTATGATGCTGAAATTGAGACAATCAAGATAGCAACAGAGGAATTACTAAATACCAGCCACTGTGTCAACCTGTTGTGCTATTGACAGATGCATAATCAGTACTCGAGGCGCTCCTGTCTGGGAAATTGTCAGTACTAAGGACACTACTTTCTGAACTTAGTAGTCAGCATATGGTCACGATACAGTGGATACCATCACACTGTGGAGTACCCGGAAACGACAGAGCTTATGAATTGGCTAAGGAGGGAGCAAATGAATAACAGCCTGATGTATCCGTTACATATCACCAAAAGAAAAGAATGATAAAATCAGTCAGAAAGCCATCAACACCTGCGCAAGAAGACTACCACGTTATGGACAGACCATAACAAGTCATTATTCTGCCCCTCAGAACAGGACACAATAGATTACGCAACAACATGTATACAAAATTCAAGATTGGTGAATCAGACAAGTGCGCATGTGGATTGGCGTAGCAGACAGCAGAGCACATACTTCAAGAATGCCCAAAATAAAACATATATAGGCAAACCTTCTGAAGACGGTGGAAAATAATCTCTAAGGACCGCTGCGTGAACTAAAAAAGACATGTAACTTCATACAAGAGACAACATTGGAGTTATAAACATATTTCAAGTGAACGAAAGAAGTAGTAGAAGAAGAAGAAGAAGAAGAAGAAGAAGAAGAAGAAGAAGAAGAAGAAGAAGAAGAAGAAGAAGAAGAAGAAGAAGAAGAAGAAGAAGAAGAAGAAGAAGAAGAAGACGAAGAAGAAGAAGAAGAAGAAGAAGAAGAAGAAGAAGAAGAAGAAGAAGAAGAAGAAGAAGAAGAAGAAGAAGAAGAAGAACTAACTAACTAATTAACTAACTAACTTTCTAACTAACTAACTATCTAACTAACTAATTACCTAACTAACTATCTAACTAACTAACTAACTAACTAACTATCTAATTATCTAATTAACTAACTAACTAACTAATTCTAATTAACTATCTCACTAACTAACTATCTAACTGTCTAACTAACTATATAACTATCTAACTAACTAACTAACTAACTAACTAACTAACTAACTAACTAACAAACTAACTAACTTACTAACTAACTACCTAACTACATATCTAATTAACTACCTAATTAACTAACTGACTATCTAACTAACTAACTAACTAACTATCTAACTAGCTAACTAGCCAACTAACTAACTAACTACATAACTAGCAAACTAACAAACTAACTAACTAGCAAACAAACTAACTAACTAACTTTCTAACTTACTAACTATCTAACTAACTACCTCTCTAACTATCTAACTAACTAACTACATTGCTTACTAACTAACTAACTAACTAACTAGCTAACTAACTAACTAACTAACTAACTATCTATCTGACTAACTGACTTACTTACTTTCTAACCAACTAACTCACTAACTAACTAACTAAATAACTAACAAGCTAACAAAGTAACAAACTAACTAACTAACTAACTAACTAACTATCTAACTAACTAACTTAACTAACAAACAAACAAACAAACTAACTATCTAACTAACTAACTTAACTAACAAACAAACAAACTAACTAACTATCTAACTAACTAACTTAACTAACAAACAAACAAACAAACTAACTATCTAACTAACTAACTTAACTAACAAACAAACAAACTAACTAACAAACTAACAACCTAACTAACAAACAAACTAACTAACTAACAAACTAACAACCTAACTAACAAACTAACTAACTAACTAACTAACTAACTAACTGAACTAACAAACAAACAAACTAACTAACTAACTAACTAACTGTCACTCTGTGGTTCGCAATGTATACAATGGAAAGTGTCAGAAGGCAAAGTAGAGTCCTTGATCAGCTCTGTGTTCTTGTCTCGGCCATACAACGTGGCCAAATCATCCAGGTAGTTGTTTTTCTGCCTTTCTCTCTTCCTCTCGATCTACCGAGTTGTCGCCAAGTTTTCCAATTTATATCTTCTCATAACGTGACCGAAAGGATAATCAGCCACTCATATAAATGTCAAAGTATTACTTCTGACATCTACAAGTGTTGTCAGCCATAAGCAATCATGTACCACAACAACAAGTTCTCTCGGCCATGACAACTCGACTCCATCAATGTCATGGCACTAAAGGATGCGAACCTTCACCCATGACTAAACGCCAGTGTGAGACAACTCGTCTTCTGACAACAGACATGCATCTCTCTTCGCAGGCGTTGATTTAGCGTAGTATGATGTGGTTATGTCCATGTTTGACATTGGTAGCATAAGGTCAGTATGAATACTGCGATTTATTATCTGTTCTTTTGTGGATATTGGTATATTTTGCATATCAAGTTCGATTCCTTCCTTGTTAAAATGTTACTAAAAGCAATGTGTCAGGTGCGAATCTAGTTGAGTTGAAGACGGGAAAGACTGGACGCATTCACTAGATAGAACTTGACAATCGGGAAGCTGAAACTTTCATAGCAGCAGGCATCCACTCATGCATCCTTGAATTAAAGTGAGGTAGATAGCACATTTACTGGAATATTTTACGGTTGAAGAGATATAAATTCTCTGCTGCATATTACATAATGTAGTCTGCTAGAGTGGGGTTTAAAAGTGTACTTGATTTTTTTAGCAAACTAACTGTTATTTATTTGAGGCAACTTCGAGTGTGGTTTGCCTTAAATTATCGTTGTTTGGGCTGTTCTCTGTCATATCGTTTTCTTTGTATTCTTTAAGTACTAATCAATATGTTAGCATTACTGTCAGTGTTCTTGCTATTATTATTTGCTTATTATAACTATAACTATTGTGTTTCATTGCATACATGTATACATTTACTTTAAAGAAAACATTAATTATTCACATAATGTCATCTTACTATGAACTGCACAGTATGGTATCATCTATCTATCATCTTACTATGAACGCTATAGTATTGTATCATCTTAATATGAACGCTATAATATGATGTCATCTGCCTATGAACTCAATGGCTATACAGCTCAGATTTAACACACTACTATACAATTTATCGTGAATTATAGTACAATTTGACTTTAAACTTATTATCAGTATTTATCATGGACACACATTATCATAATTGATAGTGCACTGCCCTTCCGATCTAATGGTCCTGGATTAAAACTGTACTCGAGATGGGATGATTTTATTTTCTCCATCTTGTGATACCGGGATCAACCCAGTAGCGTTTAAAGACACCAAATAATGTACTGGCATGTAAGGCGAGCGACGAGATACAGACTGCATTACCCATTGAATGCGGTGTGGGCTTGAATATAAAAGCCTAGCACTATATCCCGTCAATGTTAAGATGTCATGAAACACAATTCTTTGTTGCTGACCCAAACTGTGTTAGCAAGTTCTTTATATTAAGACAGCCATGTAATGCAGCAGGTAAAAAAACAGTTTCTTTATGACAGTCTAGAGAAAACAACGTTTTGAAGGGAACAAAACTGTTTTAAACTAACAGATAAAAACTACTGAAAAAATATAGACATGCTAATAACGCAACCAACAACATTAATGTAGAAATAACAGTTACATGTTAATCAGTAACAACAATACCTGCAACCTTGCAAACTGGCGTGTTCGATCATGCTTTTACACAGCGCCTGCTATATGTATTAAAACGAGTGTAAGTGCTGGTTGGTGTCAGGTCTTAGTCAGATATGACTGAGCTACCGTATAACAGTAGACGGTACTACCTGGTTTCTGTTAGCGCCCTACGTTAGGCAGCGCTTATCAAACCCGACACCTCACATTGTACCAACGGCTTCGGGCGGAAGAGCGCAATTGGGAGGGTACAAGCCTTACCCTGGTGCGAGGAAATGCAACCTAAAGACAAAATGTCATGGCAGGGCAGACCAGGCCCTAAGCCTTGATTGGCGGCTGGTCTAGGATCGAAGCTCCGACAGGCGGACAGTTAGAGCATTGCTTTGCTGATCCAGCAGCCTTTGCAGCTTGTCTTGTTTCAGATGTAGAGGTGTTACCTTTCCTCTGGAGTGAACTAGGCAGGCCGAGAGAGGGATCATGCTGCATGGGCAACACAAGATCTCTATATTTTAGCCCAGGCTTTGTGCTATGGAGAGGCAATAACTCCATCGCTGGTCTTAATCGATCTCGAAATCAAAGCGAGAGGCAACTGTTACGGGTTATAAGTCCCTGTCAGTTGGTGTAGACACGGGGCGCCAGGCACATTTACAGCGCGAATTGGCCTGCCAGTCACATTCGCTACCGCCATGGGTAAAAGTTATTATGCCTTTTTGAAGCATAAACTATCGTCTGTCAAGACGGCAAGGTGCCAATGTAAGTGCTGGTAGCTTTTCATGGTATAACGGACGGCTACAAAGTAAATTCTCTTGTGTCATCATGTGTCCGTATGCGTCATCATTTTTAGTATACCAAAGATGTAGAAACATACCACGGCTGTCTTTCTGGCTTTCGAAGTCCCTCTCTGTCTGTCTATATGTTTGTCTTTCGGTGTGTCTGTTTAACTATCCATCTATCAATCTTAATTAGCCAGCTAATTATTTGGTTTGTTATTTAGTAAGCTAGATGGTCAGTCACTCAGTCAGTTAGTCAGTCAGTCAGTCAGTCAGTTAATTAGTTAGTTAGTTAGTTAGGTAGTTAGTTAGTTAGTTAGTTAGTTAGTTATTTTGTTAGTTAGATAGATTGTAAGTTTGTTAATCAGTTAGTTAGTTCGTACCAGGTGGAGAAGGCGGAGGAACAGATTGAGAACCCATAAGTGGAAAGAATGAGATTGCGGGGGATCGGCAGGGGTGCTGGAAGAATCTCAAAACTGAGAGGGAAGACCAGGAGAACTTTTAATCAGATAGCGCTGGGAACGATTAGTAGTATGACTCTTCGCTGGCTGTTGAACGAGGGGACTGAGCACGTATGGGAATGTCCTGAGTGCAGTGATGTCGGTTCTTAACTCAACACAACAACACATGGTTAATTCGTTAGTTAGTTTGTTACTTTGTTAATTTGTTAGTTTGTTAGTTTGTTACTTAGATAGGTAGTTAGTTAGGTTGTTAGATAGATAATTAGTTAGTTAGTTAATTTGTTAGTTAGTTAGTTAGTTAGTGATTTAGCTAGTTAGTTAGGTCGTTAGTTAGTTATTTAGTTAGTTATTTAGTTAGTAAGTTGGTTAGTTAATCAGATAGTTAGTTAGATAATTAGTTAATTAGATAGATAGTTAGATAGTTAGTGAGTATTTAGTTAGTTAGTTAGTGTTAGTTATTTCGTTAGTTAGGTAGATAGTTAGTTAGTTAGTTAGTTAGTTAGTTAGTTAGTTTGTTAGATAGTTAGTTTGTTAGATTGTTAGTTAATTAGTTACTTAGTTAGTTAGTTAGGTAGTTAACAAAGTAGTTAGTTAGTTAGTCAGTCAGTTAGATAGTTAGTTAGTTAGTTAGTTAGTCAGTTAGTCAGTTAGTTAGATAGTTAGTTAGTTGGTTAGTTAGGTAGTTAGTTAGTTAGTTAGTTAGATAGGTAGATAGTTAAATTGTTAGGTAATTACTTAGTTAGTTAATTAATTAGTTTAGTAGGATAGGTAGTTAGATAGCTAGTTAGTTAGTTAGACAGTTATATAGTTAGTTAGATAGTTAGTTAGTTAGTTAGTTAGTTAGTTTGTTTGTTTGTTAGTTTGTAAGTTAATTAGTTAGTTAGTTAGTTAGTTAGTTAGTTAGTTAGTTAGTTCTTCTTCTTCTTCTTCTTCTTCTTCTTCTTCTTCTTCTTCTTCTTCTTCTTCTTCTTCTTCTTCTTCTTCTTCTTCTTCTTCTTCTGGAAAATAATCTCACTATCAACTTCCGTGATCCCTATCGCTAAGAAGTCATCTGCCGGATACTTATATGTTTCGGCTCAACAGAGCCATGTTCCTTCAGACCCTTTTTTATCATGGGCCCAGTGCAAAAGCCGCTGAATAAATTTTCCTGCACTAATTTATCTATGATCTGAAATAGTGATGTTTCAGCTTGTTTTCTTCATAACCTGAGGTGAACCTGTGAAAGAGAGAGAGTACACACCTGGTGAGAGCAACCCGACACTGACCCCTATTAGATGAGTGTAGGCCCACGGCCTCACTCAGATATATAACAGTGAACCAAACTCTGTCATGGTGCAGAGGAGCTCATCACATCGGTCTGAGCCAGGGTAAGACAAGGAAAGACCAAATGCAAAGTGCAGAACCCCAGCAGACACCCCACTGGAAGATCCCACCATTGGACATTTCCCCTATCCCCCAACCATCCTCAATCTCTCCACATATCATCCCACTTCACTATTCCCCACCCAGCTGAGCTAATTGACCTCTCACACTAGTTAGTTTTAAAAATGCGATTGCCTACTTCGCCGACACTCCTTGAATACCTAACCACAAAGCAACAACACTATGCTCAAGTCCTAAACTCTATCTATCACTAGACTGTACTACATTATTTACATCTAAATGCTATCTAGTGAATACCTTATGAAAACTCAGCTCTATCCTGAATCGAATCTACACTTTGCCATGATAGACACATGTTCATCAACGTTAATTGATACAGAACACAATAGATTCTTTTCTATATTAGAACAGAGCTAGTCAAACACTTCAGTCTAGGTCAACTCCCTTGTTCACACTAGCGGCAACAAGTTATGTTTTCATACAGTCGGGGATTGTCCGAGTGACGTCATTCGATGTCAACAACAGGTGGCCCCAGCGGCAGACAATCTGTTCCCAACTTCACAATAATAGTTGTCCCCCCTTCTACAACTGAAGCAACAGTCTTTTCCTCTCGAACGACGACACATCAAACAATGCCGACAAATTTCATGTTTCCTAGGGAAATCTCAAAGACTGGTAGTTTCGTTTGATCCGACGTGTTTCCCCACTAGTAACAAACAATTGCAGCTGTGAATACAGACTGTCTCTGTTAGTCTATATAGCCTACGATGGGTAGCGTTGTGATGTTCTGTTGTGATAATTTGGTGTGTCCAGTGTGTGCCGCGTGGTTACACACCCGCTTCACACGCGTGATCCGGGACTGTTTCCGGATACGGTCAGGGATATGCACTACTGACGATCTCAAACGAGAGCGAAACTCGAGTATAGTGCTTCCATATTGACGTGGATAGGCCTTAAGTTCATACCAGAATGCGATCGGCGTTGCCAGTAGTGGGTTGTGCTCAATATTTAAATATCATCTTATCGTTAACAACAGTGGTCCCGTGACAACTAGCTCCCACCCTCTTTGGAATATACTTTTCACTTCTACTGAAATATGCCTTTCGTGATCAGGATGGTAGTATATACATTCACTCACGCTCAGATGGCGGCCTCTACAATGCTCAGAGATTGAAGGCCAAGACCAAAATTAGGAGGGTACTGATCAGAGAGTTGCTTTTTGCAGATGATGCTGCAGTTACGACCCACTCTCCAATGCATGTTCTGAATTTCGTTCACAAATTATCTCACAAGGTGCACATGGGGTACCATCAATCTTTATTGACGACGCCGAACTAGAGATGGTAGACCATTTTACATATCTAGGATCAGTGGTAAATAGCAAATTATCCCTAGATCAGGAAATCAACATCCGGATTGGTAAGGCAACAACAACAATGAACAGGTTATGAAAAAAAAAATGTGTAGGAGAACAGGAAGCTTACTACCAAAACAAACGTCCTTGTCTATCAAGCCTGTGTCCTTAGTACTCTTCTTCATGGCAGTGAAACCTGGACAACTGACTCACACCAAGAGAAACGTTTAAACAGCTTTCATATGCGGTGTCTGCGAAAAATTCTTGGTATTAAGTGGCAAGACAAAATCACAAATACTGAAGTATTGGAAAGATCAGGTTGTGTGACGGTTTATTCCATGCTCAGTCTTCGTAGACTTAGATGGATAGGACATCTTAGAAGGATGGATGATGGTAGAATACCAAAAGACATCTTTTTTGGTGAATTACAGATGGGTAAGAGATCTCAGGGTCGGCCTCTACTACGATACAAAGATGTGTGTAAGCGGGACATGATTGATACAGGCATTGATAATGCACATTGGGAGCAAGTCGCAGCTGAATGTGTTGCATGGAGGGCAAACATCAGAAATGGAATAAAGACAAAGGAGAAAATTATTGCAGATAAGTCACACACCGAGCGTGTGAGACGTAAGATGGTGCTTGATGGTGGAAATGACCACATGTTCACATGCACTCACTGTGAACGGACATTTACAGCGCAAATTGGCCTTATTTAGTTAGTTAGTTAGTAAGTTAGTTAGTTAGTTAGTTAGATAGAGAGGTAGTTAGTTAGTTAGTTAGTTAGTTAGCATGTTAGTTAGTTAGTTTGTTAGTTAGTTAGTTTGTTAGTTTGTAAGTTAGTTAGTTAGTTAGTTTGTTAGTTAGTTAGTTAGTTAGTTAGATAGGTAGATAGTTAATTAGTTAGTTAGTTAGTTAGTTAGTTAGTCAGTTAGTTAATTAGTTAGTTAGTTAGATAGTGAGATAGTTAATTAGTTAGTTAGTTAGTTAGTTAGTTAGTTAGTTAGTTATTTAGTTAGTTAGTTAGATAGTTTGTTAGTTAGATATTTACACAGTTAGTTAGATAGTTATTTAGTTAGTTTGTTAGTAACTTGCTTAATTAGTTTTTTTGTTAGTATGTAAGTTAATTAGTTAGTTAGTTAGAATGTCAGCTAGCTAGTTAGTTAGTTTGTTTGTTTGTTAGTATGTTAGTTTTTCAGTTAGTTAGTTAGTTAGTTTGTTTGTTTGTTTGTTTGTTTGTTTGTTAGATAGATAGTTTGTTAGTTAGTTAGTAAGTTAGTTAGTTAGTTAGTTAGTTAGTTGGTTGGTTGGTTGGTCGGTTTGTTGGTTTGTTGGTTTGCTAGTTAGTTGGGTAGATAGTTAGTTAGTTATTTAGTCAGTCAGTTAGTTAGTTAGTTAGTTAGTTAACAGTGTAATTTGTTAGTGAGTTAGTGAGTTAGTTAGTTAGTTATTTAGTTAGTTAGTTAGTTAGTTAACAATGTAGTTAGTTAGTTAGTTAGTCAGTCAGTTAGTTAGTTAGTTAGTTAGTTATTTAGTTAATTAGTTAGTTAGTTAACAATGTAGTTAGTTAGTTAGTTAGTTAGTTAGTTAGTTAGTCAGTCAGTCAGTTAGTTAGTTAGTTAGTTAGTTAGTTAACAATGAGGTTAGTTAGTTAGTTAGTCAGTCAGTCAGTTAGTTAGTTAGTTAGTTAGTTAGTAAGTTAGTTAGTTAGTTAACAAAGTAGTTAGTTATTTAGTTAGTTAGTTAGTCAGTTAGTTAGATAGTTAGTTAGTTGGTTAGTTAGGTAGTTAGTTAGTTAGTTAGTTATTTAATTAGTTAGTTAGTTAGTTAACAATGTAGTTAGTTAGTTAGTTAGTTAGGTAGTTAGTTAATTAGTTAGTTAACAATGTAATTAGTTAGTTAGTTAGTTAGTTAGTTAGTTAGTTTGGTAGTTAGTTAGTTTAGTTAGCTAGTTAGATGATTTGTTGGTTGTTGGTTTGTTGGTGTTTTGGTTTGTTGGTTTGTTAGTTAGTTTTTTAGTTTGTTAGTATGTTAGTTAGTTAGTTAGTTAGTTAGTTAGTTAGTTAATTAGTTAGTTAGTTAGTTCCTTTCAAAGATGCAAAATAATATCCATCGCCTAGATTGATATCCATCGCCTAAGTTATTTATTTATTCGTCCTGCCTCCCTGAATACGATCAGGCTGTCAGTCTGATCCATTGCTCACTCTCCCATCTCTGCAGCCATACACTCAAGTTAATCTGCTCATTCGTTTCAAATTACACCCCGTGTCCTGGTATGCAAATGACGCAGATATAGCCAGGAATGACATCCATATGATACAGGCCATTGTCTTCTGGCCCAGTTTATCTTGATCTTCCTTAGCTTGATATCGTCGCTGAGAACACATGCTTTATTGAACGTGCTTTTTCTCCAGCCACGTTATTCCTTTATTTCTGCCATTATTAAACTGTTTAACCATACAATTCTAGTGACGTTTCGACGATTTTGTAACCTTTAATATGCCAACGGAATTTAAATTTCCGTGACATGCTGCTTATGGGCTACATTTCTTCCATTTTCAAATCTTAAAGAAATTAGTATTTTTATTTCTTTTGCTTGTAAGGCACGGTATTCTAATAATTGTCTGTAATAATTAACTGCCTTCCCGGCTGCTGTGGGCGATCATGTTTCTCCATATCTAGCGATCTCAAACATGATGAATCAAATCGTTTGCTGACATTATTTCATGCAATGACAGGCTATCACGAACTGGCCTACAATGACAATTGCGAGTGTATGAAGTTTGTCTTTTTGGATCTAATCGTCTTAATTAGAATACTTATTATTTTATTCACAATGCAATGCAGTGAGAATAGGACAGTGTCTGAGAACTGAAATAAACTAGTTTTAAACTGAATACTTTCAGAATACTACTGGACATCAGAGCATCCCAATGGAGCTGATAACGGTTTGCCTAGCTACTGTTATACTTGTCATCATCTGTTACTGGTTTCTACGCCATGACCCACGACTCCCACCTTGCCCTGTGACGCCCCTACCAATTGTGGGCCACCTGCTCTACCTAGACAAAAACCCTCGACCACAATTTAAACGTTGGCGTCAGAAATGTGGAGACATATATAGGTAGGTATGTATTTATGTCTGTCTGTCTGTCTGTCTGTCTGTCTGTCCGATTGCTTGGCTGGCTGACTGGCTGTCTGTCTGTCGGTATGACTGCCTGCATGCATGTATGTGTGTGCAATTCCTTATTGCTAATAATAGGCTGTTCGGACATTGGAGGAAATGACAAAGCAATCCTCGAAAGACATTCTATCACATGCCCACAGAACCGACACAGCATGATACCACTGTCCTACCACGTCCTCGCACAAAGAGTGTACTTGAACGCAGCATACTGGCGGGGAATGGTAAAGGGTAGTCCAAGCAAATCAATTATGAAACACGTATATACAGATCTGGGAATTCAGACAGAAGACACACGTGAAATTAACGAGAAGGGCACAAGACAGAGAACTATGTGTCAGAGTCTAGAATAGTGCAGTGATGCAGTGACATCGTTACGCCCGCCAGGCGACTTAGTCCCCAGCAGGGATGCCGTAACTTCGTTACGCCGCCAGGCGAGTAGTAGTTACCTGCCCGCGAGATTGCTGGCTGACAAGACGGCCAGCGGTCAGGCAAGGACGACGCAAGACGCACGCATACCTCGTGAAGCCACTTCAGGTGGGAGGCAAGTTGCGAGCTATAGGCAGACAGCTCTGGGACGTCGACTCGACTGGACGCATGATGAGAGAAAGGCGTTGTGTGGTTTCTGTGCCTGAAAGTCGAGTGTCTGGACATCTTGAGAGATAGACTGTGAGCTGTATTGTGTATGTAAGTGTATTGAAGTGTAACGTATATCTTGTAGTGATCATCGCATTGTATATGATCTGTAAATAAATCAATTGAACGTTGTGTCGTTGAGTCTCAAGTCAAATCACGTTGTACTTGTACTGTCTCACATGTGTTAGGTTAGCGAGCCAAGTTTAAGACCCTGACACTATGGATTTGAATCACTGGGAAAATTTATTACCAGCATTCGGTGTGAAATAATTAATGTTGACAGCTAACCAAGTGTTAATTACAGAAACAATAACATTACCGATAACAGTTTTCTTGTAAATTAAGTATGTCAGCATCTTATATCACACACGGGCACTCTCGCTTCTTCATCCACACCCAAAGAAACATCCGTTGTGTGGATGGTACATCACGTCTTTTATTTCAGGCGAACCTGAGCTAGTTATACATTATACCCAGGCGGTGGCTGCCTGAACAAATATACAAATGCCGCCTTCTCTACAATAATCATACACAATCACTTATTCAAACTCCACACTCGCTATCTTCAACTAGCGCCCTCGCAAACTAAGCATTTGCCCTCGAAAATACACAAGTGTCCTCTCTTGAAAACTGTCGCGTCCCGTCTGACGATTTCAACACGTCGGCTGGCTTTGTCGCCCTAGATCCCGTGCTGTCCGTAAATCCCGTGCTGTCTGTCAAACCCCGTGCTGTCCTATCATACTCGTAGTCCGTCCGTGCTAAGCTGGGTTGTACTAACGTCTGGTCTGTTCAGGGTGGTATCCCGTGAACTGGCGTCCCCTCCTATCCTCTGAGTTGGTCCTGCCGGTGTCCTGGTTATGATACGTCTGTGTTCCCACCTAAGTCCTGTCTCCCGTTTATCTACTGTCCTGTAGATGTCCTGTCTTATGACCATTCTAAGTCCTAGCTGGTGTTCTGTCTCTACTCTATCTAATATCCTGTAGAAGTCCTTATCTATGTCCTATATGTCATTACCTCTATTGTGTCCCTTGTCCTCTCTATGTCCTGCATGTACCTCTTCAACACCTTGACATACGCTCCTGCCTCCCCCGTATTGTGTCACGAAATTCAACATAATGGGTGTGACACAATATCGTCTCAGCATATAAAAAATTAGTCGGACCTAATTTGTCAGTGTGTTGTAGGAGTTAATCAACCCTGTACTTAGGTACCACTCTGATTCATATGGGTATGACACCAAGTTGACGTATTTACCCACTGATCTATGATCAGTATAACATACTTGTAATGTTGCTAAGAGTCACTACTCTTCCACATTGCACTACTGGAAGCTGTATCGAACCAAGGCCAGTTCGTCTTACAATTATGGCTAAGTCATAAAATGCACTACCTCTCCAAACATCGAAAATAGATGTCCCGAGACAATTTGTTCCTGTTACGGAAACAAATCATGAATATATTATTCATGGCTCCCGTGAAATGTACATTAATATCTTTTACAAGTTCTGTGTCTGCTGATCTCTACCTGTCTGGCTTCCGCTTGCGGATAAATTGCCAACTGTGTACTCATAATTCATATAAAACTGTTGTGTCCCCTGTGACCGTGTGATCTCCCTTACTTTCAAATTGATGTTTGTACGTTATCTGTTTGTATTCTGTTTGTTTGCATGTTCTATTACTTTTAATGTATGTTTAAATTAGAAACATAGGTGTATGTTTATAATCCGTATACTTAAGGTTTCAAGTGTCGCAGGTAGGTTCCTCCATCTCGCAAACGAAGACTATGCTTAATTTCTGAGATGAGTCGCCGAACTGAGACTCTGGAAAACATCACCATAGTTGCAATGTAATTGTAACTTAAACACATATAAAACAATTGCACGCTCACATGTGTTACACAGAAGACGAAGACAAATCATAAAAAAACATGTGTGCAAAAAAGCGCACCAATGCTCATCCTTAACATTGTAATGCTCCCATTCCTTCTTTCATTCACCTTTTGCCCGCTCATTTAAACAATGCAATATTAACAATGTTTCTCTTGTTGAAATAAAATGAGCTCGTTTTCAACATTTACCGAGCTGAATTGCAGTGTAAGTACAATAATCTATTTACATAATTATTTGATTGCTTCCGGCAATACTAAGGGAAGAAACTATAACTGGCTTTCTGTATTTTGGTCTAATGGGTGTTGTTAACGAAGGAAATATAATTTAACTAAACTAATTAGCTGTAGTAGAACTGTGTTGGCTCCCTTAAAGTAAAATGATGTTACTAAATGTAAGAAGTTTTAAATGAATTTAATTGTAGATTAATGCAATTTCTTGCCTAATTAAGTACTGTTACTAGCTTTTAAGAACGTTGTCTCATTAGAGACATGTAGATTATTATTACTACTACTTTGTAGGTGTTAATGGTTTAAATATTACTTCATTCTAAATGTAGCTAACTGATTTTGAATATTTCTAAGACTATTTTCATTTAACTTATTATACTTTCTATGAATATCTTCTAACTACCAAGGAAATTTGTTTGATAGTGCAACTTCAATAAAAATAAGTTGAACTTAGTACATGTTATGTTACTATAATATTACTAACAAAATCTATGTACATTAACTAATCTGTATCAGCTCCAGATGACGGTGATGATGTAGCTTACTCCTTCTGCTGAACTCTAAAGTCTGAGGGTCTGGTGAGAAAATCTTCTAACGTATTTGTAGTCACTCGTATGTGTTTTACAGAAAACGAATAGTTCTAGAGTATCAGGGCTCAACGGTAGATTCGATTGTTCTTCGGAAGCCCTTTTTCATTCACTGTCAACGGGGAATTGTCAGTTTCAATGACGAAATGTGTTCCGGCAAGATACCTATCTAATCTAGTAATACAATACACAATTGCTAGAGCCTCCAATTGAGAAACATCATATCTTGATTCTGCTGGAGTGAGCTTGCGACTCACGTACACTATTGGATGAAATATCCCATCGTAGGCCAGTAGGAGTACTCCCGATATGGTTGTGTTACTCTCGTATGTCCTAAGAGTATAGGGTAATTTTGGATTAGGTAACTTAAAGATAGGGATGTTACTGAAATAATGCTTCAGTCGGGACATTGCATTATTTAAGGTAGCATCTTGTACATTGATTTTTGCATTAGATTTTAACAAATCAGAAAATACACTGGTAATCTGTGCCAAATTCGGAATGAATTTGTTATAATAGTTTACTAAGCCCAACAGGCTTCTCACTTGCTTTTTAGTTGTTGGCATAGTGAGATTCACAATATTAGTGACAATCTTTTCATCACTTTTTTTTTTTTTATGGCCTAGAAAATCAATTTCTTCCAATGCCAACTCTACTTGTCGTTTGTTTGACCGTGAGGCGAAACTGTGTCATTATCAAAATACATTTTACATTTTTCATCCAAATAAGAAATATAGATGGTAAATTAATACAAAATGAAGTGAAAATTTTCCTTCCGTTCAAAATATTATTCAAAATGGTGGATAATTATACTCTATTTCAACATCTGCAAGCCGCCTTAGTATGATACTCAATGCACCCATGATTGGTGTTGGTTGCAGTTGGTAAGCACACCCTGCTGTCCATATACTCTTCAACAATCCTACTGATGTAATTGTCATGCAGATGATTATTTGCCATATTAACAGGTTCCTGTTCTTCTGTACGTCAGTATTATTACGTCCCTTGAAGCACATGTCACTATGCACTGTGTTACTGTTCGTGTGTTGCAGATTGTGTTGTCTGCTAGTACAAGACTGGTGGATATGTGAGTTTCGTTCTGAGTCTAATGTATGGGTTGTCTGTTGTGTATCCTGTCTGTTCATGTCAGTGCTGTCTTGTGATGTTGTTATACTGGTAGTGCAACTTTCTGTTAGTTTAATAGTCTGATCTCTACCAATTTTGTGTATAGCGTTACAATAATTTGCCTGAAAAGAATATGATTTATGCAACCTTTTATGGTATTTTGTTGTGTTCTGAACTGTTGCGTCCCTTGACTTTGTACACTTTGGTTGCTGTTCTTGTCCATTCACTTTCACATTAGTGGTGGCTACTTTCATTTGTGGTTTTGTTTTCAGATGCTTTTTCTCCAATGCATTAATCTCTTTGGTTGTGCAGTATTTTAATTCCGGTAAACACCCTATGATCAAATCTGTACAGGGGTTATCAAGAATTGCGCACGTAAATGTACCTGTAAGAAAGGGTGTACATATGCGAGCTCTGGCTAGTGGATATTTTTACACATTGCCTGAGCATGTTCGGCAACTTACGAACTCGCCAGTATAATCTTCTGTATTGGCTAACTCCTTTCTTAAACCAACCAGTGTACATCCGGAATCAAGCAAGACTTGACAAGGTTTATCGTTAACTAACCCATGGTGGAAAGTTAATTTTCCCATGTCAGAAATTACTGCATTGGCACTTTCATTGGCAATTGGGATTTTATGTCCGCAAATCAAAATACCATCTTCATGGAACTTATGACAAGTTTGGCATCTCTCATAGTTAAGAATATCTATTGCTGCTAACGCATTCTCTTCACATTCTTGCATCTGTTCTTCATCACACTCGCTTTCCGATGATGAGTCAATGAGCACTGCATTCACACTTCTCAATTTCTGGCGACCCTTACAGTGAGAACTATAGTGGCCATAAGATTTGCGAAAGAAGCATTTAACAGCACGACGGTATGTTTCTCTTTTATTTTGCTGGTTTTTTTTTATCATCATCTCCAGATGAGATGGATAATTTGGATTAGCATCACACATTCCAAACTGATCGTGAGAGAATTTACAGTATGGACACTGTGGTGGATTAGGTCTTTGTTTCTCTCTGTATTTGAATGGTCTTTGAGGTTTACTATTAGCTGCTGCTACTATGTTATTCTCATCGATGTTAGAGCTAAATATGTCTCTGTTGGAAGAAAAATAAGCTGACCCTCTCTTTTCTAATTGTTCTAATGAATCAACATCAGCTTGTTGTAGAAATTTAGCAAAAGGGCTTGGGATTGTTGAAATAATTTTGTCCATAATCATTAAATCCCTAAGTTTCTCATAGTTTTTGTTAATCTTTGCAGCGTTCAGCCACTTATTATATACGTCCTGTACGTGAGAGACGTAATCAATGAAGGTCTGATTACTTTTGGGTTTCAATTTGGAAAAATGCACTTGATTCCCTGGGGCATCTAATAAAAAATGTTGAATGATTCGTTGGTGAATATAGTCATAGTCATTCCTTAGTTCTTGGGGAATGGACTCTATTACTTTTAAAGGCTCTTCATATGGCCCAATGTTCCCTTGGTATATCCTGGAATTTTAATCAACATTTTCAGACCAGGCAGAAATTGATTCCCTTGGCAGAATGGTTTCACTATTCCCTTTGTATTTATTATACTTGTTTTCCTCTTCTTTACTTTTCAACTTTGTAGTTGCAAAGTGTACATGAGATTCGACCTCCAGTTCTTTCATTTTTAACTGGGTTTGTGCTTCAATTTCTAACTGTTTCTCTTTCAGCTTTGTTTCTTCTGATCTTTGTGAAAATTCTAACTCTTTTAGTTTAGTGGCTTCTGCTAGTTCGTTTAGTTTAGTAGCCTCAGCTAACTCTAGTTGTTTTAGTTTGGTTGCTTCAGATACTTCTAGTTGTTTAAGTTTGGTAGCTTCAGCTACTTCTAGTTGTTTAAGTTTGGTAGCTTCAGCTATTGTCTCGCTAGCTCTCTTCTATCTACTCGTCTCTTCTGCTCTTCTCTCTCTCTCTCTCTCTCTGTTTCTCTCTCTCTCTCTCTCTCAATTGCTGCAATTCTATCAATATGTTCTTTGTGCTTCTTATCTGCCGATTGTTTTAATCTATCTCCACTATATCCTAGATCTTTCCCTGCCTCAATGCATTCTTTTAACGTTCACATTGTTACAAGTTATGTTTACAAACAAAAATTACAATGTGCACTAATAATACAATATTTATCATACAATTGAATAACACAGATGTTAATTTACAGCATCGTAACAAAAATAAGATGCTGCTTTAAATTACAATGTCAAAAAAATAGGGGTACTTATCTGATCTTCCGTAAATTTCTGCTTTTTACTCTGCTCTCGAGGATAATCTTCTGCTTTTCCCTGTTACAGTACCTGGGCTGTTAGTATCACTTTCACTCTCCATTTCTGTTGTGTAGAGTAGTAACAATTAATATTTAAACAAAATAATGATATTACACAAATAACTTTGTCTGTCGAGTCAAATCTTCAGAGAGGAGAACTGTACTCTGCTCTCGAGGATAATCTTCTGATTTTCCCTATTACAATACCCGGGCTGTTAGTATCACTTTCACTCTCCACTTCTGTTGTGTAGAGTAGTAACAATTAATATTCAAACAAAATAATGATATTACACAAAAAACTTTGTCTGTCGAGTCAAATCTTCAGAGAGGAGTATAGAATATATTTTTGTTAGTTCTGTCGGTCGTCGTGTCTTTTGTCGTGTTAATTATGAAATGTAGTCTCCAAATGGCTTGGGACATAAACTGAAACGTCATCCTGAAAACATGCTGTATATCATTTTTACATCAATTCAAATACGTTTAATCAGTATGCACGCACTCTTGATGAATTCAGTCTTACTTTCACCTTTCGATATTACACACTTTTACTTTAAAACCTTACACTTTCTCGTAGGTGGTGAATTCTTTCAAACCACGTTAACTTATTCTAGTAGGCAGTAGATTCTTACACACCTTCTGACACCACGTTAGCGCATTCTAGTAGGCAGTG
>JACEFZ010011068.1:230000-338218 GCA_014155875.1 Cepaea nemoralis
TTTGATCTATCTCATTATTACTTCGCTATATAGGGAGAAGAGATCGGGTGACAAGACACACCCCTGTTGTACTCCAAACTTTATCTGTTCGTAACTACCGTCTTTATTTCTTCAGGTATGCTCGTTTGGTATACACTCTTTTGGATATTGAGGTCTGCCCTTGGATTGTCAAAAGGATTGCGGTAGTTCTTTATGAAAGTACAATTGCACTTCCCTTGGTTTATGGACGTCTCACCCCTGTACTATTACACATGGGCTGCCAAAGGGATCTGCTATGTCCCCAGTGCTCTTTAATGTACATACGAGCAAAGTCGCAGCAATTAAGGCACCAGGAATTGGTAGAATCTTGACATTTGCAGATGATGTGCCGGTGTGTAGACAGGGATCGAAAGGGAAAGAATGGCTGAAGACTTATAGTCGGCAGTAAACATGGTGGCGGAGTGGAGCCCTTATAAATCCATACTAGGCATTGGTTGCGTGCTGTTCTCTGGGTAACCGAATCGTGAAGGCAGATGTCCAATGTATTATATTGAATGGAAGCCCCCTCAGTCGACAGTAGTGTCACAGAATGACGCAAGTTATCTGTGCTTTGTTGTAGGAGGTTCCGCAAGAACACGGAGCGTCATCAGGTAGCTTCCCCAGTTATAAATAAACTGGAGAAAGTCAAGGTTGTTTCTTCGGCTAGATTGTTCTAGAAGCACCTGGATTCGCTGAGACCGAGGTTGCGAAGTACACTTACATTATCTCGTGCAGGGAGAATATAGATTACCCAGTGCGGAGAACCCATGTTTCTCGCTGAAGTTGAGACACAACGTGGAGCACTATTTCTTCGTGCGAGTTGAGTTGCACGTAGGACGGAATTAGGCAGTGGGCGCTCATTCAGTTTCGATCTCCCGGTGTGAGAGGACGCACAGCCAATTTCGGCTTACTGTTAGTAGAAGAGGCCTGTTGGCCATCAGACAGTATTAGCAGCTGACTTGTGATCTGTTCAACGGTTCAGGTAACTATCTATTTAATTAATTTACCGTTGTAATTGAGCGTAAATGCGACCGTACGGCAACTCATTAATTATGCGAACGATCCTGCAATAGTAATTAGTTGACAATCGATAAGCTGGTTTGAAAGTAGGACATAGTACAGGTGTGTACCGCACTGTTTATAATAACTTGTTGTAACTGTGTAGTTTCGCTTACGGCTTAGTGACAAGTCCGTTAGAGCGGCAAAGTGTGCTCAATAGTCAAGAATTATATATTGTGAGTAGCTGCATATATTAGGTTAGCTATACAATTATAGGGAGTTGTTTACTGTAGTATTTTGTGAACCTAACTTGTGTCAGTTAGTATCTGATGTTGGTAGGGTCTCTTGAATAGACAGTTAAGTGGATATTGTGTGGAGTTCAGACAGTGATGTGCCTAGTCTATTGAAAACAGATCACGTACGGCCAAGCCATAGGAAGTGATGTAGCTGTTTTGTGATAACTAAATGGTGATGTCATTCCTTGGAAATGTGTAAGTCTGTGATGTAGTAATCTTATGCTTGTGCTATATATATATATATATATATATATATATATATATATATATATATATATATATATATATATATATATATATATATATATATATATGTAACAGTAAAAATGAATATCAAGGATAGGAGGACATAAGTTTCCTATTCTTGGGTGCTCAAAGACAAAGAAGCGCAACACTGACTTTTAGTAGGCCAGAGAAGAAAAGATAATAAGAAGAAAGAGAAAAAGAGCACCTTATATATTCCCTCCAGTTAACAAAAGAAAGGGATAGAAAATTAGACAGAAGATTTCCAGGAGTTCTTTGAGCGGAGGGTATACATACTGTTGTACACCCCAGACAAAAGATCACACTGTTGGACTGTAACAACATCAATGAATGGGACCGACAATAACCAATGTTACTGGGACAACAAAGACTAAACATAATACAACAGCAAAGACTAGATAAACAAGGTAAAACAATACGCATCAGTCTTTATTTTGTCCAATACTGTAGCACATATTCATAACTATGCGGATGACAAAGTGTGGTTACTTATGGGCAAGACAATCAACACTCTACATCACTGACATTCATATAGGCAGTCTGCCGCATATAGCCAGACCTCTGCCTGTTGTGGCCGAGCCTACAGAGTACTCCTAAGACTCTGCTACGATACCTATACAGCCGGCTGACCAGGACTGGACAACAGAGAGACCATTACTTGGAAAATAGAAAGTAACACAACTCTAAATCTGAGTATGAGCCTTACAGTGCGGAGACGGGACTTACCATCCTGAGACACACAACACAACACTATGGATCCCTGTAGTACACAGCGGAAAATCAGTGGATTGAGCTCCAGATATTACCAAACCCCCGTGCCTCAGCCAAATCCAATATTGTGCCTAATGCCGCCAGAGAAAGTTATGTCCCCAAACCGATTGGGACACATTACAATAACAAGACCACAACTTCAAAAATAAAAGTATAAACATGAGTGTGAAAGGTTGAACCAGGAACTACACCTTTAACCACGCAGTAACAAACTAGGGTATGGAAAGCTCAACTATGGGATCAGTTAGGAGGGGAGGTGGAAAATGTGAGGTAAGGGAAAATAGGGGGTAATTAAGGACCCAGGGTTGTTCCCTTCGGCAGGAATCACATCCTGCAATCAAAGTAATAACCAAAAACATATTTAACAACTGTTAAATATTACTACTATATTAACAGCAACTTAAAAACTATAAAATAACTGCCTATGAATTAATAATATACCAATACACTCATTCAGACACAGTCTGTCACATTATTCACACTGGCCAAGTTAAGCCCTGCACCAGCAACATACATGGGGACAGTTGAACATCACATCTCAACATCAAGTGACACAACAACAACAACATCATGATGCATGTGACAGCCAGTCACATGCTGTATACATGGCCTCAATGAGACAACATTATTTGAACCTACCCACACAGTTTTTACATATAACATGACATGTCAATAGAATGACAGCAAATCAATAAATGGTCAGAGTAACTACCAGCATATTATTTCTCATGGTGGCCAAACCTAGCATTCAATATGTCAGAGAATACTCATGCAGCCTTATGATGAGAATACTGCACCAGCTACCAATTATTAAACTACATATCTGTCCACATTTAGAGGCTATCTACACATAACACACCCTATTGATCTATCTATAGTTACAACTCAAAGGCACTTCTGAGGTTTATTTAGCAGCATAACACCTGATTTACCCCATTTTAAGTGAACTCAGCTGGCCATTAATAATTAAACTACACCAACACATATTCCTGTACATATAGATGTTACTTACACCCAACAGGAACTTCTTATTTTAGCTAAAACCCTAATCTTGGCCTTTGTTTACATTCTCCGTTTTAGCTGCCTGCCAATGCCAGCAGTAAAAAACCAACAGGCGATCTATTAATAGGTATGGCCTATTCGCTGTTTCCGTTTCGGGGGAGGTCTCATTTACATCCTTCACAAAGCCTTAACATTATTCTAACACCTATCTCTTAACTTCAACAACTATTCTAATTATCTGTTACTAAACCTTAGGCCATTAACACATGTGGGGCTAGTTATGACCCAAATTTCCTACATTCGTTAATAAAAGCAAGCAATTTGATTTGCAACATACCTCAACCATCGTGCGCCAGTGTTCCAGCAGTAATGTTTCTGCGAGCCATATTTTGCGGGCTCTCTTCACTGTCCTATTTGTTTCACAGGTCTATGCACCTGAATTAATATATTTGGCACCACCTGGTTGGCGCTGGTCACACACACACGGTTCCCGACTGGAGATGGTGTGAGGGGGACGATTACATTCCCCCTCTCTGCTTGGTGTCAGTGCGGCCTTCGGCCGCTGAGGCCACTCCAGCACTGAATCCCCAGGGCAAAAATGCGCGCTCAATTTTTAACCATTCAAATTACCCATGATCCTCCAGCTGCAGGGGAGGGGTTTCTTGTCGTTGCATCAGCCAAACATCCTGTGGAGCCGTGTCGTGTCACGCGGCTTCATGCCCCCCATCCAACAAATGGCTGGTCCCACAGCCACACAAACTCTGCATCCCTTGGGAGATTGGGGTGGATTCTCTGTGCATACTATCAACAACAACAAAATCGGCCCCTGACAAAAAGGTAATCCATTATCCTATTGTTGGCGCTGGGAATTATGCAGTTTACATTCAGAATAAGCAAAAAAAATCCTGACATCAAAATGAACACTCAGTTTCATGTTGGCAATACATAGTTAGATCAAAAATAATAAGAATGTTCACAATGACAATCATCATTGTCAAAAAAGGGAAAATATCTCCATTACCACCAACATAACCAGATTACCTTGGGTAATATGGGCATGACCGCCAGGAACATCTGAAATAGAAAGGCATATGGCCATATATGGATTCTACATTCTATGACTATGGAGATAAATCTGCAGCCTTTCTCTGCCCCAATGGTTCTTGTTCTTGGACAGACTGGTGTTCTTCCTTCTTGAGAAAAAGATATAATCATGTGTAACCAGTCACCTGCTTAGAATACAAAAAGGCAACAATAAGACACAATGCTTTCAACTAATTACTAAATGTCAAGTCAGCAAGTTGATCCATGCCTAAATAAACTTCTTCTCTGCTTCCTTCCTGAATGAAGAGGATTTCCTGATAACCAGGATAACACTGTCCATCGGTCACATCACATTGGCACGATTAAAACACGTAAAGCAAGGGACACCTCCCTCTTGATTCGCTTGTCAATGTATGCATCTCTGGCACACCACATAAGCCATCCGTTATGTTGGAAGCAGAATGTACGTTGTTTCGCCGCAGGAGGGATACACTGGCGGGATGGATCTCTGATGTCTCCTTCTTTGGGGGAATGTGGGGGAAATATGTCTCTCGATGACTTGGGATGATGTCCCATGGGGAAGTTGAATATGATTGTTCGATGCTCTGATGCTGGGGGGAATGCGCTGGTGGGATGGAGTTTTGGTGCCTCCTTCTTTGGTGGAATGAGGGGATGTTTCTCAATGACTTGGGATGATGTCACCATGGGGAGTTGAATACATTCACAGACAGTCAATGCTGGTGGTGTGGAGGGTTTGCCCTGGCCTGGCGGTGTCACCGCCTACAGGCCAGCTGATTCCGATGAAGATACATTTGAATGCACTGCTCAATCAGCTCCGGGAATTCTGGAATAGCCACGTTCATCCCCTGACCACTCTTCAAAACTGTCCTCCTGTGATGAACAACTATATTTGTCCTTGGACAAGCACGGCCCTGGTCTCATTTAAACATGGGAGTGTTCTGCTCCCCTGCTATGTCACTTCCCGAAGTCGTCAACATTCTTTGTAGCTTTTTGGGCAAAGCTTGGTGACTTCTGTAGAGGTATATGTGCATACCAGATAAGAAAAACATCGATAAGTTCAGGTTCGAACGTGTACTGTCTGAGAAGTTATGGTTCTCATAAGTGAATAATAGGGTCACCTGTTGTTTCGACGACTTGCGATGACATGTTTGTAGTTGACCTGTGCTTTGTCTGGCATCTGGGCTCTCTTCCGTGCTGTGCTTTGGATATGGAGACATGGGGGAGGGTGTGCGGATAAGGGGGGATAGAAGGAATGGGGATGGGGTTGGGAAAATGGGGAGGACGGAGTTGGGAAGATGGGGGTGGGCAGATGGGGGGATGGGGATGAAGATGGGATCTTGGAGAGGATGGGGAACAAACCTGGGTTCTTTCAAATATGGCCCGTCGATCTTTCTACGTGACCATGAAGATCAGGGAAATATAAATAGATCTACCACCTAAAACAATCATCAAGGAATGGAACAGTTACCATCAGGGTGATCCAGAGGCCGCTTATATCCTGGCAGGCTCGCCATTTTGTAACAGTAAAGATGAATATCAAGGATAGGAGGACATAAGTTTCCTATTCTTGGGTGCTCAAAGACAAAGAAGCGCAACACTGACTTTTAGTAGGCCAGAGAAGAAAAGATAATAAGAAGAAAGAGAAAAAGAGCACCTTATATATTCCCTCCAGTTAACAAAAGAAAGGGATAGAAAATTAGACAGAAGATTTCCAGGAGTTCTTTGAGCGGAGGGTATACATACTGTTGTACACCCCAGACAAAAGATCACACTGTTGGACTGTAACAACATCAATGAATGGGACCGACAATAACCAATGTTACTGGGACAACAAAGACTAAACATAATACAACAGCAAAGACTAGATAAACAAGGTAAAACAATACGCATCAGTCTTTATTTTGTCCAATACTGTAGCACATATTCATAACTATGCGGATGACAAAGTGTGGTTACTTATGGGCAAGACAATCAACACTCTACATCACTGACATTCATATAGGCAGTCTGCCGCATATAGCCAGACCTCTGCCTGTGGTGGCCGAGCCTACAGAGTACTCCTAAGACTCTGCTACGATACCTATACAGCCGGCTGACCAGGACTGGACAACAGAGAGACCATTACTTGGAAAATAGAAAGTAACACAACTCTAAATCTGAGTATGAGCCTTACAGTGCGGAGACGGGACTTACCATCCTGAGACACACAACACAACACTATGGATCCCTGTAGTACACAGCGGAAAATCAGTGGATTGAGCTCCAGATATTACCAAACCCCCGTGCCTCAGCCAAATCCAATATTGTGCCTAATGCCGCCAGAGAAAGTTATGTCCCCAAACCGATTGAGACACATTACAATAACAAGACCACAACTTCAAAAATAAAAGTATAAACATGAGTGTGAAAGGTTGAACCAGGAACTACACCTTTAACCACGCAGTAACAAACTAGGGTATGGAAAGCTCAACTATGGGATCAGTTAGGAGGGGAGGTGGAAAATGTGAGGTAAGGGAAAATAGGGGGTAATTAAGGACCCAGGGTTGTTCCCTTCGGCAGGAATCACATCCTGCAATCAAAGTAAATAACCAAAAACATATTTAACAACTGTTAAATATTACTACTATATTAACAGCAACTTAAAAACTATAAAATAACTGCCTATGAATTAATAATATACCAATACACTCATTCAGACACAGTCTGTCACATTATTCACACTGGCCAAGTTAAGCCCTGCACCAGCAACATACATGGGGACAGTTGAACATCACATCTCAACATCAAGTGACACAACAACAACAACATCATGATGCATGTGACAGCCAGTCACATGCTGTATACATGGCCTCAATGAGACAACATTATTTGAACCTACCCACACAGTTTTTACATATAACATGACATGTCAATAGAATGACAGCAAATCAATAAATGGTCAGAGTAACTACCAGCATATTATTTCTCATGGTGGCCAAACCTAGCATTCAATATGTCAGAGAATACTCATGCAGCCTTATGATGAGAATACTGCACCAGCTACCAATTATTAAACTACATATCTGTCCACATTTAGAGGCTATCTACACATAACACACCCTATTGATCTATCTATAGTTACAACTCAAAGGCACTTCTGAGGTTTATTTAGCAGCATAACACCTGATTTACCCCATTTTAAGTGAACTCAGCTGGCCATTAATAATTAAACTACACCAACACATATTCCTGTACATATAGATGTTACTTACACCCAACAGGAACTTCTTATTTTAGCTAAAACCCTAATCTTGGCCTTTGTTTACATTCTCCGTTTTAGCTGCCTGCCAATGCCAGCAGTAAAAAAACCAACAGGCGATCTATTAATAGGTATGGCCTATTCGCTGTTTCCGTTTCGGGGGAGGTCTCATTTACATCCTTCACAAAGCCTTAACATTATTCTAACACCTATCTCTTAACTTCAACAACTATTCTAATTATCTGTTACTAAACCTTAGGCCATTAACACATGTGGGGCTAGTTATGACCCAAATTTCCTACATTCGTTAATAAAAGCAAGCAATTTGATTTGCAACATACCTCAACCATCGTGCGCCAGTGTTCCAGCAGTAATGTTTCTGCGAGCCATATTTTGCGGGCTCTCTTCACTGTCCTATTTGTTTCACAGGTCTATGCACCTGAATTAATATATTTGGCACCACCTGGTTGGCGCTGGTCACACACACACGGTTCCCGACTGGAGATGGTGTGAGGGGGACGATTACATTCCCCCTCTCTGCTTGGTGTCAGTGCGGCCTTCGGCCGCTGAGGCCACTCCAGCACTGAATCCCCAGGGCAAAAATGCGCGCTCAATTTTTAACCATTCAAATTACCCATGATCCTCCAGCTGCAGGGGAGGGGTTTCTTGTCGTTGCATCAGCCAAACATCCTGTGGAGCCGTGTCGTGTCACGCGGCTTCATATATATATATATATATATATATATATTTTTTTTTTTCCCGCGTTTCCATCCTGTTTCAGGATATTGCGGTCAACACCAGCATCTTTCAGCTGTATGTTGATTCCTAGGCTAGATTACGCTCATCAGCACGCCACGACTTTCTGAGCGACCGGCTCCATACTCTCATAAGTCACTTTTGCGATTCGAACCACTGCTAATTCTCGTCGCGTCACGTGACGAGAGTATTCGGGGTTAGCGGAGAAAGCTGCTAACCACTCGGCCACGGAGCCGGCATATATATATATACGATATTGTTGTGGCGTATATATAAGGTAATGTAGTGCGATACTTACATGAGCGATGTACCTAACGACGAAGTGGTTCGATGCGATATGCCTCTGCGTTACCGTCGCGATGTGATAATGCGTTCCAGATTCTTCTCTTTACTTTCCTGTTCTTTTCATACTGGCATGAGTATGGGAGTGCTGATGCGGTTGATGTATGGAAGGACGCATGGATGTTGGATGAGATACGAGGAAAAATGGGATATTGGGATTGTGTGCAAGTATCTTAAGTATATGACTGGCAAACCAGGCCAGCCGTGAAGTTCGGCCATAACGCAAGGCTAATCCGCTTGGAAGGAGACCAGAACTGGAGTGCCACCTTTGAACATGTAGGAGAAAACATGTTTTAACCTGGACCACTTCTGGCCTCTAGATAAGAGTAAACCAAGAAGAGTTTCGCTTCAAGGTGAGAAAGATACCCCACTAGCTAAATGGAAAGCTGTACATATACGTGTTAATGAGTTATTACTTGATCTAATGTATTAATTAAGATGATAACCATTATTGTATGTACGATGTAAGGGAGGGGTCCCGGGACCTCCTTGCCTTGAGATTTAGTTGCTATGTAAAAGCTAGAACTATTACAGCTATTCATTTTAGCAACAGCAGACATAAGAATAGTGGTATGAGAGACATATGATCAGACTCGACATTCTTGGAACGCAATCTTTCTGACGGGCTGTTTTATGGGCCATCTGACATTGGACTGATACCCATGCTTCAATTCAACCCATATAGAGATGATGCCCTAATTAGATGAAAACTAATTAGTGTTACTGAAGGCTGTTTATTCAGTGATTTGATGCATGTGGGCCAATGTTGGTGCCGAATACTCTCACCGAACGTTCTTCCTTTTAGGTGTTGACTGTTGATGAACCAGGATGCCTGTTTGCTGAAACCACTACGTCTGTAAGGGCGAGTGACTGTTTACGAACTTATCATGCCTGTTGATGAACCAGGATGTCTGTTTGATGAAACCACTACGTTTGTAAGGGCGAGTGACTGTTTACGAACCTACCATGCCTGATTGTGAACCATCATGCCTGATTGTGAACCACGAGGTCTGCTTATGAACCATGATGCAACACTACTTCTGATACGGTTTGTTCCACAACCTGAAGTTATCATACCTGTGTAGGTTAATCAACGACTGAACTACAGTGGAAAGATGATGATATGCTTGTTCCAGGGAGACTTGCCAAGGTGAGGTAGTGTCATAGCTCTGGGAGCACATCTGTTCCATTGACGTTGTTAACATCCGCCTAAACTTCGGAAATACCAGGTAGTACTTGTCAGCACTAACATAGGTGCTGTAACTACATCTGAAAGAGTGCCAGGTCAACACTAGACCCACACCAGTTGGGCGTATTAACGTTACCCCGACTTTACAGGTACACTAGGTTCAGCTCATCACTGATCAATTGAACAATTGCATTGTTGATATCAGACTTATGTGTGCTACAGATCTTGATTGTCAGCAGAGTCAACGAACAGTGACATTATTATGCTTCAGTCACCACTGTGTACTAAACCTGATGATCATGTGGGACTCGACTCCGAGGGAGTCAGGTCAATTCTGACTATACACCTGTTTTGACATCATCTGCCAGAGTTTATAGACATTAGTACGCACTTTGTTTAACTTGCTGCAGAAACTTTACATTACCCAACCAGGGGTAGACGTTCATAGTCCCTGACCGTAGGGTTGGTCTTTTACTACAACTATTGATGCCAAGATTGTTTACCTGGAAACACCTCAGGGTAGAGGGTCTCCCAGCCAGGCTGAATCATGAAAACTGCCTTAGTGTCATTAGCCAGTTACTCATAGTAACATTGCTGAGTTGAAGTTCATCTAGTCAGCTGTGGTCCGAGTGGTTAACTCCATTGATTGCTGATCCGAGCTCTTGGGACGGAGTGGTCTCCGAGGTTCCAGTCAACCATACTGGGAGGGAGCCGGGTGAGTGCCGGACCGACTGGACGGAACACACACAGCAAATCTGCTTCTCAGCCTGAGGACGAATATGGACTCATCTCTGATTCTGTCTCTTTTCTATCCTCTGTATTGTAAATAGATTGTATTCTATCAGGGTGTTCAATTCCTTCCTGTTTCTTTAGGGTAGAATAAACTTTCTTTATGTTGACAAGTTATTTTCTACAGTTATTGAGTGTGGTCTCGGACGATGCCTCAGAGTTCATTGTCCCTAGGTAGAGGGTAGATAGTAGAGGTCTAGAATCTGGGAGGGGCTTGTAGACTCATAACACTTAAAGGGGGTCAGTAGCAGAGTTATAGTGTATCTACCTGTCCAGCCCCTGGGGTTAGTATACACGTGAGTGCTACGGACACCTCGGGGCTTGTGTTCATTCCCAACAACCGAGGCGATCCTGTCACAAGTAGAGAGAGAGTAAACTGAACTACTTGGGAATTACCTTCGACAGTTGTATGTCTTTTAATTATCATGGAGGCTTTGGTGGTGAAGGCTGGAAAGGGTCTTACTGCATTGAGGGCGATGTCAGCAACATTGATATAGCATAGGATGCTTTACATGCTTTTCAGCAGTTACTAATTTCAGTGCTTGAGTATGGTATGGGGCTGCTGACACTATCAAAGGGCCAACAGAGAGGATAAAGTGCATACATAATGCGGATCAAGCGGCTGATTCTGCGGTACACAACAGACACACCAATGGTATTCATGAGTCATATATTTGCACTACCAACAATTAAGGACAAGCACAAGGTTCTTTAAATTAAATTGTACCTGAGAGTGACTGCAGATAGCGATCAGCCCTGCATGAAGCCGTTGATATTTCCATCGGTCATAGACTGAGAAAAGGCGGGTCCTGGATTGCACAAGTAGAAATATACTATCAGCTGGTGTATGATATAGAGAACATCAATCGTGAAAAATAGTGTGGGTAAAGGTACTGGAAGACATGTTGGACTTACACAAGGTAACGTGAGTGCAGAGATTTGGCAGCAGGCCGCACAGAGTTTGAGATAGAGTAACTGATCCAGGGCAACACACATCAAGGTGCCATAGTGATCTATACCGATGGGGCAGTGATGAGAAGCAGGTGTAGTGGTTGGGGTTTTATTGCGAAGGCTAATGGACGATGTTTTAAAAATGAGAGTCTGGTATATGATACTACCACCTCCAGTATGAGAATGGAGGTGGAGGCAGTCACAGCAGTCTTCCGATGGTTGGAAGAGACTAGCTGCATTACACATTGTATTCATGGCGGACTTACAGAGTAGTCTTAGTAAGGTGAAGAAAGAAATGTTTCGTAATGTTTTCGCTTGCATTTCTATAGAGGTCACAGATTGCGAGAATTGTATGGGTTTTCTACCCTGATTTTCTGAGGGAGTGCGGGGAAATAAACAGACTGATAGGCTGGCAGGGAATGCGCCTCCTGTTTGTAAATTACCTGTTGACAAGGGATACGTGGACTGGCACTTGGGGGACTAGGTGGTGAAAACAAGGATATGGCGGGGGATCGGCAGGGATTCCCGACGAATCTCAAAGCTGAGAGGGAAGACCAGGAGAACTTTCAATCAGAAGGCAGTTGGGAGTGATGTTGGATTCTTAGCTCAATTCAACTTAGCCACTTTAGTAACATTTATAAATTGCTTTATAATTATATAAGCTGCATAGTTGGATACCTCTTGCAAAAAACAAATCCAACCATATTCAAGTCTGTATGTCGTTTATAAGCCGACACATTAATGTTTGTGTGTCACTTTATCATTTAATATGAACTGTCATTTACATGAACTGTCATTTACTTCCAATATAGTACCTTGCGTTGTATGACAAAGTGGTCTTTGAGCCTGAGGAATTAAGGCCGCCTGGCTAGTGCAGTCGCCGCAAACTGTGCAGGTTCTTTTTGCCCCCGACAGATAAACATCCCACACCTTACCGAGGGATCGAACCCGGGTCTCCCTAATGAGAGTTCGGTGTTCTAGCCACTCGGCCAGCCGCTCCTCCTTTAATATGAACATTAGAGGAAAATTGGATTTTGACCGTTTCAGAAAGTGTGACCAAAACACATACGCTAAGGGCAGATAACTGCTCTTGATTTTTTTCTTGCTTAGGGGGATAACTCGTGTTATTTTGAGGGCCACTGTGAGAAAGCAAAATGCAAATGAAAACCTTAAACTCCCTCTTCCTCTTGCCTCTTCTTCCACTCCAGCCCCCTCCTCCGCCTTCTCCTTGTCATTCTTCCTCCTCCTCGTTCCTCATAAAGCCATTTTAATAATATGGCACATTTTCCCAAATGCAAAAATAGTGCACCATGACTGTCATGTAATAATTAAAAGTGTGAATGATATAATAAACCCTAAAGATTTATGGTGGCTTTCAACTTTTATAAAATGCCAAATCATGCACTTTAGAAAAAGTAAATAACCAAACCATGAGTTATTTAGTCTGCATACTTTTTAGTTGCATGTCCTTCACAGGACGTAGCAGTCAAAACCAGCATTGCTTGCTGTTTGTGACACTTGAGCAAATCTTATGTTCAGTTGTTTGCCATTGCTTTCTGAACAACCGGCCCCAACACCTTTTTCGAAAATAAAACCCAGCACCGTTGTATTTTGAACCGGTATACGGGATTACGAATCGTGTCTGTAAAACCTTGGCCACGGAAACTGGTAGTCTACATATACAAAAATATTATTCTGAGTTATATTAATTGAGTAACTGTTATTAATCAACTACATTATTAAAGCCAGCTCCATGGCGAAGTGGTTACGGACACAGTTGGTAATCCCCCATACCCGCGTTCGAAACACAGCTGTGGGTGATTTGGCAGCAAACTGTCTTGCGTTGGGTTTGTTTTCAAGACTGGTATGGGGACCGGTCATTCAGAAAGCAATGACAAACTATTGAACGTAAACTTGGCAAGAGATCACAACAGCAAAATACGCTGATGTTGACTGCGACATCCTGTAAAGGATATGCAACTAACTAACAGTATTAAATCTTTCACTGATTCAAATCATGTGATATTAATAAAATAGTGACACCATCTGTTCTGTTTCCTTGTCTCATAGGTATCGATATGTATGGTTTCTATGAGCTTTATTAATAGAGTGTATTATGATTTACTTTAGAAGCTGGCTGCTGGGTTTATTATGAGGCCATTTCAATTTTTTCCATTAGGTCAGATCTTGCAATAATAAATCATTACACCAATCTATTTGATTTGCATTGCCATCCCACTATAAAAAATACTGGCAGTGTCTATAATAAGCATGCCAAAAATGTGTGCATACATTTACATTGAAAGCTGCATATTTTACTACACATTAAACATTTTTAATTAGGTCAGATCATGTGTTAAACTTATTTAAAGTGAGAAACTTGTACTCTTCATTATTATTCTTTAACACATGCTCTGACCAAATTAAAAATTAAAAATGTTTAATGGGTAGTAATATATATATATATATATATATTCAAGACAATGTTTTAACGTGATGAATTTGAATAACGAAGACACAAACAATAGATTGCACGATTTATTGCCTGGAATATTTCGCTGCATCTCGTCAGGTACATACTGCAGAAATCACACAACTTACGTGAATTAATTAGATAAATCCTTCAAACTGAAATATACACATGTTCGCACAGTAATGTCGATTGTCTGCCAAGGTAATTTTAAACTGACTAACATGTCTTTCTGCTTACACAAGGACGGCTTGGTTACGAAGGTTGATTACGAAGGTATGAAGCTATTCTAATCAACCTTCGTAAGCCGTCCTTGTGTAAGCAGCAACATGTTAGCCAGTTTAAAATTACCGTGGTAGAAAATCGACATTACTGTGCGAACATGTGTATATTTCAGTTTGAAGGATTTATCTAATTAATTCACGCAGGTTGTGTGATTTCTGCAGTATGTACCTGACGAGATGCAGTGAAATATGCCAGGCAATAAATCGTGCAATCTATTGTTTGTGTCTTCGTTATTCAAATATATATATATATATATATATATATATGTGTGTGTGTGTGTGTGTGTGTGTGTGTGTGTGTGTGTGTGTGTGTGTGTGTGTGTGTGTGTAGTTTTCCGATGAAGATGGCGGCGGATGTTTGTATTGCTCTGTGACCGTCCTCTTTTTCCACGCAGGAGCTGGATATTTTCATCTCTTGCGTGTAATTTGTGTGCCAGGATGTAATACCAGGAGTTTCTTCTCGAGATCTGCGCTGATGCTACAGAGTTCGTGCATTGAGCGAAGCAATTCTTGAGTGAATTTTAGCAGCGTGTGTGTTGTTGGGTTTTTTTTTTTTTTTTTTTTCAAAATATCGAAACAACGTTTGTGCTGAGTGCGGAAGGCAGTCAACCCAGCAAGGCGACGGGGGCAGCGTGGTGGCCGCAAACGGCAATGAATACGCGGTGGGGTTAGACGATTTAGACTTAAATATGACCGTCTGTGCCTCAGGAATACTAATATTCTATATTGGAACTGTGCCAGAGTGAAAAACGAGGCCCTATTCTTGAAAACCTGGTATACAGGAACGACATTGTAGCGCTCCAGGAGACGAGATTGGGTGATCAGCTACTCCAAATTGTCGGCTTCAAATGTCTCTACAACAGGCGACACCTGGGAAATGCGATTCTCATTCGCGACAGTATGGTGGCTTCCGAACTAGATATCTCCAGTTGGGACAATGATGACATACAAATACAGGCGGTTAGAGATTAATCCGATCTACCATTCGTGTTGGTTAATGTTTATGCCCGGAACGCGTGTGTGGATTCCAAGAAGTGGCAGTGCCTACGTGACATATTAGGTCACGAGAAAAATGTTATTTTCTGTGACGATTTCAACGCTAAAGGCAGATCATGGGGTAACATTTCCCCCAACTCACAGGGGGGGGGGGGGGGGGGGGGGCTAGAGACTGCACTTGAAACCATTGACCTGGTTTGTATCAACAGTGGATGTGTCACTAGGACAGCAAGCCATCCAGGTGATGAGGATAGTGTTATTGATCTGGCGCTGGTTTCTCCTTCACTCGCTACAGTGTGTAAATGGGGGGTCCTAGGGTATCACGGCAGCACCACCACCCTTGCAGCATATTGGTGGAGAAAGGCAGAACCAGGGAGCATACGTCAACGGTCAAGACTTTCCAGTATGACAGTACAGGGCAAGATGTGACGTGCAAAATAAGGCGCGACAAGCACAGAAAGCTTCAGGGCAGGAAATAAGCCGGGAGCAGTCACTGTGTTGGAATTTTGAGGTGGAGAAGGCCTGGGTGGACAAGCGCAGTGCTGTAAGGAAATGGCCAAATGCCAAGAAGAATAGGGTTGTCCATCTTAGTCCCTGCATGCATTTAGAAAGAGAGATGCACACAAAAGTAAGCTATTTCAAAAAAACTTGTTAAGAAGGTTAAAATTGAAAATTGGGCAAAGTTATGTCAAAGAGTAAGCACAGACAAGTCACAGAAATTGTTCTGGCGACTACATGAAAGCATGAGTGGGGTAGTCAGCGCTCCAGGGCCAGATGGCATAAGATACGATGACATCAATAGGTGTACAGACAACGAGCTAGAGAAACTAGTATACATTTACAACAACAGTATAGGCAGCGCTAGCATAAAGGGGGAGTGGTTACACAGCTATCTGATTCCCTTGCTGAAGCCAGGCAAAGACCACAGAAAAATTCAGGGATATCAAGTAATAACCATGCAGATACATAGCAGCTGCTATAGAAATTAATTGCCTGGAAAATATCAAGCCTGCTAGAGAGGCAAGGTGTTTTCCCACCTACCCTGGGAGGGTACCGTCCAAAAAGAGAAACCTGGACCAATGCAGCAGTTTTTGCCCATGACGTCTATGAAGGTTACCACTCTGGTATTGAAACCTTTGCTGCAGTGGTTGATCTTGAGGACGCGTACAACAGAGTACCATTGGATTTCTTATTGCTTCAGCCTTATGAACTCAAGATAAGTCCTTTCCTCCTTAGTTGGATCGCCGCAGCCCTCTTCGAAAGGAAAGTAGTTTTCAGATGTGGCAGTTGGACTTCGGAACCAACAACAATATATCCTGGCCTACCACAGGGATCACCATTATCTCCGGTGCTGTTCAACGCCTACACTGTGAGAATCACCAGCCAGAAGATCACTGGACCGGGGAGGACACTGGTATATGCTGACGAAGTTTTAGTGTATCGTCAGTGTAAGGATAGAGATCAGATTGCTGTGGAACTACAAACCGAACTCAATCGCATAAGTACTTAGTGTGTTGAAGCTGGGGCAAAGATCAACCCAATAAAGGCAACAGTTAAATGGTTCTCTTTGAATAACCATATTGTCAATACTCCAACACCAACTGTAAATATGTGTATAGAGACTGTGGAAAGAACGCAAGCAATGAATTACCTGGCTATACGTTTTAATCGAAGCCTTGCTTATAATGAGCACATAGACCAGGTGATAACAAAGGCCAAGCGGGGTTTGGCTGCGATGCAGGTGAAGGCGGCAGCAAACTGTGAGCAGCGCCATATATGTCTTCTATTTGAGGGGCTGGACATGTCTGTTTTTGAGTATGCGATGGCGATCCTGACTCTCAGCCGTAAGCAGATAGAAAGGATGGAAAGGATATAGAATGAAGCTATGAGCATTATTTTTGGATATACAAGAGATACAGCTTGCAGGGTGATGCGCCACCTTCTTGATTTTCCAACCATTGAAGACAAAATACAAATTTGCAGTGGACGTGCCTACCTCAGAGTTAACGCAAACTTACAACATCCAATGCATAGTGAAATTAGGAAGGTGAAGGGCAGCAGGTTAAAAAGAGGAATGTCGTGGATGGGTCACGCCGAAGACATTCTTCAACAGATGTGTTCACTTGAGGACTTAGAACCTGGAGAGGAGTGTGAACAAGTGCCAGCAGATTTCAGTACGTCTTTTTCTGTTTGTATTCAACTAGACAGGAAATGCAGACAAGAAAATCCGGCTGCTGTGGAGGCGGAAGTGCAAGCGTTGATTTTCGATAATTCATTAGACGGTGATGCTGTCATTTACAAGATTGGTCTGTCGTGCGACATGCTAGAAGTGTATGGGCCTTTACGGCTCATGTCGGAGGGAGAATTGTGAAGGAGGACTCTGGTACTTTGTTGAGACCACAAGTAGCCTGACTATGGAAGTCATGGCAGTAAGTAAACAATAACATGGCTCGAGAAACAGACATTCACTAGGGCATGTTTTTTTTAGCGACTCAATGAGCATGCTTAAAAGGATAGAGATGTGGTGGATCCGAAGAGAGTGGTTGCTGTCTCTGGAGATGTCACGGCTGGTAAAGATTAGTTTCATCTTCGTGCCAGGGCATGTGGGTGTACAAGGAAATGAGAGGGCTGACAAGCTTGCAGGTAAGGCTACTGTAGACCAGGCTGACATTCTGGATGCTCTACGAGAAGTTAGACTTTTGCGAGAACCAAGTGATGACTGTGAATCTACATCCATGGTCAGACTGCGAGAAAAGCAAATGAAACGAGGTGTGGCCAAACAAGAACACTACGCAGGAAGCCAAGAAGATTCATAAACCAACTCAGCACTGTGTCGGTAGCCGCTGCACGCAGTGGGGATTTGCTGAGGAGGGGATCCGAGCACGTATAGGACTGAATGGTTCGATGTGCAGTGAGGATGATCTGTCGATTAACTAATTAACACACACATACGCACACACCACACACACACACACCAATTCAGACACAGCACACTCATGTATATGTTGTTGTGTGTGTGTGCGCGCGCGCGCGTGTGTGTTGTGTGTGTGTGTGTGTGGCATATACTTTACAGGACATTACAGTCAACACCAGCATGCTTCAGCTGCTGTTGGTGTCTTGGCAAGTTTTACGTTCAGTAGTTTGCCATTGCTTTCTGAACGACCGGCTTACATACCTTTCCGTATGAAACCAACGCGACGCAATCCGCTGACGAATCTTGTGCAGCTGTGTTTCGTAGAAGGATATACGGGAATACGAACAGCGTCCTTAATCCCTTTCGCCAAGGAGACCAGCATATGTGTGTTTGTGTGTGTGTGTGTGTGTGTGTGTGTGTGTGTGTGTGTGTGATGATGATGATGATGTCAGTCTGCATGCCTTGTCTGCATGTCTTGTTTGCCTGCGCAGGTAGATTCTGAGGGAAGTCGTGATAAAAAAATTACCCAAATGTATACGTTAGCGGCCTTGCAGACTGATGTCAATTCACACATAAATAATACAATGGGTGTTGAAAGCAAACATGCATTCATTATCTTTGCCATCGCTCTGAGTAGCCCATAAGAATATTAAATGGTCATCGCTGCATTGACACGGAAAACTGCTATTTCCCGCCATTGAAATATCCTGTTACAGCATAATAGCATGCAATCTTCATCATTTCAGTTTGGGGTGTTACCTACGACATATATAGTCGACAATTTCACAGCATGCGTACAAATGGGTGCTCAATGTAATTATTCATACTAGATCAATTCCCAAAGTCTATATAAAACGGAATTTATGAGTCTACTTACGTCTTAAAAAGACAGTCTCTTTATCTCTGTTAGAAGAAAGATTGCAAATGGCCCCAATACTAAAGAACAAACATGTATCAATAACTACTAAGAAAGCACTTTACAACACAATCTTCCTACCAACTCTATGTTACCAATGCCAAACCTGGACAATGAAAGAAAAAGAGAACAGAAAAATCACAACAACAGAAATGAGATTCCTGATTGAATGATTGATTGATTTAGGAATCGACATTACACCATTCGGGGCATTCCCATAAGCGCTCCGTCCCCATCCTCAGCAGCCAGCGAAGAGTTCCAACACTAATAGTACCAGTAGCAATCTGATTATATGTCCGTCTCGCCTTTCCTCTGAGCGTTGAGAGTCGGCCAGATCCCCTCGTCACTTCTCGCTGTCTCATTCTTGCCAGACCATGGTAATCCATTTGCTCCTCCGAGGTTCCTGAGAATGAGATTCCTGAGAAGAATACTAATGTATCAAGAAGAGATAAGATCAGAAATGAGGAAATCAGGACTAAAGTGGGGGTTATAGCTGCACTAGATTTTATTATAAAGCAGCAAGTCAAATGGTGTGACCATGAAAGTAGGTTACAAACTAACAGTATACAACAACAAGCAATGATGTACAGTCTGGAAGGGACTATGGACGCATGGAATAACAGAGTCAATATGAATATCGATACATGAAGTCCATAAGCGGGCACTTCACCTCGACCCCGCAATGTGCAAGAGGAACATGATGAGATGAGATGAGATGAGAAGAAAAATTTGAGAAGGTAAGATGTAAACATTCGTAGACAATGGAGGCAACTACAGCACTCGGTAATCGGTTTATATTTTAACGCGATATTGAAATAATCAAGGAATTTAACATAACGAGTACTCTACATATCCGTAAATCGAAGACACAAAAACAAGAATCAGAAAATTAACGGAAATGAATATCCAGTAAAATACGGCAAACATAACCGTAGTACCTAATTCAACTTAACACACACACACACACACACACACACACACACACACATACTCACACACACACATACATACACACACACCCACACACATTCACAGAGCGAATTTGCCTTTTCAGTCACATTCGCAACCGCAATAGGTAAATGTTATTATGCCTTTTTAAAGCACAAACTATCGTCTGTCAAGACGGCAAGGTGCCAATGTGTGTGTGTGTGTGTGTGTGTGTGTGTGTGTGTATGAGTGTTTGTGTGTGTTTGTGTGTTTGTTAAGTTGAGATGAGTTAAGAACCGACATCACTGCAATCAGGACATTTCCATACGCGCTCCGCCCCTCGTTCAACAGCTAGAGAAGAATCATACTGCTAATCGTTCCAACTGCCCTCTGATAGAACGTTCTCCTGGTCTTGCCTCTCACATTTGGTGTGCGTGTATATATATATATATATATATATATATATATATATATATATATATATATATATATATATATATATATATATATATATATATATATATATATATCGGCACCTTTCCATCTTGACAGACGATAGTTTGGTACATTGTGCCTCAAAAAGACTTAATAACTATGACCCATGGCGGTGGCGAGTGTGGCTGATAAGGCCAATTGTCAGAGTCCTAGCGACCTTATAGGGAGGACAGAGCATAGAAGACAGGACATGGAACAGAAGACAGGACATGGGGTAAGAAGACAGGACAATATGCCCTTGAACAGACAGTTCAGTATACCCTTAGACTGGACGACGTGAGACAGCAGTCGTCAACAGACGGACTGACCCTTAATTCACAGACAGGACACGACCCAATACTGCGACACAATACTGACCACGAGTGGTCTCAGACGACACATGAGTAAACACCACGCGATAGGGAACCCAGATCGAAGGCTTTGGGGAGACGAGACTGGGCTTTGGATGAGGAAGGATGTGTCTGCATGTTTGCTTAAGAGAGTGACTTGTATAGCCGACTTGAGTGTATGTTTTATTTTGTTTTATTTTGCATATCCTTTACAGGACATCGCTACCAACACCAGCATATTTCAGCTGTATGTTGATTTCTTGGCAAGATTACGCTCAGTAGTTTGCCATTGCTTTCTGAGAGGCCAGCTCACATACCCCGTAAGTTACCCATGCGATTTGAACAACTGCTGATTCTCACCGTCATAACGTCACCGACGAGAGTATACGAGATTACGGAGAAAAGTCATAACCTCTAAGCCACGAAGCCGGCGAGTGTATGCTAGCGCTGCGATATAGATGAGATCCGACTGTGTGCGCTGGTTGTGTGAGCGAAGCTATTGTCATGTGAGCGGACGAGTGCAGTGGTGAGCGCTATATATTGTGATATTATATATTTATGTGTTGCATCATTAAATGCATTTATGACCTTGTTCATCAAAGTTGACTAACTTGTGTATGCATGTCATTCACCTGTCGAGTCCTAAACAAACGAGCGACGTGAGACAGATGCCAGACGCTGACACCAATTCGTGCTGCAAATGTTTATCCACAGTGGATGTATGTGAAAACATGGTCATTTCCACCATCATGCACCATCTTACGTCTCTCACGGTCTGTTTGTGTTTTATCTGCGATCATTTTCTCCGTTGTCTTTATTACATTTCTGATATTTGCCCTCCATGCAACACGTTCAGCGGCGACTTGCAACCAATGTGCATTATCAATGCCTGTATCAAACACGTCCCGCTGATGCACATCTTTGTATTGTAGTAGAGGCCAACTCTGAGATCTCCTACCCATCTGCAATTCACAACAAAAGATGTCCTTTGGTATTCTACCATCATCCATCCTCCTAAAATGTCCTATCCATCTAAGTATACGAAGACTGATCATGGAACACACCGTCACACAACCTGATCTTTCCAATACTTCAGTATTTGTGATTATGTCTTGCCACTTAATACCGAGTATTCTTCGCAGAAAGCTGCTTAAAATTTCTCTTGGTGTGAGTAAGTTGTCCAGGTTTCACTGCCATAAAGTAGACGAGAACTTTTGTTTTGGCAGTGTGTTTCCTGTTCTCCCAGACTCATTTTGCTAACATGTTCATTTTTGTTGCTGCCTTGCCAGTCCTGATATTGATTTCCTGATCTAGGGATAATTTGCTATTTAAATCTGATATTAGATATGTAAAATGGTCTACTATCTCCAGTTCGGAGTCATCAATAAAGATTGATGGTACCCCATGTGCACCTTGTGACATAATCTGTGTCTTCTTTTGGTTAATTGTTAAACCAAATTCAGAACAAGAATTGGAGAATGCAGATAGTAGATGTTGTAAATCTTCCTCATCTGCAAAAAAGCAACTCTCTGATTAGTACCCTCCTAATTTTGGTCAAGGCCTTCAATCTCTGAGCATTATAGAGAGCGCCATCTGTCTGACCGTGAGTGAATGCATATACCGGCATCCTGATCACTAAAGGCCTATTTCAGTAGAAGTGGAAAATATATCCCAAAGATTGTGAGGGCTAGTACACAACCTTGCTTAACTCTACTCTTGATGTCAAACTCTTCTGAAGTTGCACCATCAAACTTGATTATATCCTTCATGCCTGTGTGGAACGATTCCACAAAAGACAGAAGAGTTGGTGTCCAGCCAATCTTCTTTAGTACTTTGAACAGACCCGCACGACTGACCAAATTAAATGCCTTCGTGAGGTCCATGAAGGCAATAAACAGTGGTTAATTTTGTTCACGGCATTTTTCTTGCATTTGTCGCAATGAGAATATCATATCAATGGTAGACCGGTTCTGTCGGAAGCCGCACTGTGACTCGGCGTAGACTTGATCTCCCAGGACTTGAAGTCTGTGCAAAACGATTCTGGCAAATACTTTCCCAACAAGACACTGAAATGAGTTACCCCTATAGTTGTTACAGTCGCTCCGATCGAACTTGTTCTTGTACAGCGTTATGCCGCTTGAATCTTTGAAATCCTGTGGGACTTGTCCTTCTCGCCAGCATAGCTCTAATAGCTGGTGATAATAGCTGTAGAGTGAGTGTGTCTTGCCCACTCCTGATTACCTCTATTGGAATCCCATCCTTACTTGGAGCCTTGCCTGATGCAAGTTCATTTATAGCACACTTTACTTCTGTTATGTGGGAAGTGTGTCCAGGTGGTCAAGAGTTGGCAGAGCCTCTATCGCGTTGAGGGCATCATCCGCTTGCTTGGTCTCACTTAAGTAAAGCTCTAAATAGTGATCTACCCATAAATCCATCTGCTGTTTCTTATCCGTGATGATTTCTCCAGTCAAGATTTTCAGTGGTGCACTTCTTTTGATCATTGGACCACAGGCTTTTTTTATCCCTTCATACATGCTTCTGGTGTGTCCCTTATCACTTGCGATTAGAATCGACTCACATAACTGGATCCAATAGTCATTTGCTCACTGCCTGGCAGACTTTTGCATACCCTTCCTAGCTTGCTATAGCTCACTGAGTGTTTTACGCGTTGTTCTTTCCTTGTTTCTTAAGAGAGCTATCTTCTTTTTATCAGTCAAAAGCTGCAGTATCTGGCTGTTTGCGGCAAACCAGTCCTGCCTCTTATGATTCACAGTGCTGTAATCCCCAACCGCTGTTTTATAAATAGTTTCCTTAATTTTACTCCACTTTTCACTTACTGTCCAATTTTCTGATGTATCAGTGAAAGCGTCTTCAAATTGCTGTTGAAACTCAAAGCACTTTCCAGGATCATGAGTGTTAATAATATTAATCCTGGGCTAGATTTGTGTTTAGCTGTGCAGATTCTCTTTGGTCTCAGTCTAACCCTTGCAACAACCAAAGAACGATTCGTATCACAGTTAGCACTGTGGTAACTTCGAGTTAATGACGTATAGTTCAGATGCTGTCTCAGTGTGATAATGAAGTCCAGCTGATGAGAATGGCGAGGTCTTGAATGTTTCCATGTGACCTTATGCAGCTCTTTTGTTTTAAAAAAAGAAGTTGTAATACATAGGTCATTTCTGGTGCAATGCTCTAGCATCTTTGTCCATTTTCATTCATGAGATGGATGTTGTATTTTCCAAGGCACACTGGTCATGAACTCGAGTCCTTGCCCACACGAGCATCGAAATCACCGAGCATGTAAATGTAGTCGGATTTTGGAACTGCCTTGATCACAGAGTCTAGCTCCTTGTCATATATTTTTGAAGGGAGTGGGAGATCACTGTAGTGCATGCCCCATCTCTAACAAAAGAAGTAGAGCCCCATCCTCTTCTATCTTCAATAACCCCAGAATATGAACCTTGAGTTATCTGCAGGCCTCGTTCTATTAAGTATGTCTAGGAGATATAGATTATGGCCCTGGTGAGAATGGTAATTACTAACTGGGAATCTGCCCCTTCTCCCCCATTTTAGTAAGTCATTATGAGTTAATTTATTTTTAAACAATCAAACACATAATCAATCACATTAGATTCTGACAACATGATGTACAAAGAAGCTGGAGACTCACAGATAGGTTTGAACTGATAAATTAACAGAAGGTCAATTCATGTTAATCATTTATTGACTGGGCCTGAGCCTTCTGGTCAGTACATACATTTCTATTGTGATTTACACAAAATAATAGAAAAGTTGCACATTGGACCATTGTCCCAGACAATCAATAAACAAGCATCAATACATGAGATGTCAACAAGTGTGAAACATAGTAAACATTTTGATGTTGTACATATTAAGTGTGAAAATGATTCAACAATTAAATATCAGTTCCCTGAAATTGGGTGTGGTGTGTACCAAGGAAAAATGTAACCTGGTGACTGGAAGATTAGGTAAGCCAGGGTCCATTGACTGATGGATCCACTTCAGGTCTGCCCGTATAGCTCCACTGAAGGCCTCCCCATACTCTGCTCATGGCCAAGTCATCTTCCATCTCACTTGTGGTTCATCTCCTTCTCTCGGCCTCACTCTTTCCGGTCTGATTTAGGTGGTTAGTTTGCTGATGTGTTGGGTGGTTGTTAGTATGTAGCCACCAAGATCACTGATGAATATTCACATAAATATATACATTCCTACCAATACAATATTCTAGAAGTAGGTCGGAAGAAATCTAAATTTCTGAAGTAGGAACTAGTTCCCCTCCCCTCTTTTTCTCTCTAAGCTAGTGTTGGGTTAATTTGGGGTGGTCAGAGTTTATCACACTGCTGTACGCCTTGTATCAACTGGTTCCTGCTGTATGTAAGTTCTCATTTGACCTGGGGTCAGTGAACGTGTACAGTAAGACAGTGACAAGAGTGAGAATTGTCAAGATGCATGGTAAATAAATGACATACATTTATAACATTTCTTCCACTCAGTGGTGTTATCGCGTGTATAAATAATTCTCTGTGTTTTTCCCAATTAACTTCTTCTTCTTCTTCTTGTGTCTAATACTCTCTCCCATTATCTGTTGTTGTGATGTTGAGTGTTGGGTTGTGTGGTGATGAGTGGTGTTGAGTGGTGTTGTGTTTTAAGTTATGTTGAGTAATGAGTTAAGTTCACTTCGTGTGATGGAGTTCCACGAAGCTCAACTCTTCTGATGTAATGCAGTTCATAAGTGCTCTTATCTAATTAAATTTGACATAAATATAAATATTGATCCTTCAAACCCTATCCATTCAATAGATGAAGCAGAAAGAAAAGATTAGATTTCTCTCTCAACTTTCTAGATTGAAAATAGACATAGATAAGTCTGTTTTAAAATAAGGCACCTATTCTAGTACACGAACTGTCATTTTAGCTGTAGATAGTGATAGCATCTTTAACAATATTTCTGGTGAAATGCACAAGATTGCTTTAGAATCATCACTTCGTACAGTTGTTCAGAATAGAATGGAGTAGTATAATGCACTTCGTAAAGTTAATAATTATCTTTAAGAATATCAGAGATTGCAGTTTCATCGAAGCGAATATTAGAGTCAGTTTGCCCGGGAACGGCTCTGCGTCGTTAGAATCTACAGTCGAGCATTTTTTACATTTCAGAGGTTTTAATTAATAATAATACATTTCAATTGACATCACAAACACGGGTTACCATTACTTGATACTTGATACATCGGGTTCTTAGTCTAATCTCGGGAATCACAAGCTTACCTCAGATCTAGACACCCGCAATTCCATGTTTGAAAATTTGGTCACACCAGCTTCTCACATCTGTTCATCAGAATGGTTGCAGAAAAAGTGCGCTAATTATCATATGCTAAATATGCGTTGGCGCGAAAGCGGGTCACATGTCGCTTTCGTCCAATGGGTTTCCGAGCTTTGTCTGATGAAATCTTTCTAAGAATCCACGTCATCTGTCACTTATTGCAGTTCCAGTTTCGATGTTAAGTTTTAAGTCCTAGTCTCCGTTGCGGTTGTGAAGTCAATTTCTTTTAATGTTGTTTCCTCTTCTTGCGGCATGTTTGGTAAATGAATAATGGTGGTTAGCGTTATGCCACATGGCCCCACTCCAGATTGTTTCTATGGTATGGAACTATGTTTCCAACATTTGCAGTTATCAAGCTGTTCCCATTTTTCCTCCCTTGTATTCTCTTCTGCATCTGATTTGACCTGGTTCATCAGGCACTGGGTGTCGACTCAGGAAGTCCGCTCCACATTCATTTTCCCAGGAACATACTCAACCTGGAACGAGTAAGGTTGAAGAAGCAGCGACCACCTCATAAGTCGGGCATTCAGAGTCTTAGATGCTGCGAGAAACATGAGTGGTTGATGGTCACATTGCACTGTGAAGTGTTTGCCATATAGGTATGCCTGAAATTTCTGTACACTCCATACTAGCGCAAGACATTCTCTCTCGATAGTACTGTAATTTCTCTCTGCTGCATTCAATTTCCTGCTAGCATAGGCTACAGGGAATAGCTCTGATGGTACATCTCCCTTTCTCTGCAACAGAGTTGCCCCAATTCCATAGTTACTGGCATCGGTGCGCAAGCACAAATGGTTGGTCGAGGTCTGGTAGATGTAGACTGGTATGAGCAGTTAATGCCTGCTTTAGTGCTGTGAAAGCTCTCTCACACTCAGCTGACCAAGTGACTTTCTCTGGTTTCCCCTTTTTGGTAAGATCCGTTAAAGGTGCTGACAGAGTATTGAAGTCCTTGATGTATTTTTGATAGAATCCACATAAGGATACAAATGATCTTACATCCTTCTTTGTTTTTGGACGAGGTGCTCTCTGGAGTTTGTCCACATTTGTCTCTTGTGGAGTTATCAGTCCATGAGATATCTTATGACCTAGAAAGTCCAATTCTTGGAATCCTATCTGACACTTCTTTGGTCTAGCCGTCAATCCAGTTTCTCTGAGGCGCCTGAACAAAAGATGCAGGGTTTCTACATGCTCATCAAATGTTTCAGTGGCGATCAGGATGTCATCCATGAAGTGACTGATGTCTGGATGCTATAGTGGGTCAAGTAATGTTCTCATCATACGTGTAAAGACGCTGGGAGCATTACTTAATCCGAATGGAAGAACGTTGAACTCATAGTGTCCTCCAGGCGTGCTGAATAGGTTTTACAGGAATCTGGTAATATCCGTTACTGAGATCAATACTAGTAAAGTACTTAGCTCGGTTGAGTGCTGTGAAGAGTTTATTCTGATCAGGCAGAGGTTCTGCTTGGAATTCAGTAATAGCATTGAGCTGTCGATAATCGATGCACAATCTATGTTCTCCACTTGGCTTTCTCAATAAGACGACGCTAGCACTGTAAGGTGATTCAGATGGTGATATTATTCCTGCGGTGAGCAGCTGTTGTATTTCTTCCTCTAAAGTCTTTTGCTTTGCATAAGGAACTGGGTAAGTCTTGACTCGCACAGGCACTGTGTCATTTAACTTCATGTCAAATTCCTCCAAATCAGTTCTTCCTGGCTTATCAGTAAGTACTTCTGCATATTTTGCCATAAGTTCCCTAATCTGCTTTTGCTGATCCTTTGTTAAGTTGGGATTGATTTCCACATCCTTAAAGGTCTCTTTGGCTTGCAGTTGGCACTCGACTCCCATTGTTGATCCTTCTTCGACTTCAGTAGCCACACTCCATGGCCATCAGATGTGCAGGTTCGGTGGTTGAGGGTCTTTCATGATATTTCTTCAAGAGGTTTATGTGAAATACTTTCATCTTGCCTTTGACTGAAATTCTGTAGTTGGTACGTGAGATTTTCTCCGTCACTACATAAGGTCCTCTCCATCCTATTTGCAGCTTATTCTGACTGGTTGGAAGCAGCAACATCACCTTCTCTCCTACCTCTAACTCTCTATCCTTTGCCTTGCGGTTGAAGTTACGAGCAATTCTTCGTCTGGCTTGACGTAGATTGACATTCGCTTGATTCCAACTGTGTTGTAAACGATTTTTCAACTCGGCAACATATGTAGATGCAGTCACGACTGTATCATCTGTAGTATTATCAGTCCACGTTCGAAGTAACGCCTCAGTGGTCCCTTGATCGGTCGTCCAAACAACAGTGTGGCTGGAGCAAAACCTGTTGAGTGATGGGGTACTTCCCTGTAAGCGAATAAAGCTGCGGGTAAATACCAGTCCCAATCCTCTGTCTTCTCCTGGGCAATTTTGCGCAGGATACTAATCAATGTCCCGTTCCAACCTTTCCACAAGTCCATTTGACTGAGGGTGATATGGTGAACTGAAGATATGGCGTGCATGAAAAAGTCTGAAGGTCTCTTCCATGAGCTTACCACGAAACTGTGAACCGTTGTCCGTCAAGATCCTTTGTGGGAATCCTAGACGTGTGAATATTCCTAATAATGCATCAGCGACGTGTTTGGAGTCACAGCTGGGCATAGGAACTGCTTCGGCCCACATGGTTGTTGTGTCCACAAGCGTAATATGAATCGGTTTCGCCTCTTCGTTGCTGAGAGAGGTCCGATTATGTCTACAGCCACTTTCTCAAATGGAATTCCAGTGATTGGCGATTCACCCAACATTGCCGGTGGTGTCCGGTGTTTTGGTGATACTTTCTGACACTGTGGGCATGATTTTACAAACCGTTGTATGTCTGAATTCATCCCTGGCCAAAAGTAGTGAGTGGTAATCCGCTGTGTAGTAGCGTTGATACCCATGTGCCCACTGAATGGTAGACTATGACCCATCTCTAAGATCTGAGTCCTGTATTGAGTTGGTACAACAAGTTGATTAAACTCTTGTCCAGCTCGTCCTGCTTTCTGTAAAGAAGTGCTGACTTCATGAACAGATCACCTTTACGTAGAGGTAAATGTGATTTTGGCAGTTTCTTAAGCAGGGTTCCAAGGTGCTGTCGGCTTCTTGTGCCCTCTTCAGTTCCTCCGTTCGAGGGATTGGCGTAGTTGTTTCTGGAGTTTTTGTTGCCTGGGATCGAGTGGTCATGGTCACCATCGCCACAGGTTGAACAGGTTCTCATAGAACGATAAATCTACAGCCGAGGATTACAGGATATATCGGATCGTCCAAGACTGCTGCCTTGATTGTCCCAGTGACATACCGCGAGGCTATGTTCACTTTGCCACTGGAAGAGACATATTTGTTGAACTCTTCAGTGGTCCCTGTAATTCCACTATTTCCTCTGTCACCTGTTCAGGGTGAACTAAGGATGATGAAACAACACAGTCATACGATAACCCAGTATCATATAGACAGGTCGTTTTGAATCCATTTAGCAAGATGGATTCCACAACCGGAATACGAGATGATATGTCTTGATGAGGTGTCTGTTTGGACGTTTCACCAGTGCTCACTTTTTTCTCTTTTCGGTTGGCCAAACATGCCGCTGTGTGTGGAGGTGGCTTCTTCCTGCAATTCTGAAATGTGTGACCTCTAATTTTGCAATGGGTACAGAATGGTTTGTCCTCCTTCGGCGCTGTTTGGACTGAGCTTTGAGTGTTTTTCTGGGATTTCCCCTTTTTCTTGGTGGCTACAGTGTTTTCACCCTCTTTTGGCTGTGGAGTTTTGTTTTGAGAGGGGGTGTTGTTTGAACGTCTCTTTCCTCCCATCTCCTTCTGAGATTTCTCAAATCTCTCTGCCAGGATGATTATAGTTTCTAGGCGGTCCGCCCCGTTTTGGGTTAAGAATGCCTTCATTTCGTTCTGCATTTTCCCCTTGATCTGATCAATGATGATCATTTCATGGAGTCCTTCAAAACTTTCCTCAAATCCTCCCAAGCAAGTCCATCTTTGTAGGTATGACTTCAGTCTTTCGACTAGTTGCGCGTAACTCTCACCCGATTCCTTCCTTGCGGCTTTGAACCTGAGTTTATAAGATTCGGCGTCCACTTCGAAGCGGCTCAAGAGTGCCATCTTAAGTGTTGTGTAGTTCTGTTGTTCCTCTCTAGTGAGGCGCGAGAACACATCATACGCCGTGGATCTTAAGGCCTGCGCTAACTTCGTCGCCCATCTACTTTCATCAAGCCCACAGCTGACAGCCATTGCCTCGAAGCGTGATAAAAATCCTTCGATGTGGTCAGTCTGTTCATTAAAGGGTTCCAGAGGAAATGACATAGCTCCTGAATTAAGTTGAGAGACGTGAGGAGGTGGTTCTGTCACTGGCGATCCTGATGAGGTTGAGGGTGTAGGACCACTCCCTTCCTCTATTCTCCGGATCTCCACTTCAGTCTCCATTCTCCTCAACTCCAGTTGGTGTTGACGCTCTCTCTCCTTATCTTCCATTTCAGCCTGTAGTCTTTTCTCTTTCTCCTCCAATTCTGCTTGAAATCGTTTCTCTTTCTCCTCCAATTCTGCCTGAAGTCGTTTTTCCCTCTCAGCCAACTCAGCCTGAAGCTGTTTTTCTTTGAGAGCCAATTCCGCTTGCAGTCTTTCTCTTTTGTCGAATGCATCTGAAACATAGTTAGCTAGCTCAGGGCCATCTAACCCGCATTCCCTACCTGTTTCTGTTATTTGGGCTCTAAACTTTGCAATTTCCGCCATGCCTATAATTTATTGCTTTGTTCTGTCAAAAAAATATAATTGCAGTTAGTCTGATCCGCGTAAGCTTGTCAGTCCCTGATCTGCAAATATACAACAGAGCATGTGCAATATTAAAACCACCCTATGTTATGTCTGTCTGTCAATGCTGGAAAAGCCAAAGGCAGCAGGCACTGAAGTATCCAGATTTAATTCCTAGTAACGAAAAGAATCTGAAATTAGACAGAGTTTTCCCAACGGATAAGATTTTCCGGTGGTTGATGAAATGCTGTTAAGTTCAGACTCCACAGGAAAAGAACACCTTCGCTGGAAGAGAAGTAGTGTTGGTAGAGTAGATACACACTATATATTTCACCTGGAGCACCTCTCTCTGAAGTATAAGCCTATTGGAACATGGCCCCCTTCTTCAGGAGGGATGATCAGTCACCTACTCTTATTTATCTGTTAATGTCATTCATATCATGTGGCTGTCAATCAATATAAGAAAATGACAATGTTCAAAATCTAAAGATATTGTGATTGTTTTATGTAACTTTTTAATTACACAATGTATTATTTAATTGTTTAATTTATTTATGGGAACCATCCAGGACGTAGCCGACAATATGTCATATATTTTTGAAGGGAGTGGGAGATCACTGTAGTGCATGCCCCATCTCTAACAAAAGAAGTAGAGCCCCATCCTCTTCTATCTTCAATAACCCCAGAATATGAACCTTGAGTTATCTGCAGGCCTCGTTCTATTAAGTATGTCTAGGAGATATAGATTATGGCCCTGGTGAGAATGGTAATTACTAACTGGGAATCTGCCCCTTCTCCCCCATTTTAGTAAGTCATTATGAGTTAATTTATTTTTAAACAATCAAACACATAATCAATCACATTAGATTCTGACAACATGATGTACAAAGAAGCTGGAGACTCACAGATAGGTTTGAACTGATAAATTAACAGAAGGTCAATTCATGTTAATCATTTATTGACTGGGCCTGAGCCTTCTGGTCAGTACATACATTTCTATTGTGATTTACACAAAATAATAGAAAAGTTGCACATTGGACCATTGTCCCAGACAATCAATAAACAAGCATCAATACATGAGATGTCAACAAGTGTGAAACATAGTAAACATTTTGATGCTGTACATATTAAGTGTGAAAATGATTCAACAATTAAATATCAGTTCCCTGAAATTGGGTGTGGTGTGTACCAAGGAAAAATGTAACCTGGTGACTGGAAGATTAGGTAAGCCAGGGTCCATTGACTGATGGATCCACTTCAGGTCTGCCCGTATAGCTCCACTGAAGGCCTCCCCATACTCTGCTCATGGCCAAGTCATCTTCCATCTCACTTGTGGTTCATCTCCTTCTCTCGGCCTCACTCTTTCCGATCTGATTTAGGTGGTTAGTTTGCTGATGTGTTGGGTGGTTGTTGGTATGTAGCCACCAAGATCACTGATGAATATTCACATAAATATATACATTCCTACCAATACAATATTCTAGAAGTAGGTCGGAAGAAATCTAAATTCCTGAAGTAGGAACTAGTTCCCCTCCCCCTCTTTTCTCTCTAAGCTAGTGTTGGGTTAATTTGGGGTGGTCAGAGTTTATCACACTGTGTACGCCTTGTATCAACTGGTTCCTGCTGTATGTAAGTTCTCATTTGACCTGGGGTCAGTGAACGTGTACAGTAAGACAGTGACAAGAGTGAGAATATGTCAAGATGCAGGTAAATAAATGACATACATTTATAACATTTCTTCCACTCAGTGGTGTTTATCGCGTGTATAAATAATTCTCTGTGTTTTCCCAATTAACTTCTTCTTCTTCTTGTGTCTAATACTCTCTCCCATTATCTGTTGTTGTGATGTTGAGTGTTGGGTTGTGTAGTGATGAGTGGTGTTGAGTGGTGTTGTGTTTTAAGTTATGTTGAGTAATGAGTTAAGTTCACTTCGTGTGATGGAGTTCCACGAAGCTCAACTCTTCTGATGTAATGCAGTTCATAAGTGCTCTTATCTAATTAAATTCTGACATAAATATAAATATTGATCCTTCAAACCCTATCCATTCAATAGATGAAGCAGAAAGAAAAGATTAGATTTCTCTCTCAACTTTCTAAATTGAAAATAGACATAGATAAGTCTGTTTTAAAACAAGGCACCTATTCTAGTACACGAACTGTCATTTTAGCTGTAGATAGTGATAGCATCTTTAACAATATTTCTGGTGAAATGAACAAGATTGCTTTAGAATCATCACTTCGTACAGTTGTTCAGAATAGAATGGAGTAGTATAATGCACTTCTTAAAGTTAATAATTATCTTTAAGAATATCAGAGATTGCAGTTTCATCGAAGCGAATATTAGAGTCAGTTTGCCCGGGAACGGCTCTGCGTCGTTAGAATCTACAGTCGAGCATTTTTTACATTTCAGAGGTTTTAATTAATTATAATACATTTCAATTGACATCACAAACACGGGTTACCATTACTTGATACTTGATACATCGGGTTCTTAGTCTAATCTCGGGAATCACAAGCTTACCTCAGATCTAGACACCCCGCAATTCCATGTTTGAAAATTTGGTCACACCAGCTTCTCACATCTGTTCATCAGAATGGTTGCAGAAAAAGTGCGCTAATTATCATATGCTAAATATGCGTTGGCGCGAAAGCGGGTCACATGTCGATTTCGTCCAATGGGTTTCCGAGCTTTGTCTGATGAAATCTTTCTAAGAATCCACGTCATCTGTCACTTTTGCAGTTCCAGTTTCGATGTTAAGTTTTAAGTCCTAGTCTCCGTTTGCGGTTGTGAAGTCAATTTCTTTTAATGTTGTTTCCTCTTCTTGCGGCATGTTTTGGTAAATGAATAATGGTGGTTAGCGTTATGCCACACTCCTCATGGAAGATATCCTTCACATCATCAGAGGAAGCGAGTGTCGGTGAATATGCAGTGATAATGGTGGCAAAACCACAAGAGGCTGGCAAGTCCAGGGACAATAGTCTTTCATTACCTCCAGCTGGGATATCAATCCTTCCCTGTATCGAATATTTCACTGCAAAGCCCACACCATATTGCCCTTTTCTGCCTGCTCAATACCCTTGCAAAAAAGGTGTAATTGTTTTTGCTGAGTGACCCTTCCTCGGCGAGGCGAGCCTCCTGCAGGCCAGCAATATCAACGTTAAGACGATTGATATCACATTGTCAATATTTGTGAAGTCAGTGGAAAATCCTGGACACATGGTTCTTACGTTCCAGGTTGCAAGCCGTAGCTTTAGGTTTCTATTTTTCTATTTATTAGTACCTGGTGCATTGGTTTTACTGCCTGCGATTCAGTGACACCTGTAGGTGCCTGCCACCTTCAGAGTCAACGCGTGGCGTACCATGCCTGCGCCAGTTGACAAGAACTTGTAACCCGTAACAGTTACCTCTCGCTATGATTACGAGACCGGTTAAGACCAGGGATGGAGTTATTGCCTCTCCATAGCACAAAGCCTGGGCTAAAATATAGAGACCATGTGATGCCCATGCAGCATGATTCCTCTCTCGGCCTGCCTAGTTCACTCCAGAGGAAAGATAACACCTGTACATCTTTAACAAGACAAGCTGCAGAAGCTGCTGGATCAGCAAAGCAATGATCTAGCTGTCCGCCTGTCGGAGCTTCGATCGTAGACCAGCTGCCAACCAAGGCTTAGAGTCTGGTCTGCCCGGCCTTGACATTATGTCTTTAGGTTGCATTTCCTCGCACCAGGATAAGGCTTGTACCCTCCCAGTTGCGCTCTTCCGCCCGAGGCCATTCGCACAGTCTGGGGTGTCCGGTTCGGTATGCGCCGCCCAACATTCGCGCTGACAGAAAGCAGGTAGTACCGTCTACTGTCTGCTTTTATATATATATATTGCTTTGTGCTATGGAGAGGCAATAACTCCATCCCTGGTCTTAACTGGTCTCGGAATCAAAGCGAGAGGCAACTGTTATGGGTTATAAGTCCTTGTCAGTTGGCGTAGACATGGGGCGCCACGCGTTGCCTCTGACGGTGGGAGACACCTATAGGTGTCACTGATCAGCTACCGCCCGCCTCAAGCTGGGCAGCCCCCAGCCAATTGGGTGCTGATCCGCCACAGCCTGCCTGCTTCAATGGGTGCTTGGGGCTAGGACAAAATCTGAATCGCAGGCTGTAAAACCAATGCACCAGGTACAAACAAAAATAAGAATAGAAACCTCAAGCTACGGCTTGCAACCTGGAACGTGAGAACCATGTGTCCAGGATTTTCCACTGGCTTGACCAATATTGACGATGTGAGAAAAACGGCTGTGATTGATGCCGAACTCAATCATCTAAACATTGATATTGCTGGCCTGCAGGAGACTCGCCTCGCTGAGGAAGGGTCACTCAGGGAAAACAACTACACCTTTTTCTGGAAGGGTAGAGGGCAGGCAGAAAAAAGGCAACACGGTGTGGGCTTTGCAGTGAAGAATTCGCTACTGGGAATGATTGAAATTCCAGCAGGAGGAAATGAAAGACTATTATTCCTGCGCTTGGCAACCTCTTGTGGGTTTGCCACCATTATTACTGCATATGCACCGACACTCGATTCCTCTGATGATGTGAAGGATTCGTTCTATGAGGAGTTAGACTCCGTGATCAAGGCAGTTCCAAAATCTGACTACATTTATATGCTCGGTGATTTCAATGCTCGTGTGGGCAAGGAATCGAGTTCATGGCCAGTGTGCCTTGGAAAATACAACATCGGTCGCATGAATGAAAATGGGCAAAGGCTGCTGGAGCATTGCACCAGTAATGACCTATGTATTACAAACTCCTTTTTTAAAACAAAAGAGATGCATAAGGTCACATGGAAACATCCAAGATCCGGCCATTGGCACCAGCTGGACTTCATCATCACACGGAGACAACATCTGAACCATATATCATTGACTCGTAGTTACCACAGTGCTGACTGTGATACGGATCATTCTTTGGTTGTTGCAAGGGTTAGACTGAGACCAAAGAGAATCTACACAGCTAAACACAAATCTAGCCTCAGGATTAATATTATTAACACTCATGATCCTGAAAAGTGCTTTCAGTTTCAACAGCAACTTGAAGACGCTTTCACTGATACACCAGAAAATTGTACAGTAAATGAAAAGTGGGGTCAAATTAAGGAAACTCTTTATAAAACTGCCGTAGGGGTTTACGGCACTGTGGATCATAAGAGGCAGGACTGGTTTGCGGCCAACAGCGAGACTCTGCAGCCCTTGATTGATAAGAAGAAGAAAGCTCTCTTAAGAAACAAGGAAAGACCAACGCGTAACACTCTGAGTGAGCTTAGGCAAGCTAGGAAGGATGTGCAAAAGGCTGCCAGGCAGTGTGCAAATGATTATTGGATCAAGTTATGTGAGTCCATTCAAATCGCAAGTGATAAGGGAGACATAAGAAGCATGTATGAAGGAATAAAGAAAGCCTGCGGTCCAGTGATCAAAAGAAGTGCACCATTGAAAACCTTGACTGGAGAAATCATCACTGATAAGAAACAGCAGATGGACAGATGGGTAGAGCACTATTTGGAGCTTTACTCAAGTGAGACCAAACTAGCGGATGATGCCCTCAACGCCATAGAGGCTCTACCAACTCTTGACCACCTGGACACACTTCCCACCATAACAGAAGTTAAGTGTGCTATAAATGAACTTGCATCTGGCAAGGCTCCAGGTAAGGATGGGATTCCAATAGAGGTTATCAGGAGTGGGAAAGACACACTCACTATACAGATCCACCAGCTAATAGAGCTATGCTGGCGTGAAGGACAAGTCCCACAGGATTTCAAAGATTCAAGCATCATAACACTGTACAAGAACAAGGGCGATCGGAGCGACTGCAACAACTATAGGGGTATCTCACTTCTGTGTATTGTTGGAAAAGTATTTGCCAGAATTGTTCTGCGCAGACTTCAAGTCCTAGGAGATCAAGTCTACCCCGAATCACAGTGTGGCTTTCGACAGAACCGGTCTACCACTGATATGATATTCTCATTGCGACAAATGCAAGAAAAATGCCGTGAGCAGAATCAACCACTGTTTATTGCCTTCATCGACCTCACAAAGGCATTTGATTTGGTCAGTCGTGAGGGTCTGTTCAAGGCACTAAAGAAGATTGGCTGCCCACCAACTCTTCTGTCCATTGTGGAATCGTTCCACACAGGCATGAAGGGTATAATCAAGTTTGATGGTGCAACTTCTGAAGAATTTGAAATCAAGAGTGGAGTTAAGCAAGGTTGTGTACTAGCTCCCACCCTCTTTGGAATATACTTTTCACTTCTACTGAAATATGCATTTCATGATCAGGATGGTGGTATATACATTCACTCACGCTCAGATGGCGGCCTCTACAATGCTCAGAGATTGAAGGCTAAGACCAAAATTAGGAGGGTACTGATCAGAGAGTTGCTTTTTGCAGATGATGCTGCAGTTACGACCCACTCTGAGGAAGAATTGCAATGTCTACTATCTGCATTCTCCAATGCTTGTTCTGAATTTGGTTTAACAATTAGCAAAAAGAAGACACAGATTATGTCACAAGGTGCACATGGGGTACCATCAATCTTTATTGACGACGCCGAACTAGAGATAGTAGACCATTTTACATATCTAGGATCAGTGGTAAATAGCAAATTATCCCTAGATCAGGAAATCAACATCCGGATTGGTAAGGCATCAACAACAATGAACAGGTTAAGAAAAGAGTCTGGGAGAACAGGAAGCTTACTGCCAAAACAAAAGTCCTTGTCTATCAAGCCTGTGTCCTTAGTACTCTTCTCTATGGCAGTGAAACCTGGACAACTTACTCACACCAAGAGAACAACTTAAACAGCTTTCATATGCGGTGTCTGCGAAGAATTCTTGGTATTAAGTGGCAAGACAAAATCACAAATACTGAAGTATTGGAAAGATCAGGTTGTGTGACAGTTTATTCCATGCTCAGTCTTCGTAGACTTAGATGGATAGGACATCTTAGGAGGATGGATGATGGTAGAATACCAAAGGATATCTTTTTTGGTGAATTACAGATGGGTAAGAGATCTCAGGGTCGGCCTCTACTACGATACAAAGATGTGTGTAAGCGGGACATGATTGATACAGGCATTGATAATGCACATTGGGAGCAAGTCGCCGCTGAACGTGTTGCATGGAGGGCAAATATCAGAAATGGAATAAAGTCAAAGGAGAAAATTATTGCAGAAAAGTCACACACCAAGCGTTTGAGACGTAAGATGGTGCATGATGGTGGAAATGACCACGTGTTCACATGCACCCACTGTGAACGGACATTTACAGCGCAAATTGGCCTTATCAGTCACACTCGCTACCGCCATAGTTAAAAGTTATTATGCCTTTTTAAAGCACAAACTATCGTCTGTCAAGACGGCAAGGTGCCAATGAATGAATGAATATATATATATACCAACTGTCTTTAGATCAACTGTTGACATGATTTTAGCTGCAAGGCAGCTGCAAGAGAAATGTCAGGAACAGAGCTGCGAAATGTTCTCCACTTTCATTGACCTTACCAAGGCTTTTGATACAGTCAGCAGAGAAGGACTGTGGAAGATTATGGCAAAGTATGGCTGTCCATGAAAGTTTGTCCAAATAGTGCGGCTATTTCATGATGGCATGCAGGCAAGAGTACAGGAAAATGGTGAACTGTCTGAACCCTTTCCTGTCACCAATGGGGTGAAGCAAGGATGTGTCCTGGCACCAACACTGTTCAGCCTCATGTTTTCAGCCATGTTGATGAATGCCTTCGAGAACGACGACATTGGAATAGACATCAACTACCGTATGGATGGAAAGTTATTCAATCTCAGAAGGCTGAAAGCTAAAACCAAAATTAACAGCGACACCGTCAGAGAGCTCCTGTTTGCTGATGATTGCACTCTATACGCCAACTCAGAGGCGGACATGCAACATAATGTTTCAGCTTTCTCACATGCCTGTGCCAACTTTGGGCTCAATATCAACTTGGAGAAGACTGTAGTTATGTACCAGCCAGCTCCAGGGAATAATCACACTGTACCGAATATCAAAGTGAATGATCATAGACTAAGTGTTGTGGACAAATTCACCTATCTTGGCAGCACTGTGTCACAAGCTGTCACAATTGATGACGAAGTGAATGCAAGAATCTCCAAGGCCAGTGCGGCCTTTGGCAGACTGTACAAGAATGTATGGGACAGAACTGGAATAAGCCTACAATCAAAGCTAAAAGTCTACAAAGCAGTTGTATTATCCACACTGCTATATGCTTGTGAAACCTGGACTGTTTATCAGCGACACGCTAGGAAATTAAACCACTTCCACACAGTCTGCCTAAGGAAGCTACTGAAGATTAAATGGCAAGACAAGATTCCAGACACTGAAGTCCTAGAAAGAGCGTCCATGCCCAGTATCCACACTCTACTGATGAAGAATCAGATTCGCTGGGCTGGTCACTTGACTCGCATGCCAGATCACAGGCTCCCTAAACGAATTTTTTACAGCGAACTGCGTTGTGGTAAACGCTCCCAAGGTGGCCAGAGGAAACGCTTTAAAGACACTCTGAAAATTTCACTGAATGCTTTTGGAATTCATCATGACACCTGGGAGGCTGCAGCCAGAGACCGAAATTCGTGGCGTGCATCATTACGCAAGGGTGCAGTCATATGTGAGGCAACCAGGACTGCAAGAGCTGTGAAGAAAAGGCAGGACAGAAAAACCACTGCAGGAAATCCTCCTCCAGAAACGTCAAGCATTCTTTGCCCACATTGTCAAAGAACATTTCGAGCCAAAATAGGCCTTATCAGCCATCTTAGAACCCACGGCTCCATACCTTCAACCCCACTGGATGAAATGAATGGTCATCATCATTCTTGATGGACAAACAACAACAACAACAACATATATATATATATATATATATATATATATATATATATATATATATATATATATATATATATATATATGTGTGTGTGTGTGTGTGTGTGTGTGTGTTGTGTGTGTGTGTGTGTGTGTGTGTGTGTTTTGTCTGTGTGTGTATGTGTTTGTCTTTATGTTTCTCCCTCCTATTAAATAGTGATTACTTATTATATCTTTTATTGGAAAAGATCGTATTGTATGGAAATGTTACCAATGTGTGTCTGTGCAGGGTTCTTTCGTATAATTAATAAATTGCGCCTTATGGGTCATATTTATCTGGGGGGAAAATACAGTGGTACTTCGGGTTACGAACTTAATTCGTTCCAGAACTGTGTTCGTAACCCGAAACGTTCGTAACTCGAAACATTGAAATCAATGAAATAAAGACAATCAGCTTCAAGATGAAAGCATCGTTCTTTTTTTTTATTATTAACATCCGGTTGTTTACCTGACAAAAAGCAAAGAATATGTGTACTTCACGTTTTAAATAAAAAGAAAGAAAACAACCAAATGAATTAAATGTAAAATAAAAAGAGCTTTAGTCTATCTTTATTACCAAGAAAACGGTCATGAGAAATTTGTCACTTTCTTTGTTATTCTGAACCATTAGTTTCAGGAGTATCTTTCCGCTGTTTCTTGGCATCCGACTGGGAATCTTTCTGCACCAAGAAACTATCTAGGAAATTTATCGCTTCCATTGCTGGGGAATCTTTCTGAAGTTGGCCTTCGTGTTATCATCATTCATTACATATAGGGGCATAGGGCTTGTTAGCAACAAGTTTGTTTGGAAGATGGTTCACAATGAAGTCTTCGACGTCTGCCCACTTGCTGCAAATTTCTTTAATCCTGGCAGTTGAACCGGTCACTAACTCCTTATCATCCGACGACTGCGCCTCCTTTAATGTCTTTAGCTGTTCATTCTGAAGATCTACAAACTCATTTGTAGTTCTGTTTGTACTGTACGCGATTGTTTGTCTCCAACGTTATACCTTGCTCTCTCTCGCTCGCCTTCGTTCATAACTCGAGGCACTATTCGTTACCCGACACATACAATTTTCGAAGTTGGTGTTCGTAACCTGAATTGTTCGTGACCTGAGGCGTTCGTAACACGAGATACCTCTGTACATTAAGAAATATATATTTCACACAAATTTGCAGACGATCAGTGCCTGTTTTACAGCGATGAGGGCAGACTACAAAATCATATTACTAATCTGAGTTCAACCTGCAGCAGATACAATATGAGTATAAACACAGCCAAAACCGAAGTAATGCAAGTTAGCAGATCGCCAGGCCCACTAAGTATACAGATAAATAACACAACTCTGAAACAAGTTAAAGAATTCAAATAACTTGGAAGCATGATCACAGAAGATGGCAGATTGGACAGAGAAATTGAAATCAGATGTCAAAAAGCTAGTGCACTTACATATCAACTATCACCCTTACTGAAACATTCAAAAATACCCATGCCCGCAAAACGACAGAAAATAAACAGCATATTCACACCAACCCTATGCTACCAATCTCAAACCTAGACTTTATCCAAATTACACATTCGCAAAATCAACACCTGCGAAATGAGATGCCTGAGGAGAGCTGCCAACTTAACAATCCGAGACAGAGTAAGAAATGCTGTTATCAGACAGACTGTGGGATCAACACCTTGTGCCACATTTATTGAAAGACAGAAGATCAAATGGTTTGGCCATGTCGTTAGAATGCAAAATCAGCAACTACCATTATTGGCCTGACATCAAAGATCATATGCGACGAGACCACGAGGACGTCCAAGAAGAAAATGGATTGACGACATCAAAGACATTGTACAGCCAAACGGAATGACACTATCCAGTGCCGCCCACCGGGCTCTGGAACGCAAATTATTCCTCCCCACGACGCTTGACGGCAAAAGTGGAAGATGATGATGATGATGATGATGATGATGATGATGATGATGATGACACAAAATCATACTTGGTCGTTCAGTTTCTTTACAACCAGACTTCTAGAACCAAAGTCTGCAAGGGGTATATTTTCTTATGTGGGTAGCACAGTATTTACAAATTTATGAAACATACATATTATTATGGTATGTGGACAATGGACAATCTTTATTTTCAAAGGGTTTAGAATTGGGCAAGCAGTCCTGTCTGACATTCTGCCCTTCTTTACTATTTCCTCTCATACATTCTTTCTTTCAACATCTCTTATGAAGCAAATCTTTAACAACAAAGGAACAATAAGCATTATAACGCATGAAAAATAATCAATAATACATGACTCACTGAGGTAATGTTTAACTTGTGGGAATGTAGTCTGTCCTGAGGTATTGTTTAAACAGCTTGTGACTGTATGTATAATAATTGGTGGTGTCTTTGATTTCTTGTGGAAGATTGTTCCACAACTGAATGGCAGAGTATGCTAAGCTTTTTCATATAAGTCTATCCTAGGTTTAGGGTCATGAAGTATATTTAGTCGTTCGCTATGTCTTTCGTTATATTTAAACAATGGCCAAAGGTAGCTTGGAGCATTTTGAAATAGGATTTTGTTAATTAGTTTAGCATTATTAATAAGTAAGCGTTTGTGGAGAGGCAGTAACTGAAGACGTTCATGTAGGTTAGATATGTCTGTAAGCTTATCACCATTGATTAAACGCACTGCCCTTTTCTGGAGTGAATACAGGCGTTTTGTTATTGATTTGGAGCATCCATTACAGATTGTGGAGCAATAAATAAAATGTGTTTGTAAGTGGGAAGTATAGAATATCTTTCTTGTGTTTTCGTCAGGGAAATTTTTAATTTCGGCAAGTTGGTATACTGTTTTGGCTATTTGTTTAACTAGAGCATGAACATGGGAATTAAAGGATACATTTTGATCTATGATAAGTCCCAGTGCCTTGTGCTCGGTTACACTTTCTATAGGCGTGCTACCAATGTGCAGCTGAAAAGTTCTTTGCGAGTTTAGAATGTGAAGTTTTTGCCTGATTCCTATTAACATAGTTTTTGTTTTAGAAATGTTAATTTACATGCGGTTTGCATGACTCCACTTAACTAAACTATTTATTTTCTGTTGCAAGGATAATTCTAGCACATTACGATCGATATCGTTTGTATATACTGTGCAGTCCTCTGCAAATAGAGCGCAGGACGACGACATATATAAGGGAAGATCATTTATATAAATGGCAAATAACAGAGGGCCAAGTATACACCCCTGAGGTTCTCCAATATTAATGGTAATGGCTTGAGATAGAGATTTATTGTGTGATACTATTTGTTTTCTGTCTAATAAAAATTAGTTTATTAATGTCACTATATTAAAGCTCACTTTCAATGTTTCTAGGTTTTTTAATTAGAATAGTACGATCTTTCATATCGAATGCTTTTCTAAAGTCTGTAAACACCGTTCCACACAGAGTATTGTTGTAAATATTTTGATTCCAGTTTTCTATCATGTTTGTTAGGGCCGTATGACAAGAATATTTTGGCCAAAATCCTGACTAACTGTCAACTTTTATTCTGTGGCGAACTAAGTGCTCTAGTGTTGTTTTGTGGATGTTCTTTTTCTAGCGGTTTGGATAGTGAGGATAATACTGAAATTGGCCTATAATTACTCACGAGACGATCGTCTAATGAACCAGCTTTTAAATTAGGATATATTTTAGCGATTTTAAAAGCTGATTGGAAGTGAACTTTGGTGAGATATTGATTATATATAAAAGTTAGTGACTCGCAGATGGCCGATGCAGCATAGCGAAGGATTCGATTACTGATTCCATATAGTCCTGATGAGTTATTGTTTCTTAGGTTACTGAGATCAGTAAATACTTCAATAATCGTCATTAGCTGTATGTTGGAGGGAATGTCACCATAGCATTTGTTCTCACAGAATGATGGTAATAAAGATATGGTATGAGGCGCATCTGGTATTGCAGCCTTCAGTTGGTTTATGTCGGACTGAAAGAATCTACTGAATGATCACATGTAACCTGACTTGATGGTAGTGGTTGTGATGATTTGTGTTTGTTTGTCAAGGTATTAATTGCTTTCCATATATTTTAGTGTTGGTTTTATCTATTATTAAGTTCTTAAAATAGTTTTTCTTTTACTTTCGAATAACATATTGAACTTTGTTTCTCAGACTACGGTACATAGTTAGATCTCTATTTCTATGCACCCTGTTCCGGTCTCTCATAAGTTCAACTACCTCCTGTGTGATCCACAGGGGCTTAGTGTGATGTTTAACACAGACTTCCTTAAATGGAACATGCATATCAAATACACTTAGAAAGGTCTTCAGCCAGTGGTCCAGAGCATAGTCTGGGTCAGGAAGCTGGTAGACATAGTCCAGAGATTAGTTGAGAAAGTCTTGTAAAACGACATCTTGATTGAAGTTTTTATAATTTCTATATTTTATACTTATATGTTTGTGTTTCGGAGTTTTTGGTACCTCTTTTCGACCACGTGCAACATACTGGGCAGTGATCGATCATTGTATTAATAGATACAGTACATTATGTGATGTTGTCAGCACACGTAGTATACATATGATCTAAAGTGTTACAGATGATTTTGTTATTCTAGTAGCTCATTTGACTAACTGTTGGAAGATATATGACTCTAATATGTTTTCCCATGTTTTGTTTGATTTGCTAGTGTCTATGTTGAAGTCACCTATCAGTATTATTTCTCTCGCATTACTAAAGACTACATCAATCATAGTGGTGAATTTTTCATACCAGATATTTCTTGCACTGAGGTTTCGATAGAGATAGCCAATTACAAGGGGTTTGCGATTTTGAAGTTTAACCTCAAGCTATACACACTCAATCTCACAGTTTTCACATTCTAGCCAGCGGGGGGGGGGGGGGGGGGGGGGGGGGTAAGCGAGTTAGAAATACAAACTGCAATACCCGTTTCGTGTTTCTGATAGGGATCTCTTCTAATGGTATTAAAACCTCTGATAGCGATGTCATCGTCTGGGATGTTACCATTTAATCGACTTTCGCTAACGCCGAACATGTGAAAATTTTGATTAAGTATAAGTGATAGTTCGGACAGCTTCCCTAATAGATGGCAGATGTTTAAATGTCCGATTCTGAACTCATTATTACTGAGCCAGTGTACGTACTTATTAGACATTTTAACAATGCGTAATCATAGATTTTTAAAACACAAAAGAATACAACTTACGTCCCTTATAACAATACACACTCTAAAGTACAGAGAAACAGTAATATCTATGTCAATATAAACATAAAAAATACGTATACAGATCAGTAAGGATGAGCGGTGAAGATATCCACACTCACAGTATAAACACAATAAACAACTAAGTATCAATTTCTGTGACGTAAATACAGTCAATGTGTATAGTCACGTAAATCTAATACTTTACTATATGTAGCAATAATCAAGTCTGCACATAAACGTTGTAGGAGAGGCTCTTTCTTGTACCGAGATCCGGTGTTGCTTTGTGTTGAATTGCTAGTAAATACCAGGCTGTGTTGGCCCTTGGTACAGCGACATCATAAGTGCCTGACGAAGTGAAGCTGGACTAAAACGTGTGAGGTATAACAACTCTGGGTTACAATGGAATGGATACTGTTGATTTCTCACGGGTGTGTAATGACTACCAACAACAGGCTCTGATTCGTGGCTAACAGGAGGCTGTATTGGCACGTTCTTGTTATAGATTGTTCCTTGCTGTGGAGAGAAGGGAATCTATCTTCATAATTTTCACCCTCCTGTGTGAAAGAGGACGTATTATGCGGTTTTGGTGTGGTGGAAGTGTTCCGTTGGCTTGGGTTTCAGGTTCGGTGGTTATGAGTGGTCTGCTAGCTTCTGGCCTATTGGTACTTCATATGAAAGGAGTATGTCGCCTGGCTTGAGTTTCAGGTGGAGTAGCTAAAAGTGTCCTACTGGATGTATGTTTTGCCTGTTCTGGGTATTTGATATTTTTGGCGAGCAAGCTGATGCCCAGTGTAGACAAATATATTTGATCTTTATAAAGTCGCTTTTTTTTTAGCAAGAGCCTGTGAAGTAAACAACGATGTGTTGTTGATGAACTGTATGTTGTTGTGAGAACAAAACTTCTGCAATATGTTGTTATTTATGTCAGCTAGACGACGCTGGAATCCATAACTCGGTGACTATGACGGAGGAGACGAAAATAGACGAGTTAGAAAAAGGAGACGTAACTCGTTCAAGAGTGCCAGCAGTTGAGATACTGTGATTTGCTGGTTGTTCATGGTTTCGTTAATACCAATATGACCGCTTGCTTTTCTAGCGTTACGATCTACAGCCAACCTGCTAATCTTGTCTGTTAGCCAGTCAACACCAGCCCCAGTCAATGGGATTATGGATACAATGTCTTTGTCTGAATTGGCCATCCGGTCGCTGTATAGACCTTTCATTAAAGAGTCACCTATTATGATGTGTGTACAGTTGGGTCGTGCTGTCTGTATATGTTGGTTGTCAGTACGCCTAGCCCGTTGTTTTTCCCATTCAGCAGCAGTCTGTACGTCTCCATGTGACTCTCCCTGTGTTTCCTGCACGCGTGCGTTGTCTGTTGGCAGTTCACTATATCACTGTTCGTTTTCTGGCGAATTTTCAGGACGCACTTCGAATATGTTGCTTATTTTTACATCAATAGGATAGACTGTTTGTAGTGTTTTGTCTACCTCTGCACGTTGAGGAATTTTCGCGTCTTATTTAGTTATTTGTTTTTGGTGAAACTGGACTTCTAGATTCTCAGAAGAAGTTGGTACAGCTACTTTGGAATTACACGCTTGTTCAGTTGGGTTGGTGGTGGACTCATTCTGTAAAGTTTCTATTGTTTTTCTTAGCAACAGATATTCCTCCCTCCGGAGCGTGATTTCTGCTTTGAGCGCAGTGTAGTCACTGGTGGTCTTGCTGTTCGCTTCAATGTTCGCTGTAACAGTAACAATGAGCGCCTTTAAGGATTGTTCTATTACCTCAATGCGCATATGACAACCGCACGATTGTCTATTGATAGTTGGGGAGTTACTTAGGGTTGGTATTTCTTCTGCCTCACTTACCTTAGTCTCTACGTTGTTTTGGAGGATGCTGTATTGGATATTCAATGGCAAAGAGCACAGATGGGGTAGCTGGCCTCGTGTTGATGGTATTGTCCTGATCACTAATTTTATGTATTAGTTGAGAAACATTGTCTGCTGTGATGTCCACAGCTGTAGTTGTGGGCTGTGTAGATTCTGATTCCTCACTCGAGACGAGCATGCTGATGATGTCTTGTGTCTTTGATATTTCTCTACTCGTGAATGTATGTATTTAGTTTTCCAGCTCGTCAAAGACTAATTTTAGACAAGATTTAATGTTTCCAACACTACCTTGAGCTAATAATTTGTTCTTCGAGTGATACAATTGTATTGTAAGGATCGGCGTCGTAATCATGTCTTATACGTAGGCCCCGCGCCTATCTTGTCTGTGTTGAATCAGTTCAGGCTTGTAATAGTTGAGGTGACAAGTTCGAAATGCCTCATAATGGAGTATATTGTTAAAGGATACTATATCACATTGGCCAGAGTTGGTGTGTTGGACTACTCGACCGACTGGGTTCACACACCTGGCTAGCTTGGTCTTCACCGCCTTCTCTTTGATTAGTGTGTAAGTTTTATTCACGGCCGATCGTAAACCGGATCTTGTTTTCACACCAGTCACCTCCACAGAGCCCTCTCCTACCAATGACATTATTGCATAATGTAATCAAACCCGCTTGAAGAATGCAGCGACCGCATTGTAGTCTAGACGCGATGCGGGCAATTTGAAGTCATGTGTTGTGGTTGGTTGGTTTTGAGACGCCCATGCACTTGATTCGTCTAATTTTGTTAGTGTTCAGCTATCACTTGACACTGGATAGGCAATAAAGAACCTAAAGAATGATAAATCACGAGAATGCGATGAGACACCAGCTGAACTAATTAAAGCGGGAGGAGAAGAAAGCATACAAATCTATCACGCATTATGTAAAAAGACATGGAAATATGGTATATGGCCAAAAGAATGGAAGAGAACTATCTTCATTCCAATACCAAACAAGGACAATCTGAAATTATGCACCAACTATAGAACTGTTGGCCTGATCAGTCATGCAAGTAAAATTCTTCTAAAAATCTTAATGGGAAGACTTCGTAAGAAAATGGTAGAAGAGAATAACGTGGTTCAAGCTGGATTCAGACAAAGAAGAGGAACAAGAGATCGCATACTCAACATGCGTTTAATAATAAAGAAGTGAAGAGAATTTAATGTAAACCCATTCTCATGTTTTGTGGATTATTCAAAGGCATTTGACTGTAAATCATCAGAAACTTTGGGAAATAATTAGGAATACGGGCTTTCCATCACACGTAGTACAACTAATAAAAATGCTCTATCTAGACCAACAAGCAGTGGTTAGAATTGATGGCGCGACATCAGACTGGTTTGACATTAAGCAAGGATTCTGTAAGGGCTGTGTGCTGTCCGCATATTTAACTTGTACGCTGAGAATATAATGAGACGTGTAAGAGATAATATAACCAAAGAGCAATATGATGAACTAAATATTCGTAGTCATGAAATACCAGAGATTCGAAATGCTGATGTTACAGTATTACTATCCACATCACAGAATAGTAGTTAGTTAGTTAGTTAGTTATTTAGTTAGTTAGTTGGCTAGGTAGTTAGTTAGTTAGTTAGTTAGTTAGTTAGTTAGTTAGTTAGTTAGTTAGTTAGTTAGTTAGTTAGTTAGTTAGTCGAGGTTCCAACTCACGGCAACGGGTCGTCCCCATTATGTTCCATTCCTATGCAAGTGAATATCACACAAAATGCTCCTCACTGTCCAATGTGAAAAGTGGAACAGACAGGAGTCTCTGTAATCCAACAGCCCGCAGAGGTACTCTGTGCATAATGCCGCCGCCAGAATGCCAACATAAAAGTCCTCCACGAAAACCACAGTTCATCGTCGAAAGACGATTGTAAAGGCCATTTTCTTCACCAGAAAGATCTCATTGACCTTGGTTTTCTCACATGGTTCTGTCTCTATCTGCAGGGTGACCCGCCGAAAGCGTCGCATTAAGCACGAACTCCTTAGCTCCAGCGCCGACTTCCAGGAGTCTCATGAAAGATGCACTCGTGAACCGAAAAGGCATATCAGTCAGTTCAGCAACAGCTGGTAGCCATTGTTCCGAACATGCAGGTCACTGTACAAACAAAAGTGGACATGTAGAAGCAATCCACGTGAATATCACAGCTCACAGAGTCGCGCCACGCACTCACTCAGTAGCAGAGCGACGGAACCAACAACAAAATAGTATAGAAACCCTAATAACCTCAACCTAAAGGAATAGTGAAAATAACAACATATATCTTAACATAGGAAAAACAAAGATAATGCATACAGATAAAACTGTTATGGAGAAATAAATATATGTTAATGAGGAACCATTAGAGGTGGTGGAAAATTTCGAATATCTTGGGTCATTGATTACCAGCAATGGTGACACAATAAAAGAAATTAAACGACGACTATCTATTGCTCCTCAAAGACTAAAACAACTGAATAAATTATGGAATGAGACAGACAGATCTACAAAAATTAGATTTTTAAGAGCATGCATCTTTCCCATTGCAACATACGCCTGTGAGACATGGACACTTACTAAACAAGCTGAACAGCGCATAAACGCCTTTGAATACAAATGTTATAAACGGGTTCTAAAAATATCATGGATAAAGAAAAGAACAAATGCATCCATAATTCAATAGCTGAATATTGAAGAAGGTTGGCTATTAAATCCATCCATCCATCATGTGCCATGCCGGTAAGCGTGGGCGGTCATGTTCTGCCATCTCACTCGATCACCAGAGTCGTGGATCAGCTCCGTGTTTCTGTCTCGACCATGCCACAAGGCCAAGCCATCCAGGTACTTGCTTCTAGGTCTTCCCTTGGTCTGTTCCCCCTCGATCTTACCAGTTGTCACCAAGTTCTCCAAATCATTTCTTCTCATAACATGCCCAAAAAATTGTGACTGTCTACGTCTAATGTCTCTAATCAGTTTACGATCTTCATTTGTTTCTTGAAGAACTTGTTCATTGGTCTTTCTGGCTGTCCATGGTATTCTTTGCATTTTCCTCAGAAACCACATTTCTACAGCCATCAGATGTTTTTCAGCCTGACTGCTCATTGTCCAAGCTTCACATCCATATAAAAGTACAGGTTCTATGTAGCATCTCAACACTCTTTTTCTCGTTTCAATTGACATCTTTTTATTGGTCAGTATGTTTTTCATCTTGCTAAAGGCTACTTTTGCCATGGCGATTCTTGTTCTAATCTCTTCAAGGCATCTCCCATCAGATGTTATTACTGTTCCGAGATAATTGTACCTATTCACTTGTTGAAGAATATTCCCATTTACTTGTATATTACATTGTGATATTTCGTTCTTCCTAGTGACGACCATAATCTGTGTCTTTTTACAATTTAATTCTAACCCTAGTTGTTCACTGTGTGTAACAACCGCATCTACTAAATTTTGCAGGTCCTGTTCATTGTCTGCAATCAAGACTGTATCATCTGCATATCTAATGTTATTGATGCATCGTCCCCCAATGTTGATTCCTTCCATATCTTCAATATTTCTGAAAATACTTTCACTGTACAGGGAAAACAGATCTGGAGACATTACACATCCCTGTCTCACACCTCTCTTAATAGGCTGATATTGGCTTACTTCATTATCAACTCTTATGGCAGCTTGTTGTTTCCAATATATGTTTTTTACAAGTCTAAGGTCTTTTCCATCAATCTGTAGATCCTCAAGCATCCTTATCATGTTGACATGTCTCACTTTATCGAAAGCCTTTGTGTAGTCAATAAAGCAAAGGTGTAGATCTTTGTTTACTTCTATAGAACGTTCGATTACGGTTCTCAGTATATACACAGCATTTACTGTACCCTTGCCTTCTACAAACCCACATTGTTCTTCTCCTATTTCAGGTTGTATTTTCCTCCTAACTCTTTGCATGATAATTCTTAGCAAAATCTTCGTGATGTGACTCATTATACTAATTGTTCGATGTTGATCACATTCCAAGGCTCCGGATTTCTTTGGGATTGCAATAAATACAGAATTACATAACTCCTGAGGTATATTTCCAGTATCATATATTGTATTAAGCAGACTGGTAACTTTATCTATTCCATATTCTTCTAAAGCATTAATCATTTCTGTTGTGACGCTGTCTGAACCGGGGGTCTTGCCAGATTTCATATGGTTAAGAGCATTCTGAACCTCCATCTTCAAAATTGCTGGTCCTTCATTATTATTTTGAACATCATACTGTTCGTCTCTGTTATCGTCATAAAGGTTTTTCACGTAATCTGACCATACATGTAAGATCTGATCTTTTTCTATTATGACTCTTCCATCTTTTGTCTTTAGGCAGCCTGCTGATGTACTTGTTCTTTGATTAGTAAGCTCCTGAATTCTTTTGTGCATTAGTTTCGCATTTTTACTGTTGTGTTGTTCTTCAATTTCTCTGCAATTTTTCTCAAGCCATGTTTCTTTTGCCTCCTTACATAAGGTTCTGACTTTTCTGTGAATTTCTTCATATTTGGCAGGATTATTTTTGTTCTGTCTTCTTGTTTCCATTAGTTGTAAAATTTCTTCAGTCATCCATGTCTTACGGCCCACTTTCTTTACTTTTGGAATAGTTTTTTCTGCTGCACAACTGATTGAATTCTTCAGCATTTCCCATTGATCATCTACATCTTGAAATAGGATCTCTAGATCAGACAATAAATCAAATTTGTTCTTTACTTCTATGTTAAAATTATCTTGTATTTCTTTGTCAGCTTTCAATTTGCACAAGTCATATTTAGGGTTTCCTGCTGTATACTTGACTTTCTTTAACTTTACCCTCAATGTGCCTATAATTAATCCGTGATCACTGTAACAATCTGTATTTGGAACTGTTTTTACGACTGTTAACGCATTTCGAAACCTTTTGCTAATCAGGATGTAATCTATCTGGTTTTTAATCCTGCTGTCTGGACTCCTCCATGTCCATAATCTTCTAGGATGCTGTTTAAACCAGGTGTTTCCTACAACCATTTCTTGTTATTAAATACCATAAAACAAAGAAAATTGAAATATTTGTTTCACTTGAAACGTCATGCAATTTTGGAGAGAAATATAACAGAAGTGCATATGCCTGGGAAGAGAGAAAGAGAAAGGCCAAAGAAAAGATAAGGTCAGGATGTAGTGGATGATCTCCAGATGGCTGTATCGGACGAGGGACATCTTGCTTGTGATTGAGTTTTCCGGAAGGTTGTTATAGTAGCGAGGTTCTGCAAAGGACATGCTACTTAATGAATGAATGAATGTAATTTCATGGGAAATAACAGAGCCAGGCGTAATAATCAACACACACCGCAAATCGAGAGCCAGAAATATGGGCCTAGCACCATGTACGACAGGCCTGCGCGCCCAATTTGTGACCCTAATAAAGTTGATTTGATTTGATTTGATTTGATTTTACTTAAAAAGCCTCAATGCGTGGAACAGGGCTCTTTACTTTTTATTTGATTTTAACCATTGTCCTTTTCTACTGTTTTTCAGGCAACCGGTGCAGAAGGCAAAGGACTAACATTCTCTTCGGGAGCTATTTGGAGAGAACACAGAGTGGTAACGATGAGTATATTTAGATCATTGGGCGTCACCAGAACATATTATGGTCGAGAAAGTTGCAGATATTGTTGCAGTCAACAACGAAGCCCTGGCAATTTAAAGGGAACACCCATGGACATCAATAACATTTTAACCACTAAGCATTGCAAATGTGATATGCTCAATCATCATTGGACACCGCTTCAGCACTGACGATGAACAATTCATTCAATGCTGTGAATATTTCCGAGCACTTGTTCTTGATAGTGGAGGAACGAACTTAGTAAATTTTTACAGTTTTTACAATACCTCCCTGGTGATATTTTTGGCGCTAAGAGATTTGGCAACAAAGCCAAGTTATTTTGGAAAAATTTGCAGGACATTTTGTCAGACAAAAAGGTTATCAAGAGTATGATGAGAGCAACCTTGACAACTACGTTGCTTTATACATATCTGAAATGAACAAGAAAATAAATTCTGGTGAACCAACCACCTTGAGTGAAGACAATCTTATCAAAGCTGTGTTTGATCTCTTCGGTGCTGGTATGGAGACACTATCCTCCACTCTCCTATGGTGTGTTCTTTACATGATACATTACCCAGACGTGCAAGAGAAAGTCTACCTTGAAATAGAAAAGGAGGTGGGGATTGCTCGGTTACCAACAATGTCGGACAAGCCCCGACTTCCCTACTTGAACGCTGTGATAATGGATGTTCAGCGTATTTCAAGCATTGCACCATTAAATCTTCCACACTTGTGCACTGAAGAAGTCACAATCGGAGGTTATATGTTGCCAAAAGGAACACATATAATTCCTAGCCTTGATTCCATTTTGTTCGATAAGAAAATCTGGGGTGATGATGCGCATAGCTTCAAACCTGAGCGATTCTTTAGACGAGACTGGAAAAATCCGATGTCCAGAACAGTTTGTTCCGTTTTCTCTAGGAAAGCGAATATGTGCCAGGTGAAGCCATGGCCAAGATGGAACTGTTCATGTTTTTTGGAGCAATGATCCAGAGGTTCAGATTTATAGCTCCTGATCCATCCTCCCCACCACCTATTGAAGCCATTTTTGGAATTGACCGCCAGTCCTGTCCCATTCAAAGTCAGAGCAATAGATAGAAGATAATAGCTTAAGTTAGATCTTCAGCCTAAAATACAGCCACACTAACTGTATCACGTGGTGAGCATTCACAACAGCATTTTGTAGACATTATTTCATGTCTAAACTATTAATCTGACAATTGATCAAGACTCAATTCATCACCTTAAATTTGTTGCCGGCAAAGAAAGAAACAAAATGTGTGTTCTTATTGTTTACATTGTACCTTTTCCGGGCATGTCATTGTTCATTGCATTATTACTTGAACGGATCTTGATCCAATCCATGTCATATCAATTTCACATTGATGTATGAGTGTTCCAAGTTATATGAATTTCAGTTTAACGTTTACCTTGCACAAGTATTAATATTCAATATTCGTTCTATTGCAATTGCATATGTGAACAATTATGCAAATCTATATTTATACATTTGGACAGTGTAGTAACAGAGAGTGCAAAGAAAGGACGCTCCTTGAATATAAGAAAACAGTAACAATAGTGATGTTAAAGAAAAAGGTAACACCAAACAGTGTTATGGAAATAGAAGGGGAACTTCTTAACCAAGTGGATAATGTCAGATACCTTGGAGCATTTAGAACATCAGATGGAAGATGCACAACAGGGATTAAGAGCAGATTAGGGCTAGCAAAAGCTGCATTTTAGAAAATGGGCATTATCTTAAGCCTTAAGTTGCTATCATTGAATATAAGGAAGAGAGTGCTGAAGTGCTATATAGAACCTGTTTTGCTGTATGGCAGTAAAACGTGGAATATAAATGAACAAATTGGGATGAACTTGAAAGCAACAGTGATTTGGTTCCTGAGACGAATGTTGCGAATTCCTTGGACTGCCAGATTAAAACCAAAGATCGAGATCATGGAGAGTCATGAAAGTCTACGCTAGCTGGCATGGCACTTGCTGATGATGATGATGATGATGTTGAGTATGATGATGATGATGATGTTGAGTATGATGATGATGATGATATGTATACACATACACAGACATCTAGAAACAGAGACATACATACACAGAGACAGAGAGACAGACAGACGGACGGACGGACGGAGAGACATGCAGAAAGGCAGACCGGGAATCTATGGGTAGGCAAATAGGTAACAGGTAGATAAAAAGGTGCCGACCTCCCTGGTATAGAGGTTACACGACTTTCTCCGTAATATCGTATACTCTCGTAAGTAACGTGACGTTGCGCGAGAATCGGTATCTGTTCTCTCCGCGTCGGTAACTTACGGGGTATGTGAGCCGGTCGCTCAGAAAGCAATGGCAGACTACTGAGCGTGATCTTGCCAAGAAATGAACAATCAGCTGAAAGATGCTGATGTTGACAGCGATGTCCTGTAAAGGATATGCGAACAAACAAACAAACAAAAAAGATAAAAATGTAGGTAGGTGGGTAAGTAGGTAAGTAGACAGAGACACATACAGAAAGACGGTCGGACGGACGGACGGCAAGACAGATAGACAGAACGAACGAACGAATGAACGAACGAACGAACGAACGGACTTTATTTTCAAAGGGTAACAAATTGGGCACGCATGCCCGTCTTACATTCGATCTGTCAACAACCTGAATTTACACAGACATGCTGGTCACTTCATTCATACCTCACGATCACAAACACGTTTCATACGAATGGTATATAATGAATCAGGATTTATTCTACATAATATACAGCTCATTTCTCGAGGATACATACATGGCATTCAACACTTAAATACATTCTTTACACTCGCTACGTATAACTGCGCCCTTTCTAAACTACACAAATGGCGAGAGTAAACACACAGGTCTTGTCGCTCTAACTGTCGGGTCCCGTCTGCCTGAATTCACAGGTCTGGTTCAGCTATGGTCCTTCGTTCTCGTGCGGTCAGCCGCACGGAGTGCTGAGTCACTTGTCACGCAGTCCAGTGGGCCAGTCCTCGTTAACTTTCAGCTGTACTATTGTTCAGTCTGGTTACGGGTAGTCCCCGTGGTTAACGTACTCTGTCCTATCTCGGGTGCAGCAGTCAACATGAAAATAAGTAAAGACTAGAAAGACGAAAACAAGAAAAAACCAGAAAGACGAAAACAAGCTAAGCATACCACTGAAAAAACTAACAAACAAGAAATTTTCGTTTTCATAACTTTTTTTTCATTTTTCCATAAAAGCAGTATTTTCATGTGCACTACATTCAATACTTTTTTAAATTGTCAATACAAATAGCATTTTAATGATCGGTGAAAATGTGACAGACAGTGACACACAAACATTGAGTCTTTTATGTTCAATGATTTAGACAATTCACTGTAACACACACACGGATATCAAACACATCATCATCATCATCATCATCATCATCATCATCATCATCATCATCATCATCATCATCATCATCATCATCATCATCATCATCATCATCACCGTCATCATCATCATCATCATCATCATCATCAGTCATCATCATCATCATCATCATCATCATCATCATCCACTTCTGCAGTCAAGCGTCGTGGGGAGGAATAATTTGCGTTCCAGCGCCCGGTGGACGGTACTGGATAGTGTCATTCCGTGTGGTTGTACAATGTTTCTGATGTCGTCAATCCGTTTTCTTCTTGGACGTCCTCGTGGTCTCGTCGCAGATGATCTTTGATGTAAGGTCAGTGATGGTAGTTGCTGATGTTGCATTCTAACGACATGGCCAAACCACTTGATCTTCTGTCTTTCAATAAATGTGGCACAAGGTGTTGATCCCACAGTCTGTCTGATAGTAGCATTTCTTACTCGGTCTCGGATTGTTAAGTTGGCAGCTCTCCTCAGGCATCTCATTTCGCAGGTGTTGATTTTGCGAAGGTGTAATTTGGATAAAGTTCAGATTTGAGATTGATAGCATAGGGTTGGTGTGAATATGCTGTTTATTATCTGTTGTTTTGCGGACATGGGTATGTTTGAATGCTTCAGTAAGGGTGATAGTTGATATGTAAGTGCACTAGCTTTTTGACATCTGATTTCAATTTCTCTGTCCAACCTGCCATCTGCTGTGATCATACTTCCAAGGTTTTTGAATTCTTTAACTTTTGTTAAACATATGACCACATTAAATTTGTAATAGAGCATATTATAGACAGCAATCAACCTAGCGTGGGTTCAGTGATGTGGTGTATATAGAAACTAGTCGCAGGGATTGTCTCTATCATGTACTTAGGGTCGGTTCTGTTATGTAGGGTATAGTTAAGCTTGTCACTGTCCTGAACTATAGCTATAAAGTCGTCAAAGTCATGTGCGTTGTTAACTAAGTGGGGTCGTCGAGTTGGCATGCATTGTTAGAGGATGAATGGAAAAATCTAAGTTCTTTTGTCTCTGTATGTCGTAAAATCATATGATGGGAATAATTTATCTTAAACCTGCATGTCTGACTAGCAAATATTGGTTTTAATGTCTCGGTCCAGTCAATTGGTTGTGTTGAGTCTGGTCGATGAAAAAAATTGTAGGTCGATACATATTTGTGGATGTTCTGATGTGTCCTAAGATAGGGCCAGATGTCTCTATATTTCTGCTGGACTTCAGGGTCGGGGATTTTGTCTACGGTCTTTAATTCCATCATCTATCTATACTTCCTCATCTATCTCTACGTCGGTCTTCCTCTGCTTCCACTTGATCAAGTTTCTGTTTTTTAGATGTATGTGTATCTGCTGTTACTTTCTTTTTTCTTGATGTAAGGTGTAGTATTTGATGGTGTAGTGTCCACTTTTGATGCTGTAGTGGTAACCAGTGTTGGTGTTGATGTCTGGTGATCAGTTTTTATGTGTCGTTGTAGAATGTCTTTCCTTTTGTATAGATTACCGCAAATGTGGCATGAGTGAGTTTGGGTTTTGTGTACGGTGTTAATGTGACACCCCACACACACACCTCACACACACGCATATACACACATACACACACATACACACACGCACACACACCCCACACACACGCACACACACACACACCCCACACACACACCCCCCACACACACACATACACACACATACACACTCACACATACACACATACACACACACGCGCGCGCACGCACGCACGCACGCACACACACACAACGTGTAAGTTTTCATTTGAAGCCCTCTCGTATATTAAAGACACTCTACATACTGTGACTTGGGGGTAGGGAACGTGTTTCACATTTCCACGTCATAGTCGAAAGTTAGAAATCAGCTGCAGACAATGTGGAGGCAGACCGCATTGAGTTGATTTCTATGGTATGAGCGTCGGTCGTTCAGAAAGCAATGGCACTGAACGCTACAATTACTTAGTACATCACAAACAGCCAAGAATTGCTGGGTTGATTGTGACGTCATGCAAACGACGTGCAACTAAACTTTTAAAATTGTATTCTGTATTTGTTTTGTACGTGGAACGCAAATTCAAAAAATTATGATCAGCTGTCATAGAAGACATAAGGAATCAGTAGACATCAGATAGCACACACAGCAATCATCATCATCATGTGCATCGTCGATAAGCCTGGGAGGTCATGTTTCGCTCTGTAAGTTTGTGTCTACGTTTCTGTCTTGTTAGTTATCTACATAACGCTCTCCATTGCCTGTGTGTAAGCTTATTACCTTTCTCTCTCTCTCTCTCTCTCTCTCTCTCTCTCTCTCTCTCTATCATTCTCTCTCTCTCTGTCTTCCTATCTCTCCCTCTCTCTATATGTCTCTCTATCTGACTCTGTCTCTATTTGTCTCTCTCTATCTCTCTCACTCTCTCTCTCTCTGTATCTCCGTCTGTATGCCTATCACTCCCTCTCCCTCTATATGTCTCTCTCTATATGTCTCTCTCTATCTGTCTCTCTATATTTGTCTCTCTCTATCTGTCTCCCTCTCTATTTGTCTCTCTCTATCTGTATATCTCTATCTGTCTCTTTCTACCTCTCTCTCTCTCTCTCTCTCTCTCTCTCTCTCTCTCTCTCTCTTTCTCTCTCTATCTCTCTCTGGAGTCTCTGTGGCGAAGTTGTCAAGCCGTTTGACTCGTGTTCCGAAGGTTGTGGGTTCGACTCCGGGCCGCGCCCTTCGGTTTACGAGTTAAATGTTTCGGAGACTCCTGTGGTTCGTCGCTAAAAGCTACGGAGTTCGTGCTTTTTGCGACCTTTTCCGCGCTGCGGAAAGAGACCGAGCCATATCGGATAAAACCCGGTGCAATAAAGTCGACCCTGTCGACTTTTAAGCGACTTTAAGCGACTTCTCTCTCTCTCCCTCTCTCTCTCTCTCTCTCTCTCTCTCTCTCTCTCTCTCTCTCTCTCTCTCTCCCTCTCTCTCTCTCTCTCGGGTAAATAAATGCAGAACACCTACGCCCCCCCCAAAAAAAAACATATATATATAACCAAGCTCGGTGTACACAGCAGTGACGTCTAGCACCGGAAGCCAGGCGTTAAGTCTGCAACCATTGACACGAACGCCTGCAGTTGCCGGGCGCAGCAGCTGATCCATTCTAAGCGTACAAGTACCCAAGCACAACATGGCACGCGTGCTGCTCTTTCTGCCACACTCTAGTCATATTATGGGAAATCGCTGGGGACATCATCATTGTCCGACTCATTATTTGTGTTCAAACATTTCTCCTCAGCTCATTATTTACTGTGACATTATATATTTGTCTTTCCGCAAGCGGGAGTGTATTTTCTTCCCTGAATTAAATGATACTATCTTTTGCGTTGAACATGTATGCTCGTGCAGACGTCTTGTATGCTCATCTCTTGCGATGTTTCATATAGTGCTGGTCATTTAACATCTTGGTGATGGTTCAACTGTTGAGTAGTGATGTTGAATGATGGCAGGGATATGACGGTTAATGTTGGCTGAATGGTGTGTGTATAGTGCGATAACATTGGTAATGATGCATTTGTTAGATGATAAAGTCAAATGGTGTTTGTGTAGTGAGGTAAACTTGGTAATGGTTAATCTGTTAGATGATGACGTCAAATGGTGTGTGTGTGTGTGTGTGTGTGTGTATGTGTGTGTGTGCGTGTGTGTGGTGAGATTATCTCGGTAATGACGCATCTGTTAGATGATGACGTAAAATAGTGTTTATGTAAAGAGGTAATCTAGGTGTTATATATATTTTCGCAAGCCGTCAACGTCGCTGTGAATATTCCCCGCAATACCATTCAAGATTACCACCGAAACAGTGCTAGTTTGTTCCCCACTTCGAAAATCCTAATTTTGCAATAACAGACTCATTTTCGACGTGATAGCCAAACACGTGGACGGTAAAAGCTAACATAAAAATTGCAACGTCCGGTTAAGGACCTCATTGTGCGTACCACAAACTTGTCGTCACTAGAAGAAGGCGGACTGTGAATGCTTTAAATGGTAGCCTCGAAAATCTCTACGAACGTATGATAGAAAATCAAGTCGAGAGAGAAAAGAAGGACCAACATACCAGCAGCCAGTGTATTTGGAAACCCAACCAAATCTAGCACCTGACATCTTGTTGTTTACATGTGGTGTTGGAGTCATTCAGAAAGAATGAAGGTAGTGGCTAGACCCATCTAGATGCAACTAACTCTTGTGATAGAAGCAACTTTGCTTAATGAAGCTCCGTGAGCGAATGGGTCAGAACCTATCCACCTGCAAAAGTTCCATTTCCCTTAGAGGAGAGGTAAATTTTCTTTAGCATAATTTGTCTGACAAATGGAAAACCTCAGAGCCAACTAAGCTATTCTACCAACCTGGAAAGAACAACATACTGAAGCTTAACATATATCACAGTGACTGCTTGGAGCAGGAATCCATAACCCTCAAGTCAATACAAAGGAGTTCAGACCAATTTTTCTGTTTCAGATTTACTACCACAGAGGATCTGCAGAAAAATTACCTGAGAAATTGGACAATAGCCTGTAGTATTGGTCATATATGGGGAGGGGAGTTTCACTAATGGAGATATACAATTATGTGTAGAGATCTTGATGTAAATGAACTTCTGTTTTTTCATGAAGATGAATTGAATATTGTTTTAAAATCTTTACTATTAATTAATAACTGTATAGTTAATAAATGATGGGAAAAGGAGGTCATTTCCTCTCGTGAGTGTATTTTTTTTCTCTTGTCATTGTCAATTAGTTTAATTAAAACAACTCTAGATAAAGTTTTATTACAGATTAATTACTGGCACATTGAGGGTAAAGTTAAAGAAAGTCAAGTATACAGCAGGAAACCCTAAATATGACTTGTGCAAATTGAAAACTGACAAAGAAATACAAGATAATTTTAACATAGAAGTAAAGAACAAATTCGATTTATTGTCTGATCTAGAGATCCTATTTCAAGATGTAGATGATCAATGGGAAATGCTGAAGAATTCAATCAGTTGTGCAGCAGAAAAAACTATTCCAAAAGTAAAGAAAGTGGACCGTAAGACATGGATGACTGAAGAAATTTTACAACTAATGGAAACAAGAAGACAGAACAAAAATAATCCGGCCAAATATGAAGAAATTCACAGAAAAGTCAGAACCTTATGTAAGGAGGCTAAAGAAACATGGCTTGAGAAACATTGCAGAGAAATTGAAAATCAACATAACAGTAAAAATGCGAAACTAATGCACAAAAGAATTCAGGAGATTACTAATCAAAGAGCACGTACATCAGCAGGCTGCCTAAAGACAAAAGATGGAAAAGTCATAATAGAAAAAGATCAGATTTTACATGTATGGTCAGATTACGTGAAAAACCTTTATGACGATAACATAGACGAACAATATATTGTTCAAAATAACAATGAAGGGCCAGCTATTTTGAAGATGGAGGTTCAGAATGCTCTTAATCATATGAAATCTGGCAAGACCCCCGGTCCAGACAGCGTCACAACAGAAATGATTAATGCTTTAGAAGAATATGGAATAGATAGAGTTACCAGTTTGCTTAATACAATATATGATACTGGAAATATACCTCATGAGTTATGTAATTCTGTATTTATTGCAATCCCAAAGAAATCAGGAGCCTTGGAATGTGATCAACATCGAACAATTAGTATAATGAGTCACATCACGAAGATTTTGCTAAGAATTATCATGCAAAGAGTTAGGAGGAAAATACAACCTGAAATAGGAGAAGAACAATGTGGGTTTGTAGTAGGCAAGGGTACAGTAAATGCTGTGTATATACTGAGAACTATATACTATAGAAGTAAACAAAGATCTACACCTTTGCTTTATTGACTACACAAAGGCTTTTGATAAAGTGAGACATGTCAACATGATAAGGATGCTTGAAGATCTTCAAATTGATGGGAAAGACCTTAGACTTGTAAAAAAACATATATCGGAAACAACAAGCTGCCATAAGAGTTGATAATGAAGTAAGCCAATATCAGCCTATTAAGAGAGGTGTGAGACAGGGATGTGTAATGTCTCCAGATCTGTTTTCCCTGTACAGTGAAAATATTTTCAGAAATATTGAAAATTTGGAAGGAATCAACATTGGGGGACGATGCATCAATAACATTAGATATGCAGATGATACAGTCTTGATTGCAGACAATGAACAGGACCTGCAAAATTTAGTAGATGCGGTTGTTACACACAATGAACAACAAGGGTTAGAATTAAATTGTAAAAAGACACAGATTATGGTCGTCACTAGGAAGAACGAAATACCACAGTGTAGTATACAAGTAAATGGGAATATTCTTCAACAAGTGAATAGGTACAATTATCTCGGAACAGTAATAACATCTGATGGGAGATGCCTTGAAGAGATTAGAACAAGAATCGCCATGGTAAAAGTAGCCTTTAGCAAGATGAAAAACATACTGACCAATAAAAAGATGTCAATTGAAACGAGAAAAAGAGTGTTGAGATGCTACATAGAACCAGTACTTTTATATGGATGTGAAGCTTGGACTATGAGCAGCCAGGCTGAAAAACATCTGATGGCTGTAGAGATGTGGTTTCTGAGGAAAATGCAAAGAATACCATGGACAGCCAGAAAGACCAATGAACAAGTCCTTCAAGAAACAAATGAAGATCGTAAACTGATCAGAGACATTAGACGTAGACAGTCACAATTTTTTGGGCATGTTATGAGAAGAAATGATTTGGAGAGCTTGGTTACAACTGGTAAGATCGAGGGGAACAGACCAAGGGGAAGACCTAGAAACAAGTATCTGGATGGCTTGGCCTTGTGGCATGGTCGAGACAGAAACACGGAAATGATCCACGACTCTGTTGATCGAGTGAGATGGCAGAACATGACCGCCCACGCTTACCGGCATGGGACATGATGGATGGATGGAGATCAAGTTAGATTGACTGAGAGAGGAGAGGCAAGGAACCACCAAAAGGATATTTTGTTTATGAAAGGAAAAACCTTTAATTGTTTTCCCAGAGGTATTCTTTGGTTTTCTAAGACTCTATTTATGGACTCAAGCAACTGAGCCATTAAAGGTTAACATAATTAAACGGGCAAGATCACATTGGGAACTAGGAACTTGTGTATCCTCTATCTCTTTGGGGTTAACCCAACGAATACATCCGACACTTATTAATAACACATCTATTAGATGATGACGTCGAATAGTGTTTGTGTAGTGAGGTAATCTTGGTAATGACGCGTCTGTTTGATGATGACGTCAAATGATGTTTGTGTAGTGAGGTAAACTTGGTAATGACGCATCTGTTAGATGATGACGTCAAAAGGTGTTTGTGTAGTGAGGTAATCTTGGTAATGACGAATCTGTTAGATGATGACGTCAAATGGTTTTTGTGTAGTAAGGTAATCTTGGTAATGGTTAATCTGTTAGATGATGACGTCAAATGATGTTGTGTTGTCAGGTAATCTTGGTAAAGACGCATCTGTTAGATGATGACGTCAAATGGTGTTTGTGTAGTGAGGTAACCTTGGTAATGACGCATCTGTTAGATGATGACTTCAAATGGTGTTTGTGTAGCTAGGTAATCTTGGTAATGTTTAATCTGTTAGATGATGACGTCAAGTGGTGTTTGTGTAGTGACGTTATCTTTGTAATGGTTAATCTGTTAAATGTAGGCATCAAATGGTGTTTGTGTAGTGAGGTAATCTTGGTAATGGTTAATCTGTAAGATGATTAATTCAGTTGATGGTAATGATAAGATAGTTATCATATCATGTAAGATAAGATAGTTGAGGAGCGGCTGGCTGAGTAGCTAGAACGCCGGACTCTCTATCGGGAGACCCGGGTTCGAATCCTCGATAAGGTGTGTGATTTTTTTCTGTCGGGGGCAAAAAGAAACTCCTAACCTGCACAGTTTGTGGCGACTGCACTAGCCAGGTGGCCTTAATGCCTCAGGCTCAAAGACCCCTCTGCCATACACTGCAAGGTACTATATTGGTACTTGTAAATTGGTACAGTAAATGACAGTGACAGAAAAGATAGTCATTGTTGGGTTAATGGTCGTTGTGTAATAAAGTAATCTTTGTAAGGATTCGACTGATAGATGAGAAAATCTATAGTTGTGAAGTTGTATAGCGTTGTGGCTACTAACATAGTTAATAATAGCTGAATAGTGTTTTCGTAGTGGGGTAATCTTATTAATATCCAATTGCTGGTTGTAGCGGAAATAAACTGATGCTGGCTGGGTTTTGTGTAGTGAGGTAATCTTGGTAATGATTCGTCTGTTGAGTGATGAATTTAATTATTTTTATTTCCTTTTCTTCGATATTCTAAGAACTTTTCTGTAACATTTAAGCTGAAAATGCCTAATATTATTCTTTAGTGATTATGAAGATTTGTATTGCTGAAACGTACTTATTCACATAAAGGTTCTGGTTCTTTCTTGCAGTACTGCTTTCATTTTTCTAGTATAATTTTGCTTTCTGTTAAAGTAATACAATTTACATCGCGTATTACACGTAATGATGACATGAATTCACCTGTTAAGGTTATGATGTCCTTAAACATGTTTCCATATTTTCCTTGCAACTGAAGATACTATATTCTGTGACAAGTACTCTGATAGCGATTCTGATTATTCTAGCGTGGTTTTTGTAGATGGGGGTTAATTATTTCTACCCTTTTTTTTGGGGGGGGGGGGGGAATTTTGTACTTTGTTTTATTAATATGAGCGTTCTCTCTGTGATATATTCCTGCTTCTGGTATCAATTTTAGGAATCTATGTTTTATTCTGATAAGATGTAAATGTCTCTCATCTGACTCATTCAGTTATCACTTGTATATTATTACTTGCCGAATGTTGGGCGGCGTTCACCAACCCCGAATCCCCACATTGTACCAACAGCTTTTGGCGGAGGAGTGCTATTAGGAGGGTAGGGGCCTTACCTTAGTGCGAGGAAATGCAACCTATAACAGACTAAATGTCATGGCATGGCAGACCAAGCCCTAAGCCTTGGTTGGCAACTGGTCTAAGATCGAAACTGCGACTGGCGGACAGTTAGAGCATTTTGATCCCAGTTTGATCCCAGGTCCGGTCAAGGATATGCACTACTGATGAGCTAAAACGTGAGCGAAACTCGAGTCTAGTGCTTCCAATTGACTTGGACAAGGCCTTAGGCTCGTACCGGCATACGATAGCGTTGACAGTAGTGGGTTGTGCTCAATATTTACATCTCACATCCTGGAGGAAACCAAATAAATCAAATGATTATTGCTCGCTGGAATTTAGGCGGCCTAGTGTACTTTGCCAGACGAGAAGACCTGATCATTCGGAGCCACATCGATTGACGGATGTTAGTAGCGGCGACGGGGCAAATTTTGAGATATAGCCTACGATGGGTGACGTGATATTCTAGTATGATAATTTGATTGTGTCTAGTGTGTTTCACGTGGTTTAGTAATTACACACCCGCGTCACACGCAAGTGATCCGAGTTTGATCCCGGGTCCAGTCAAGGATATGCACTGCTGACGAGCTCAAACAAGTACGAAACTCGATTCTAGTGATTCCAGTTGAGGTGGACAAGGCCTAGGTCCGTACCGGAATACGATAGCGTCACCAGTAGTGGGTTGTGTTCAATATTTAAATCTCACATCCCGTAGAAAATAAAATAAATCAGTTAGAGTATTGCTTTGCTGATCCAGCAGCTTCTGCAGTTTGCCTTTTTCCAGACATATTTGTGTTACCTTTCCTCTGGAGTAAGCTAGACAGGCCGAGAGAGGGATCATGCTTCATGGGCAACACGTGATCTCTAAACTGAGTATGGGGTTTGTGTTATGGAGAGATATAACTCCACTTTTCAACTATCGTCTGTTAAGACGGCCAGATGCCAGTCATTACTTGCTAAATGCAAACAATTACAGCCTACTCAATTTACTGTATACATTGTCTACCCCTTCCAATAGGTCTAACTAAATTCACTCAACTGGCTATTTTACCGTCGAAATAGCTACAACAACAAAAGTCGCAAGGTTCGTCAAAGTTGTTATTGTACATTGCTTATCAGTGCATAGGGCGGTTCTCCCTGGTCAGGGTTTCAAACTGCCTTCCTCTCGCTACGGATGTCATGGGTTTGTTTTTGGACTATGTCATTTAATTCCCGGAGGTTGCCGCTGGAGCCACAGAGTTTGTGCTCCGTACGACAATTTCGGGGGCCGTTCTTCCGAAACAAGACCGAGCATCATGGGATTAACCAGGTGCAGTGATGTTGCTTTCAATCCATTTTTATTAGCGCTAAGCAGTCCATGTGGTGTCTATGTTTCTGATAATTTTATATTCAGGGGGTGCTCAACAACTATTAAGTACTTTATTGTGGGGAGATGCCTTTTAATTTTTTAAGTGGCCTATTTCGTCCCCTCTTTTCAAATTACATCTGTTGAGCAATGTTAACATGTACAGTGCTCAGTCTTTATTAATTCGCGTTGATCGGATGAGCGTAGGCCTCGGATTCACTACCAATGATGTTCTCAGATTTCAGCGAACATGTGCCTTCATCTGGATATGAACTCGGTACCTTTCCAGTCAAAGAGCGGCCTTCTTATCTTGATGGACACCGCGACCCAGAAAATCTGACGTCGTGTGAAATACTTCGAGCTGGTAATAAGCAGTGTTGCCATTTTTCTTTGATGAAAAAGCACCAAAATCGACCCCAAAATTTTTTTTTAGAAAGCACAAAAGAAAAAACAAGCACCAACTGTTTTTATTACAAATGTAACACGGTAGCACATTATAATTTACTATTATCATTTCATATTATAATGAAGTTTATTTCAGATCCGCAAAATCCCAATCAGAGCTACTCTAGAACTAAAAAAGCACTAAATTGCAATAAAATATTTTGGGAAATCTCTAAAGCAAGCACTGGCGGTATTCATTCAACATGCTATAAAGTAGCACATTTTAATTTATTATTATCCCTGAATATTAGAATGAAGTTTACTCCAGATCTGCCAAATCCCAGTCAGACAAGTCATCTTCAGTTTCTGTAGCTATTTCCTGCTGTGTTTGCTCTTGCAATGATGATGATGATGATTGAAAGAAACGTGTATATGGTTCCTGTGATCCAATTTTTCGCAGAATATCCTTAGGTAGTTTATAATCATGACAGCATTTGCCATATCTTTTCATTCCATATCTAATAGTCAAAACAGCTGTCAAACTCTTTAATGCTCAGCCTATTCCGCAATTTTGATTTTATATCTCCCCTCTGACTGAAAATACCCGCCACGTCCGCATTAGAATGAGGTAAAATTAGCACAGTTACAGCTAAATCTGTAAGATCTTGGAAATATTTTCACCGGTGGCATCCCTGTATGAGGCTATTTCTGCTCACAGTCCAAGTATGTCAGAGGTCTGTGTCCACCGTATATGATGAAGTTTTCTCCACTGGAAATAGATGCGGGTGAGAGTAGATGCATCTTCTACAAACATTTTAGCAAGATCCGATATACAGGGCTTCATTGGCTGTAGACATTCACTTCTACTAAGACATGACATGGACTGCAAAACTCGAACGTTATCGGGCAAACGTAATCGCAGCTGTGTCAACAGCTCTATTAAAAACTGGATGCACCTTCCACGAATTTCTTTCTCATCAGGAAGCTTGTAGCCTGCTATTTCTTTCTCAAACTCATAACCTAGATTGGGATAAGGGTCTAAATAATCTTGAATAGCATCACTTTCTGTTATTTTGTTCCCCAGGAATAGCAATCTTTCAAGTGATACAATCAGTAAGTTGGACAAGATGGCTAGGTAGTTTTGTTGGATCCTGTATATCTGCTTCGAATTTCTTACTCACACTTTGAACTTCTCCGATAATATGCTTGAGAAATATGAGATACACATAGTTTTTCATGTCGCTAAACATAGAATTTAGAATTGCTGCTGTATAACAGCGCTCATTGAGTCTTTTTATATCAAAATAAGTTCTGAGCTCGATCCACTGCTGCAATATTCTGACAATGGCAGATTGAATGGACATCCATCGGTCTGGCTTAATTGAACAACCTTCAGCGGATGTTGTCCATCGTTTAATAAAGCAAAAAGCTCCCTGTACTTTGCTTGTTGAAGACTTGAGTGAGAAAACCAGTTGTATGTTTCTCTAATCATGAACTCTATGTTCCTGGGCAGACAAGCAGCTGCAGCCTGTGAAACTGCCAGCTGAAGGGAATGACATACGCACCTAACTAGTTGTAATTCGTCGTCCCTGGGGAAGGTGGAGTCGACAAGCACACCTTTAAAATCCTTCTTATACTTTAGAAATATTGTCAGCCCTTTGTCTACACTCCCCCGTTATGTCTTCTACTCACTATCTCTCTCTCTCTCTCTCTCTCTCTCTCTCTCTCTCTCTCTCTCTCTCTCTCTCTCTCTCTCTCTCTCTCTCTCTCTCTCTCTCTCTCTCTCTGTTTTATTCCTTCATAACATACCCCGACAACAGTTTCCTCAAACAATTAATAAAATATTTAATGCTGAAAACTATGTCAGTTGTATGTATTGACTGTGTATATGTAATTTGTAGTGTATTCTATTGTGAGTGTGAGATAGAACTCTGTATGTCTATGTTCCGTATCACATCTCTCATCCGGGTACGGCCATGCAACAATACATCACACATATGTGGACAGCTCTCACCCGGGTATGCTCCTCTCCGACTGAGTCTGGACGTATTCCAATCTTTATAGAATGTGTTCAACGTCTGATCACCATGAAATAATGCGATTGTGGTAAGTCTCTGAATTCGACAGAATTTCCCTTTTTGGCATTTAATAAAATCCATCACTGAAACACATCACCACTGTCTAACACTGTCTGTATAAAGACGATATATGTTCGACACACTGTCTCAAGTTATTTAGTTAACACTTTTTGTATGCATGGAAACTGTTCTTGAGTTCTCCATGGTTTCTTTTATGTTAGTACACACGTCCAATATATTTAGCTTATGTTGCTCTGCCTTTATAGAATGAAAGTCCTTTCCATTCTTTTCTTAACCTGGATACAGAGTTCACTTATTTGCAATTAGTTATCTCTGCCCACGATTATTAAATGGCTATGTTCTTTGTTGTTCTAGTGAAGTACTTTCTCTGCACAAGTGAAGTTCCTTAGTTATATTCTCTGAGTATGTCAGGAGTTTTTGTCGTAGAACCTGTGGGAGATAGATAACCAGGTGATCTCAGCTGCTTCAGACTAACTCTTATGTGAGAGTATGCCTTCGGCCGTACTCAGACGCTACCGAACGATACTCTGACGTAAGACAGATGAGTTCACTCAATTCTAGACGATTAGCTAAAAGAAGGAAATGGTAACAGCAAAGCACAGACACCTAGTTCATTATGCTAGATTACTAAGCTAAAGCTAGATTACCTTATACTATCTATGTTAGTCCATGAATCGAAATACACAAGCACATAAGCACCAATGTCCCATCGCCTCTAAACAATTAGGGACCTTATATTTCTATTCTTATTAAGGACGCATAGAACCATTCTCCGTCTAGTTTGGTCGCACACTCAAAAAAAAAAACAACAAGTTCCCAACTATTTATACCTTGGTTCCAATTCTCCGTTCCTTGTGATCAACAATCGAATTTGCCTTGATTCCCCATCAAAGGTTTGTGAAATCACATATTCGCTCTAGTCCGCTCCGTCTCGTCTCCGTTTTCCCTACTCCTCCGTACATCAAACAATTCCAACGCTTTGATCAATAACTTCGCGTTTTCCACAACCCGATCGTTTCAGTGTTGTTTGTCCGGAGAAATCGTCAGTCAATGACCCCTGATAACAGTTGTATCTGACTTCTTTACCATTCGGTGAATGACCCTCACTCTGTCCTCACCCCAGACTGAAGTACTCAATTGTTTTTTCTCTGACTACAGTTAATAACTTCCCATCCTCACCGCAAGTAATTGTTCTATTTTAGTTTATGGTGGAATCGTTAAACTCACAGTATCCCGTGACACTAGTACTAGATAAGGAACTACGGATTTTAATTTTGTATATACTCCATTGTTTACACCTGTCATGACAGATGCATTGTCAGTGGCGAGTGCAACTAGTTTTTGCAACTCAAGTCCATTCTTGTTTAAACAATCTTTTAACGCATTGCATATTGCCTGCGCGTTGCAGTCACTCACTTCAACTAAATCGTATTAAAGGGAGTTAAATTTCTTGAATATTGCACGGCATTGCACATATTTCCTTAAATTGCGAAGCCCCAAATTAGCACGGCTGCGCTAAATAGAAATTTTCTTCACTAAATGACTTGAAAAAGCACTAAATTTAGTGCGAAAAGCGTCAAAATGGCAACACTGCCGAGGAATATAGTATAATCCATTCTGGTGTAGAGAAAAATCAGCCACAGGTACAATTATAATCGAAATAGAAATCAATCAATCAATCAATCAATCAATCATGTGTCATGCCGGAAACCGTGGGCCGTCATGACTCGCCATTTCACTCGATCACCAGCGTCGTGGATCAGCTCAGTGGTCCTGTCTCGTCCATGTCATGTGGCCAAGCCATCCAGGTATTTTCCTCTCGGTCTTCCTCTTGGTCTGTTCCCTTCGATCTTGCCAGTTGTCACTTAAGTTCTCCAATGTCCAAACATTTTTGACTGTCTACGCCTAATTTCGCTGATCAATTTACGATTTTCATTTGTCTCCTGTAGTACGTGGTCGTTGGTTTTCCTGTCTGTCCATGGTATTCTTTTGATTTTCCTCAGAAACCACATTTCTGCAGCCATCAGATGTTTTTCAGCTTGACTGCACATTGTTCAAGTTTCACATCCATACAAAAGAACAGGCTCTATGTATCCCCTCAACATTCTTTTTCTCGTTTCAATTGACATCTATTTATTTGTCAGAATGTTTTTCATCTTGCTAAAGGCTACTTTCGCCATGGCGATTCTTGGTCTAATCTCTTCAAGGCATCTCCTATCAAATGTTACGACTGTTCCGAGATAATTGTACCGATTCACTTGTTGAAGAATATTCCCATTTACTTGTATATTACATTGTGGTACTTCGGTCTTTCTAGTGACGACAATAATCTGTGTCTTTCTTCATAGAAATATGAGAAGAATAATGTGGGTTTGTAGAAGGCAAGGATTCAGTAAATGCTGTCCACGTACCCATGCGGAGTGCAACCTTACGCTCATAAAGGACTGCCGCAACCCATCTAATAAGGCATGGGCATACTTCCATGTCAAACAGTGTGTGCATTAACCGATCATACCTAATCCTGTTATACGCATCCTCCAAGTCAAGAGCTACCGCCACTGTCTTCAGTTTATCCTGTAAGCCCTCGTAGACATCAAATGCAAAAGTCGCAGCATTGGCCTAAGTGCCCTTTCCAGGCCGGTAGCTCCCGAGTCCTTGGGGAAGCAGATTACGACTTTCCAAATGTCGCTGGAGCCTGCATGCTACAATCTTTTCGAAAATTTTAACATACGTGTTTTGCAGGGTTATTATTCTGTATCCATTAAGTCTGGAGTAATCCTTACCTGGCTTTGGGAGTGGGACCAGGTAGCTATGCAGCCAATCATGGGATATTTCCGCCTTATTGATGCTTAGGTTGACACAAAGAGCCATCTCCTCCAATTCCCCATCATTTATGTTCCTCATTTGGGAGTATCTCACCCCATCTGGACCTAGCGCTGTGTCTTTAGCCCACTTCAGTACCCGTTTAATGTCCTCCACTTTAATCTCACAGTCCTCCTTCCTAGTGACCCGTGACAAGGCTTCTCTGACGTTATCTCTAATAGCCTTATCTTGCTGATCAGTCTGTTTTAAAAATCGCGCAAGTAAAGTCTCCCCTTTGACCTTGTTAATCGTCATAGCTCGGTTGTTATCATCATAAACGGTGCCATGTGTATCAGGCATCACCTGTCTCTTCATCTGCCGGCGCAGCCTCCAGAATTTTCCTAATGTCACATCCCCACCGACTTCATTGATAAACTGTTCCCATTTAATCCTCTTTGCCTCTGCTGCCTGGAGTTTGAAATCCTGCACCTTTACTTTTTATACCTTTCAGCCTCTTCCAATTCTGTGTCAACTGAATTGATTGCTCTCCGCACCCTCTGCCAATTCCTTATGGCCACCTTCTTTTCCCTCCATGAATTCTCGACCTCTGGTGTCCACCATGGTGGTTGAGTAAAGATTCTTCTTGTTGGTTTAGATCTTCCCTGTGATCTTAGGCGCCTCACGAGCGAAGAGTGGTCGCGATCATAACTGAATGCTCTCCGAGCTCTTATAGCCCTAACTGTGCTGGACTTAGGTATCAGCACAGAACAGGGGAGGTGGTAACTTCAATGGTCCCCATGGACGCTCCATTTTATATCTGATGCCGCCTCTTGGGATACAAACGCCAGGTCAATGGCTGTGTCAGGGTCGCTCAGTCTCATTGCTAGCCTAGTGGGTGTACCATCATTTAGATAGACAACATTCATCTCAAGCAAGGCCTCAGCAAGAGCAATACCCTGTCTGTTCTCTCCCGACCTGTCCCATTCCTTGGCGTTGGCGTTGAAGTCACCACATATCAGATAACTGGTATCTGGAGTGTCGACTGAACCTTTCAACCAGTCCCAACTCTCTCTGCTTATGCAAGATGCCCCACTTACATATACATTTATCAGGTTCCAGCAGTATCGACCGATTTGTATCCGCATTCCCTGCACCTCTTTACTCTCCTGACCCCACCCACTCATATCCAGTATTGAATGCTGCAAACCGTCCTTGACCACCAGTGCCTGCCCATGTCTTCCCTGCCTAGTTGGGTTGATGTAACATGTGTAGCCAGGGCACTTAAAAGAGTTCGTATTCAGTTCTTGTAACATCAGGACATCGAAATCGTAGACCAATTTCTATAACATTGGTCCTCGGTGCCTTGCGCTGCGGCAATTCCAATACCCAACCCTTACATTTTTGAGTCCCAAAAGATCCGTTTTCCTTCTACCTTTTCTGGCTCCAACCCTCTTCTTCCTTTTCCTTCTCTCCTCTCCCCTACCTCCTCTTCTCCGCTTCATTCTCTCCCCGCTGGCTGTTGTGAAAGGTAAGAGCACATAGCACGTAATCCGTTGCTTTGGCGATAATTCTTTGCATTATTCATAGTTGGTTAGATATGACGGCAGGATATAATCGGTCGCCCTAGTAGAGCCTGCCTGCTAGGGAAGGGGCAGGGGATGTCCCTTAGGAGTCCATACGCCTGGCTCCGCCCCGCCCGCATACCAGACGTTCCACGTTCACGACCAGCTCACCCGTGGCCATTCAGTCGTCGACACGTAGGTCCACCTTAAACTTAGGGGTTTATAATCGGAGTTTTCCATTTCTAGATTGGCCGCTGTAATAGCTAACGGGCCCAATCTACCCGGGGGCAAGAGGTTCCTGCGCCTCCTTCCTAATAGCGACAGGGTTGGGATTCATATTCATTTTCACATGAAATATGTTTCTCATGTTTACAGACAGAAATCTCAGATGGGCACCTGACAATCACTCTGACTGACAGAAGGGACGGGTAGATAGATATATGGAAAAGTAACCAATGTCAGTAAAATGTTATCGCAAGTGAACGTCTCATGAAATATACACGGAACTGTTGACACTTGAAGTTCCAGTAGGAATTCCAAGATTAGTGTGTCTGTTTTGTCAACATAAAAGATTTACACCAATTCTGTCGTGACAGTTATGTTATCTCTGCCTATGTGGACAGTGTCAGATCTCATTCTGTACTATTACACCTGGGTTGCCTAAGGGATCTGCCTTGTCCCCGGTACTCTTTAATGTCTACACCAGCAAAATCGCAGCTATTGAGACACCAGGTGTGGGTAGAATCTTGACATTTGCAAATGATGTGCTTGTTTACAGACAGGGCAGAGACAGGGCCAGTTTGACGAAAGACGTACAGGTGGGGGTAAACAAGGTGACGGAGTGGTGCAGTGACGCAGGGGCCATTTTAAACCCAGACAAGGCATCGGTTGTGTGGTACTCCCTGGATAACCGAATCGTCAAGGCAGACGTTCCAGGTATTATGTTGAATGGATGTCCTCTTAGTCGAGAGAGTAAATTGAAGTACTTGGGTATCACCTCTGACAGGTGTTTGTCTTTTCAGGATCATGTGGAGGATTTGGTGGTGAAGGCTGGTAGGGGACTTAATGCATTGAGGGCTATGGCAGCAACCGGGGTAGATCAGAGGATGTTGTACAGGCTCTTTCAGCAGTTAATAATTTCTGTCATTGAGTATGATTTGGGGCTGTTGACAGTATCAAAAAGCCTGCTTGAAAGGTTGGAGCCTTTGAATGCTGCCATGCGGTTAATACTGGGGTGCACAAAGGACACACCAATTATCCGCATGAGGCATATCCTGGCGCTACCTACAATGGCGGATAGACATAGGGTCCTTCAGGCCAAATGGTACCTGAGAGTTGCCGCAGGCAGGGATCACCCGCTGCATGCAGCAATGGATATCGTAAAGGGTCATAGACTAAGACAAGGCAGGTCCTGGATGGCACAGGCAGAACTTTCTATAAGTCAGGTGTGTGGTCTAGAGACCATCAATCGCGGAAGAGAGTGGGTTGAAGTTCCGGATGACATGACGGACTGACACAATGTAATAATAACACTGGGTCGTGAGTGCAGAGAATGGGCAGCGGGCCGCACTGAGTTTGAAGTGCAACAGCTGATCCAGAGCAACACACATCAAGGTGACATAGTCATCTACACCGATGGGTCAGTGGTGAGAAACAGACGTAGTGGCTGGGGCTTTATTGCAAAGGCTAATGGGCGAGTCTTGAAAAAGGAGAGCCTGGCATATGAGACTACGACCTCCAGCATGAGAATGGAGGTGAAGGCAGTAACAGTGGCATGCCGGTGGCTAGAGGAGACTACTGCAACACACGTTGTGTTCATTACGGATTCAAAGAATATGCTTAGCAAGGTGGAGAAAGGAATGTTTCGTGAGGAATGGCTCTCGTCGCTTCAGAGGTCACAGATTGTGAGAATTGTATGGATATTTTGCCCTGGCCATGCGGGTGTACGGGGAATGAACAGGCTGATAGGCTAGCAGGGAATGCACCTCTTGGTGGTATCTTGCCTATGGACAAGGGGGAGGTGGTCGTGCGCTTGTGGGACCAGGTGGAGAAGGCGGAGGAACAGATTGAGAACCCATATGTGGAAAGAATGAGATTGCGGGGGATCGGCAGGGGTTCTGGAAGAATCTCAAAATTTAGAGGGAAGACCAGGAGAACTTTTAATCAGATAGCGGTGGGAACGATTAATAGTATGACTCTTCGCTGGCTGTTGAACGAGGGGACTGAGCAAGTGTGGGAATGTGGAGTGCAATGATGTCGGTTCTTAACTCAACTCAACTCAACTCAGTAAATGCTGTATATATGCTGAGATCCAGCAAATACCTGGATGGCTTGGCCACGTGGCATGGTCGAGACAGAAACACGGAGCTTACATACGACTCTGGTGATCGAGTGAGATTGCAAAATATGACCGTCCACGCTTGTCGGCGTGACAAATGATGGGTGAATATGCTGAGAACATTAATTGAACGTTCTGCAGAAGTAATCAAAACACCACATCTATGCTTTATTCATTACCAAAATGCTTTCGATAAAGTAAGACATGTCAATATGATAAAGATGCTTGCAGATCTACAAATTGATGGGAAGGACCTTAGACTTGTAGAAAACATATATTGGAAACAACAAGCTTACTTGTATAACATTTCAGTTCAGTATTTCAGTTATCTGTTGGGGTATCTTCATTGCACTCCGGACATGTCCATAGGTGCTCAGACCCTCCCCCCCCCCCCCCCAGCATATGCATCAGCGTCCGGTGGCTAATAGTGCCAGTTCTGTGTTGGTTGACGAGGCGCTTTGTTTTCCCGATGTACCTCTCGCGTCTGGCTGTGCCGATTCTTACTCCCAGGTCTTTCATCCTGGACAGCGATGTGGAATCACTGACGTCAAAGTCCTCTGTTCTCGCCATATCTTTAAGGACGTTAATAACATCGGCACGATCCATGGGCTGGCCATCTACAGGGGGTGCAGAGCCAGCCAGTTTGTCAGCTCGTTCATTTCCCTCGACTCCCGCATGTCCCGGGACGAAGATGAAGGTGACTTTACGGACAACAGACTTCCGCAGCGATTCAGTCCACTGTCTACGTACAGATCCAGCTTCGACCTTCTGAATCATGCTCATTGAATCACTTAGTACACACACGTTGGTATAATGCTGTGATTCCAGCCATATGAAAGCCTGTGTAACTGCCATCACCTCCATCGTCATGCTGCTCGTGGTCATAGAGTGGGCACCACTGGATTCTTGAACGGTTCGGCCCGCTGAACGGGCTGTAAATGCCCACGCACTTCTCTGCTGCTTTACAACAGATCCATCTGTATAGATGAGCACTTCGGGGCTATCTGAGTGTTCATAGATGAGCGCGTTAACCTCTGCATTGACAGCGGCAGGGTTCTGCTCTCTGCACCGTCTGTCGAGTGTGATAATGCAGGAGAAAGTGCACTTAAAAGCTGGAGGCACCGGCACCCATTCCTTGCCGGGGTTGATACTGGTAAGACTGCAGACCTGTCTGACGACATCTTCCGCCCGACCCATCCATGATTTGCCCCTCTTTAGCCTGTCACCCTTTTCTCTGAATATAGCGTCATGCAGAGGGTGCTGCTCATCTGCACTTATTTTTAAGTATGCACGAGCTCTCCAGATCTTGATCCTGTGTTCCATTGTCGGGAAGTCAAGGAGGTATCTCATTGCTACACAGCTGGTGTCTCTCGTGCAGCCCAAAATGATGCGCATGGCTTCGTTTTGTACCTTTTCAAGTCTTCCAATCTGTGTAGGGCTGACAGTGAGGATGGCCAGGGCATACTCGATGCGTGAAAGCACAAGTCCTTGGAACAGAAGTATTAGCAGTCTTTGCTCGATATTGGCAGTCGCCATGACTCTCATTGCTGACAAACCTTTTCGAGCCTTCGTTATGACATAATCGACATGATCTCTGAAGGACAGGCTACGATCAAGCCTCACGCCAAGATATGTCATTGACTGGGTTCTACTCAAAATGCTCCCATCCATTCTTACTGCCGGCAGGTCTGTTTTCACAATATGGTTGTTTAGTGAGAACCATGTAACCGTTGCCTTTGCAGGGTTGACAAGGGCATCGGCATCAGCACACCATGAGGAAATTCGATCTAGTTCGCCCTGCATATCATTGGCAACCGCCTGTCTATCTCGACCCTGTCGATACACGAGGATGTCGTCAACGAATGACAGAGTCCTACCCCTCCCGTCCAACTGTTGTTCAGTGATCGGCACCGTATACACGTTGAATAGTACTGGTGACAGTGGTGAACCCTGCGGCAATCCTGGACATATCGTTATCGGCTCAGAAGACCAACTCCCGCATCTTAGCACCACCTTCCTTTGGAGCAGAACTGCAGCTATCCATCGTACAAGGTGAGGGTGCACTTTCAGTCTGAGGAGGGTTTGCATCAAGTGCTCGAAAGATACTCTGTTATATGCGTCCTCTAAGTCTATGGCGGCCGCACATGTCTCTTCTCTGACCTGAAATCCTTCGTAAACATCTTGAGCAAAGACCGCCGCATTCAGCCATGACTCTTTGTTGCGTCTGTATCCTCCAAGTGTGGGCGGGAAGCAGCCGAGCTGTTCCAAGTCCCAAGCAAGTCTGTGTGCTACAATTTTCTCCAGTAGCTTGCCAACAGTATTCTGCATCGTAATGATTCTGTAGCCGCTTATCTTGGAATGGTCTTTGTTCGGTTTTGGCAGCGGCAGCAAGTAGCTGTGTAGCCATTCTTCTTTGACCTGACCCCTCTGGATACTGGTGTTGAATTCTCTGGCCAGTTCTTCCATGTCATCATCTGATATCACCAGTAGGTCTGGGTCTGGGGCGGTGTTAGGTGATTTCTTGAGCATCGCACGCAATATCTCAGCTGTGATTGTCCATTCTTCGTCTGTCCCGACCCCCTCGCACAACTGAGAGAGTGTCGTTGTGGTCCTCTGTCTGGCGGGCTCGTCTTTCTGGTCAGTCTGTTCTATGTAGCGTGCAAGAAGGGCCTTACCTTTATCCGCATCCGACTTTTTCCATGCGAGGTCTGTGCCTTGAAAGTCTGGAATACCCCTACGTTGTGCAGCACCGTTCATGCTTTTAGTGGAGGCGCCAGAATGTCGTAAGAGATCGCTCGGAGCACACCTTCCTGCAGAACTCGTCCCATTTCTCGGCCTTGGCCTGTTTGGCGCAGGATTTGAATAAAGTCAGTCGTCCTATCGACCTCAGTCTTCAGGTTCGCCAACTCAACCTGTGGCATGTTAGCCTTTCTGGCCTTTTGCCAGTCTTTGACAGCCTGCCTCTTTCCCAGCCATGCCTTCTCGACCTCTCCATTCCACCATGGTGGCTGCAACCATCTTTCTTGTCTCCTGCGGGAGGAAGTTAGTTTTCTTCTTCTGATCTTGCTTATGGCGTCTTGACCAGTGTTGTCGTACGGGAAGGCATTTGTCTTGTTTCTTTGACTCATGGCCCCGTCTTTCTTGATCAGGATGACACAAGGGTAGTGGTCACTATCGTGGTATCCCAGTGTGCCCCACCGGCACCTTGGTGCGATGGTGGGCGACACCAGAGCCAAGTCAATGACGCTGTCAGAGTCACCTGGTCGAGTGGCTATTCTAGTGACCTTCCCATCATTCAGACAGATTAGGGCAGCAGATGCCAGGGCGTCCTCCAGATCTTCTCCCTGTCTATTGGTGATGCAATTCCCCCATTGACTGCCTCTGGCATTGAAGTCCCCACAGTAGATGATATGCCTTTCATCCATATCGAACAAACTCTGCCATTGTCGCACGTCGACCTTCCCATTTCGCGCATAAACGTTCACGATTACAAGCTGCACTGGTGTCATTATTCTTAATGCCTGCACTTGCAGGGCATCACTGTTCCAGGAAGACATATCGATCTCAGACACTAGTATGTTGTCGCGGACCAGAATGGCCTGTCCGAGGTGCCGCCTGTTAAAGAATCCCTGAAATCCCGCGACATTGACTGTTCCGTCGCCGAGCTGTTTCTTGTAAGACTACAATATCGTTTCCGTAGAGTAGTTTTTCAAGAATGGGTCGGCGTTGACTAAATGATGCACAGTTCCAGTACAGTACTCGAACGTTTCCAATACCCAATCTGTCACATTTTAAACGCCTTCTGCGTGCGCCCGCCCTCTTACCACGTTGTGTCCTTGCGGGTCGTCTGGTCGTCATGTTAGGTTTTACTATCGCCACCGGGCGCCGATGATACACCGAAGGAAGTCCGGGCGCGCGTGCACGAACTCCGTTGCACGGTCCGAACTCCATTTCACCACGAAAAAACACTTAATCCATACACATTTCGGAAAAAACACGTTCCATTTTACGGGACGAAGAAATGTCCCGCCATGTGTTGTATAACATTTCTTTACCTTTAAGGGATTATGTTTCTGTACCTTACTTGTATTATGTTTCTGTATCCGTACTTGTATTATGTTTCTGTACCCTTACTTGTATTATGTTTCTGTACCTTACTTGTATTATGTTTCTGTACCCTTACTTGTATTATGTTTCTGTACCCTTACTTGTATTATGTTTCTTTACCTTACTTGTATTATGTTTGTACTTATTGTTTCTGTACCTTACTTGTATTATGTTTCTGTACCCTTACTTGTATTATGTTTCTGTACCTTACTTGTATTATGTTTCTGTACCCTTACTTGTATTATGTTTCTGTACCTTACTTGTATTATGTTTCTGTACCGTACTTGTATTATGTTTCTGTACCCTTACTTGTATTATGTTTCTGTACCCTTACTTGTATTATGTTTCTGTACCCTTACTTGTATTATGTTTCTGTACCCTTACTTGTATTATGTTTCTGTACCTTACTGTATTATGTTTCTGTACCTTACTTGTATTATGTTTCTGTACCTTACTTGTATTATGTTTCTGTACCTTACTTGTATTATGTTTCTGTACCCTTACTTGTATTATGTTTCTGTACCCTTACTTGTATTATGTTTCTGTACCCTTACTTGTATTATGTTTCTGTACCCTTACTTGTATTACGTTTCTGTACCCTTACTTGTATTATGTTTCTGTACCCTTACTTGTATTATGTTTCTGTACCCTTACTTGTATTATGTTTCTGTACCCTTACTTGTATTACGTTTCTGTACCCTTACTTGTATTATGTTTCTGTACCCTTACTTGTATTATATCTTTAAACAAAACATGCCTGTTGTAGGAACTTGGTGCGTATCTGTAAAGTGTTAGGACAATCACATCTTGTAGGCCTGGTGGTCAGTATTTCCCTCCCACAGCGAACGTTGAGAGCTGACACTGAATCCCTACCCAGCCGTGTCCATGACATTGTCAGCACAACACCCTAACCATTATACCAACATGCTTATTTGCCCTTACTGATATTATGGTGGTTCTTTGTTTTTTCTAGGTATTATAAGAAAGTAGTTTTTAATAATACAAAACAGGAGTCGTTCTACGTATTTCAGATCTCAAACTCACGATACATTCACCTGTAGCACAAGCACTATTTATACAGACAATTATATTTCAAGCATTTATTCCCATCCAATAATAAATGTCAACAACAAAAATAATTTAGAAATAGCAGGTGCGTTTGTGTAACTGATAGGAGACTACGCTGATTTTATGAGCATGGTTGAATGAGGATTAGCCGCCTGCGCTCATCGCCCGCTAACAGAGGAAAATACCAGCCACCTATTCCTCCGTGCATTCAGGCCAACATTGTGATGGCTTATCACATCACAGACTCACAGCGGGGTCCTGCTTCAGGACATGTTTTCACTTTTAATTTACAACAACAGTTAGTTGCATATCCTTTACAGGATGTCGCAGCCAACCCCAGCATTTTTGGCTGTTTGTGATTTCTTGGCAAGTTTACATTCAGTAGTTTGCCATTGCTTTCTGAATGACCAGCACTCATACCAGTGCATGAAAATATCAACGTGAGACGATCTGCTGCCAAATTTTTCAAACCCAATATGAAGGATTACAAATTGTGTCTGTAACCCCTTCATCACAGAGCATTATTTTACAAGGGAACTCTTTAATAATGGGGTTTCTGTGTCACAGTTGTCTTCATTCGTAATTTTGCCTGTTAGTAAATATTTCCTTTAGTGTCAAACCCATAACAATAAATGTTGCATGTCCATTGCAGGATGCTGCATTCAACCCCAGGTTGATTTTATAAGCAATTTTACATGCTGTAGTTTGCCACTGCTTTCTGAACGAGAAGTCAACATTTCAGACCAACTTAAATGCTAGTGTAGGGATTGAATGCCCTGCCTCGCCATCAGCGCACTAGAAGTGTAAGAGCGATCACTTTTATCCTGTCGACCATGTAGAATTCTGTGTCAAACCTGGGGCAACCTGTATTTGTAAATAATTATTTTATCATTCAAGCATGACATTATGTATTGAAGCTCTTCTGCCAACATCATCGTGTGCCATGCTGTTAGGTGGTAATGTTTTGAAACATGTGCCATGCTGACAGACAATGATGGTTCGCAAACTCACACGATCACCAGAGGCTTGGATTACATCAAGTTTGCCAGCTGTCACTAAGTTTTCAAGTTATTATGCACAAAATATTAATAATTAATTTATAATATTCACTGCTACTGAATGTATTATTACTTGATTTCTTTCTTACACAAATAAAAAGTTCATTACTAACTGATCAGTACCATATGTATGTATACACATTGCTCGGAGGAGCAAATGGATCACCATGGTCTGGTAAGAATGAGACAGCGAGGTGTGACGAGGGGATCTGGCCGACGATCGACGCTCAGAGGAAAGGCGAGACGGACATATAATCAGATTGCTACTAGAACTATTAGTGTTGGAACTCTTCGCTGGCTGCTGAGGATGGGAACGGAGCGCTTATGGGAAAGTCCCGAATGCTGTGATGTCGGTTCCTAAATCAATCAATCAATCAATCAATCAAGTAATAAATTAGTTAATTAGAATATGTTCAATTACTTTAGCTGTTATGCTACTAATTCTTCTCTTGTATATAGAATGGCTGAATTTATTAAAAATTCATCAATAGCATATATAAGTTTATGAGCTATTGCAAACTTATAACAAATGCGGAATTAACTTGCTCCTAATTTAATTGTATATGTTATGTAAATTTAATCCTGTTTGTCAAAAGCCATAATTAAGATGATAATATAATATTTTTATGAACTAATATAATAAAAAATACGAGCCTCGATATCGGACAGATCTACAAGCACTTGGAATCAACGACTGGCAAGAGAAGGTCCACCAGAGAGACGAATGGAGACGGATTGTATCTGCAGCAAAGAACCTCAATGGCTCGGAACGCTGAGGAAGAAGAAGAATATAAAAAAATACCCACACACAAAACTACACGCCAACCAAAAATGACAACCACCCATGGAGAAATTGAAAACATCACAAACTGTGAACATGTTGGCTCCACAATCAACAACCATGGGGACTGTTCACAAGAAGTCAGACATAAACTGGCCATAGCCATACAGGGATAAACAATAATAAGAGCCTATGGCACACCACCAGCAAACACATGAAGTAAACTGTGTTAGAACAAGCACAGAGCTTGACATCTGACAATCGTTACATGGGTTGTCAAGGCTTTCTTTTCTCAAAGTGATTTTGATGTTTTCACAATTGTGTTGGGCATATACCACGATTTACATATAGACATACACAAACACACAATTTGCAGACAGTAGTTGCTGTAGTAGCCATAGTGGTAACTGTAGTAGTAGCAGTTGTAAAGGTAAAAAGTGAAGTACCCTGCTTTTCCATTTCTTGAGACACTGAGTATATAGTGAAAGAAAACGCCACATTTTTGTAAAACACTTGGCACTCAATGGGTGATGTGGTCAATAGCGCACACTTCGCCTTTACTTTCCAGAACATTTCATGGTGCTTAGTTTCGGCTGAGTCAACCCGGGAGCAGTAGTGGGGATTCAATTACATGATCTACGGGCTAATCATTTGCTATCGACAGCCTGTGCACTTGGTAAGCGAAATTTAAGGGGAAACAAATACCTCTTTTTCACGGAAACATTATATTCATTTTATTGTTTGCAAGGGACATAACCCGCAACGTTTTTCTAAAAAAGCAATTAGTTATATTAATTATTAAATTTTTAATATAATGACACCCCCTATCCAAAGTTAACACAAAAATTTGATATGCTAACGGTTTAAATACTTTTACTGCTAAGGTGAATAAAATGTACTTGCTAATGCAATATATACAGTGTTTAAACACTGCAAGCTCCGTGCATGATGTTAACGACTGGCCCACAATGGACGCCCTGACATTGTTGCCCTTTCTCTTCACAACGAATAATTCGCCCCTGCAGTTGTTGTTTGATTCCAAATTCTGTGAATCCAATGGTTCAATTATGTTAACTAAGATCCGTGTGTATTTGCTGGCTTTCAGCAGTACACTAGTTCTGGTCGGAGGCCGGGATGATCCTTCTCGGTCCTTTGGCTAGGATCAGACGCACTTGCTGCATCCCCCCCCCCCCCCCAGTAGTGCTCCTGGTCTGGTCGGAGGCCGGGGTGATCAAACCACCTCTCATAGCTTCACTTGACATGTGGGGCCGGTGGACCACTGTGGGCAATAGCTCACAGTGAGACTAAGGGTCCACGCCAAAAAAAAAACAGGGGGGGGGGAGGCGGGGGAACCAGCTGGTCTGGGGTAACCGCCAAACCCACACAAAAATATGAAAATACTGCTTTGAAGAAGAAGAATTTCTACAATAATTCACAGCATTGGTAAAACAATCAAGTGCTATCAAGAGCATTCTAAATGAAAACTACTCCAATAAGGATGTGTCAACCCCGCGCTCAAATGTGTAGAACTGTAAGAACTACACCACTCGTCCAGACTTATCGATGCCCAACGATCTCCAGCAGCGTTCTGCGGGGGATGTCAAGTGAAAACCCAGTACGTCGGACAGGAAAATAAACACTGTGACAAGATGATTAAATGGACCCGTTAAGAAGACAGAATTCACCGCCAGAAATGTGATCTTACCGAACAGGAAAGATGGGGATAGGCGATGATTGGTATAGAAAATCTCAGTTAGGAGGTTCGATAAAGGCGATCAATGGACAAACTGTCTAATCATTTGACTGCGGTTTAGCTTCCACACCATTGCCCTCTGTTTGAGGCAGACCATCCACCTCACTGGCTGGGTCCAGTAGCACGTAGTGGAACAGATAATGACAAATTATAACTGGATTCCGCTTCGGAGAAAGTGCATCTCGTCTTTAATATCTGGTTGTTGTTGTTGTTGGTGTTGTGAGGAGCTGCTGGTCGAGTGCAGAGAATGTCAGGATTACTTTCGGGAGGCCCGGCTTTAAATATTCGGTAAGGTGTGGATTCTTTTAAGTCGAGAGCGAAAAGAGAACCCCTACCTGCACAGTTCGCGGCGACTACACTAGCCTGAGAGAATTCATTCCTCAGGCTAAAGACACCACAGCGCCTTATCCTACACCGCAGGGTACTGTGGGTAGTAAATAACAGTTTCCCCCACCACCCCTTCCCCCTCCCCACGAGCTGTAGATGTTTATATTGTTGTTTTTGGAATCCGTGTAGATGTTATTCTGACCAATAAAAGATGTCAATTGAAACGAGAAAAAGAATGTTGAGGGGATACATAGAGCCTGTTCTTTTGTATGGATGTGAAACTTGGACAATGAGCAGTCAAGCTGAAAAGCATCTGATGGCTGCAGAAATTTGTTTGAACTTGAAATCCGCTGATTACCCAAGAATCTAATCTTGAGAAAAATTGAGTTGAGTTGGGTCAAGAACCGGTATCACAGCACTCGAAACATTTACATAAGTGCTCCGTCCTCATCTTCAACGGCCTTGAAGAATCCCAATATTAATGGCATCAGTTAAAAGTTAGTTGTATATTCTTTACAGAACGTAAAAGTCCTGCATTTGTTGGCTGTTTGGGATTCCTGGTCAAATTTAATTTAAGTAGTTTGCCATTGCTTTCTGAACAACCGGCACTCATACCATTGTATAGAAACCAGCGGACGGCGGTCTGATTCCAAATCGAACACAGCTGTGTTTCGAACGCGGTATTGCATCCATAGCAAATTCGCCTCTGTGTCGGCCAGTAGCCGTCTGATAATGTCTCTGTCTGGCCTTTCCTTGGAGTTGTGAGTGTCGGCCAGATCTGCTGGTCACTCCCTGCAGCGCCATTCATGTTAACCGTGATGATTTACACATTCTTCTGCATTATACCCACAATTCCAAATGGCCACGGCCACATCTGCATTATCACGGGCCAATATACCGCCCAACTGTACAGATCCAGTCAATCTGTCCTCCTGCTTGTTTCCCACCACACAGCATGTCCTGGGGAAAGATCCAACAGATGCTCTCTATTTTTTTACATCGTTGAATGGAATTCTGCCACTCTGCCAGAAGGAAAATTATAGATCTGAAAGAGAGTCCGAGTGGAGATTGTGTGTTGGCACTAGACAGGGAGAAAAGTGTCTAACCTAACCTAATTTCAATAAATACAAGCTCTTTTCATTGCTCATCCAAACTGAAAACCAGTGTATTGGACATCAGAGCTGCAACTCACTGTCTCACAGATTGAGATTTTTTTTTTTTTTTGGGTTCTCACTCGCATTGAACTCAAGCGTAGTCCATACACAATATTTATAGTAATTATGGACTGAATTTTGCGTGTGGATTAGCTTTCCCTATTACGATTGTCCCTCGCCATCAGGTGAACCCACTCCGACTTCAGAGGTACTTGTAATTTACTTCCCAAAGTCAAGGACGTCAGGTCAACATTTTAGTCCAGCTGTCCTGTGTAGGGGTTGAACCGCTTACCTCGGCATCAGCACACCGGATGTTTAAGAACACGCGTTCTTATCCATTCGGCCTTGTGGACCTGCACAGATTCAGATGATACCGTCTCTTTCTTGTTTTGTAACAATTTACACAGTCCATTCAGCAAATCGAACCAGGTCTGCGCCAACCAAGATTAATGTTGTAACTTTTAAGCTACCCCGCCTCATTGGTATAATGCATACATCTACAATCATTTCACAATCTGTACAGAAAGAAAGGAAGCTTTCGCACCAGAATGATACAGACCAATATGTTTCACGCGCTGAACAAGAACAGACCAACTACAGACACCAAGATCTGGCGATTAATAAAAACTCGTATGCAATATCATTCACCCAAGCAAAGAAACATGTTGGTAATATAAAACAGGTCAATTGCTATTATAAATCTCCGACTCTGGGGTATAAAGGTACATCGTTTTAGCATAATACCTGCTATGTTAAGCTATCTCATATGGGCATAGTTTTAGCATAATACCTGCTATGTTAAGCTATCTCATATGGGAACGAATAACTGAGATCTACGACTTGTTAAATAATAATAATAATTGTCTCGAAGCAGTTTCCTACAGTTGGTGGTGGTCCGGAGAGACCGGTAATGGAAGATACTGTTCCTCGGAGACGAAACAGAAGCCGATCGAGAAAACAGGTACTGAACAATAAAGACACCTTGAATATAACAACAACCGATGAAGCAGGACTTATTGCATGACCGAGAGTCTATCAAGCAAACTGGCATAAGAACACCATTCTATAATGTTAATTGCATATCCTTTACAAGACTTCGCTGTCAACTCCAACATGTTATGACTTTGTGATTTCTTGGCAAATTTACATTCAGTAGTTTGTCATTGCTTTCTAAACGAACCGGCACTCATACCATTTGTATGAAAACCAACACAATGTGGTCTGCTGTCAAATCGCCCACATCTGTGTTTCGATCGAGGTATTCGGGATTACGTGATGTCTATGATGTTTGTTTTATTCTGTTGATTGTGTCGGTTTAATTTGTGTCTGTTTTATATGTTAGTCTTAAGCCACATTTGGTGAATCAAACTATTCTAATGTGGATGTTACCACAGTAAAAAGTTGAACTCTAACCCAATATAAGACTGTTACAGATTTACATTGTCAAGAATAAACCATATACTAGGTGACGGCTGTAGAAGTGAATTTGCAAACTTCCATCTTACGTTCTGAATTGGTTTTCTAATTTAGAATGATGTTCCATTTTTCACATGGGGTGGTGAGGAGAATTTTGTGGGATATTAACTGGCATAGGAAAGGAGCATCACTGGGCGACCCGTTGCCGTGAAGTTGGAAATGCGACTAACTAACTTACTAATTTAGAAAATTTGACGGATCAGCGACTTGCTGATAGCAGTCTCCAACTGTCGAGGGATTCATAACTTTGCGCTACGTGTACACTCAGCTGTAATTATTTTGCATTGTCCAAGAAGACATAGCTTCCGTGAAGTTAGGGAACAAAGTACTGCAGTATATCACCGGTTTCCCTGCAACAATAATCTACATCTGGATTCCCATCTCGCATTTGTCTAGTGCAAAACGCACTGAAAAGCTGAGAAGACGTCTGCGTAACCAATTGGTCTCTGGAACTATAGAATCCACACTTAAAGAAACATTCTGGGTGAGACAGGGCACACATGGGCTTGCCCTGAGAGTTGTAGTGTCGATGTTGGGTGACAGTTCTGTTGAATTGGAGGCATACGCTGTATCTCCAGGCAACGGTACAGTTTGGTTCCTGTGAAAGGGTTGTATGAATATTTGCAATCGTTCAATGTTGATTGCAACGCTAATTGGTTGACTAGTTGGTTGGTTCGCTACTTGATTGGTTCGTTGACTGGTTGGCTAATTGGTTGATTGGTTGGTTGGTTGGTTGGTTGCTGTGCTGGTTGATTGGCTAGTTGGTTGATTCACTAGTTGGTTGATTGGTTGCTGTGCTGGTTGATTGGTTGCTGTGCTGGTTGAATGGCAGGTTTATTGGTGGGTTGGTTGCTTTACTAGTTGATTGATTTGTTGATTTTTGGTTGGTTGGTTGCTGTGCCAGTTGATTGGCTGCTTGATTGGCTGGTTGGTTGCTTCACTAGTTGGATGGTGTGTCCTCTGGAATCCTGGGTATTAACTCATTGGTTCGATGCACTGCTGCTCAGGTCGGTTGAGCTCTGAAGAATGCTTGCGTCTATCGGAGTGAGGCCGGTGTAGAGGTTGGTGATGCGAAGCTCTAACTCCCCTCTTCAAGCTTAGAAAGCAGTAGGGCGTGCATGGCGCTTGATTACTGGAGGGTGACATCTGCATTAAGTCACGTTAGGATGACCCCACCTCACGATTCAACACATCACATACCGAGTAGTAGGGATTGAGTCTGGGTTGGTGAGTTTCCTCGTGGATGTTATATATTTCCCTATCATATTACTCCAACCCAACTGCACCGCGAGTTAGCAGCTGCTGAGATAAATGATCTGGAAGAATCAGTAATTTTGCCATCTCAACGTCTCATTTGACACTCTGTAAACACATGGTTTGTGACATACTTACACACTGACGCGAGTAATGGTGTCTGAGGCCTAACTAAGTATCGTATTGATCCATGAATTCGTTCAGAAAGTGAGGTTTTTAAAAAGACGCTTCTTGGTTTTTGTTATTATTAATCTAAACCACACGCAAAAATCAGTCCTGTGTACTAAAAGTAGTAGTAAGTGTATAAGACTATGCTTGAATTTCAAAGCGTGCAAGCACAAACCCCCCCCCCCCCCCCCCCAAAAAAAGACAATAAAATGAAATAAATAAACATTTAACGTATTTATCATACTATCACAGAAGAGGAGGAGATATTCCAAGAACTAACTGGTGAAGAAAGGCAGCTAAATGGATGGCGGCAAAGGGCATACCCGGTCATAAATCACAGAAGACAGAAGTACTCAAGCAGAAAAGGGGCAAGTGTATACAAATGTATTAGCAGTGAATTATATGACAAACGATCGAGGTGGAGTCTCATATCATTGCATTTTGTTCCTCTTGTACTTTGCGGTGTCGAGGTGAAGTATAAACAACGGTAGAGTGCCCGTTTATGAGTTTCATGTATCTCCCCGGACTCTGGTATTCCCTATATCCATCATTTACATGTCCGGCCTCTTCTTCTGCTTCCATTTGGTCTGATTATACTTCTTAGTTTTTCTACGAGCAGTTGATCGAGGTGGAGTACACTTATAATTAGAATGAGTAAGAAATCAATATTTCAGCTGCCTCTAGAAAATGCTTAAGCAACTACAAAGCAGGAACCGAAGCAATAAAACAGCCACAATTGCATTTGTTGAAGGTTTACAATCTGCCAGAAACAATACCATGTTCTTCACAAACTGACAGCTAGTTATCACAACCATACAAAAGTCTAAAATAAAGGCATGGAAGAAACATTAACAGACCCAATTACAAATTCGAGGTTGTTCAAGCGTAATGATTCCATGCGCTCTGGCATAATTTTGAAAATAAGAAGCCGGACAGATAGTTCCTGGGGGAGGATAACAGATTAAAACTGAAATCAGAGAAGGATAAAAAGAAATTAAATCAATAGTAAAATCGAACAAACAAGGCTGAATGAACACTCATGGACAGGCACAACAGGTCAAAACTATTCATTAATAAGTGGACTTCAGGTTAAAACATTCAAATTAAGGACACTTCTTTGTGGACTGGAAAACCGTGTGTTTAAAACATAATAAAAAACATATTTTTGTGGACTGGAAAACCATGCGTTTAACACATAATAAATAACATATTTTTTGGACTGGAAAACCATGCGTTTAACACATAATAAATAACAAATCTTTCTGGACGGGAAAACCATGTGTTTTACACATAATAAAGAACACATCTTTGTGGACGGGAAAACCATGTGTTTAACACATAATAAATAACATATCTTTGTGGACGGGAAAACCATGTGTTTAACATATAATAAAGAACATATCTTTCTGGACGGGAAAACCATGTGTTTAACACATAATAAAGAACATATCTTTGTGGACGGGAAAACCATGTTTTTAACACATAATAAAGAAAATATATTTGTGGACGGGAAAACCATGTGTTTAACACATAATAAAGAAAATATCTTTGTGGACGGGAAAACCATGCGCTTAAAACATCTTCTTCTCTTCTTCTTCAGCTTTCCGAGCCATTGGGGTTCTTTGCTGCAAATACAATCCGTCTCCATTCGTCTCTCTGGTGGACCTTCTCTTGCCAGTCGTTGATTCCAAGTGATTGTAGGTCTGTACATGTATTATCTCTCCACCGTCTTCTTGGTCTACCTCGGGGTCTACGGTCATTCATTTCCTGAGTATAAGCGAGTTTTGTTTCCCTATTATCTTCCATTCTTTCTATATGCCCCAGCCATTGTAGTCTATTAGCCTTCATGATACCAGTGATTAGCGGGGACTTAAACAGATCATAAATGTCTTTGTTACTTCTTCTTTTCCACTCTCCACTTTGTGTATCCCTAATGGGTCCAAAGATGCGTCTTAAAATTTTGTTCTCAAAGGTTTGTAACAAGGCTTCGTCTCCTTTCGTTGTACTCCAGGTTTCAGAGCCATACAGCACAACTGGTCTGATCAGTGTTTTGTATATTGTGATTTTGGTGTTACGAGATAGCGCCTTTGATTTTAGTAGATGTTGTAGTGCATAGTATATCTTATTTCCAGAGTTGATTCTAGTTTGTATTTCTTCCCTTATGATGTTGGAGCAGTTGAAGATTGTACCCAGGTATTTGTATGTTTCCGTTCTTTTAATGGTCATAGTATCTATTTGTATGTGGCCAGAGTGTTTAGCCATTCCGTCTCTTGAAATTACCATATATTCTGTCTTATCTTGGTTGATAACCAGCCCCATCTGTTGGGCTTTTTCCTTTAAGTGAGTCAATATTTCCAATGTCTTTTGTTCACTTTGCCCTATAATATCTATATCATCTGCATACCCAAGCAGCTTGGATGTTCCTCCAATATCACATTCCTCCTTTATCTTCCTTACAACTTTCTCTAGAGCCAGATTGAAGAGTAGCGGTGATAGTGCATCACCCTGTTTCAAGCCAGATGTTATTTGGAAGGGGTCTGGAAGGGGGCGCTTAAAACATAATAAAGAAAATATCTTTGTGGACGGGAAAACCATGCGTTTAACACATAATAAAGAAAATATCTTTGTGGACGGGAAAACCATGCGTTTAACACATAATAAAGAACACATCTTTGTGGACGGGAAAACCATGTGTTTAACACATAATAAAGAACACATCTTTGTGGACAGGAAAACCATGTGTTTAACACATAATAAAGAAAACATCTTTGTGGACGGGAAAACCATGTGTTTAACACATAATAAAGAAAATATCTTTGTGGATGGGAAAACCATGTGTTTAACACATAATAAAGAAAACATCTTTGTGGACGGGAAAACCATGTGTTTAACACATAATAAAGAAAATATATTTGTGGATGGGAAAACCATGTGTTTAACACATAATAAAGAAAATATCTTTGTGGACGGGAAAACCATGTGTTTAACACATAATAAAGAACACAAGTTTGTGGACGGGAAAACCATGTGTTTAACACATAATTAAAAAAATATCTTTGTGGACGGGTAAAACCATGCGTTTAACACATAATAAAGAAAATATCTTTGTGGACGGGAAAACCATGCGTTTAACACATAATAAAGAAAATATCTTTGTGGACGGGAAAACCATGTGTTTAACACATAATAAAGAACACAAGTTTGTGGACGGGAAAACCATGTGTTTAACACATAATAAAAAAATATCTTTGTGGACGGGTAAAACCATGCGTTTAACACATAATAAAGAAAATATCTTTGTGGACGGGAAAACCATGCGTTTAACACATAATAAAGAAAATATCTTTGTGGACGGGAAAACCATGTGTTTAACACATAATAAAGATGTGACCCCCATCTAGTAGTTGCCACTACAGAGGAGTGCATTTGACTGATGTTTGCGTGGGAATTAGCTTTCCTTTTTACCAGTGTCCCTCTCCATCAGGCGAATCCATTCCGACTTCTGGAGTACTTGTAATTTACCTTCCCAGGTCAAGGACGATAAATCAATATGTTAGTCCAGCTTACTGGTGTAGGGATTGAACCCGCTACCCAGGCAACGATATGTGTCTAAGTGTCAAAGATTATTAGCACCGCCATAAGTTGGAAGTACAGAGTGTAGAATCAGCGGGGAAAGAAGACCCTGTTGAGCTTGACTCTAGTCCGACTTTGTGAAGACACATGAAGGGTGTAGCATAGGTGGGAGCGCAAGCGAAATTGAAATACCACTACTTTTATCGTTTCTTTACTTATTCAGTCTCTCGGTAGAGATTTGTTCGCAGCAGACGAGCATAATCTCCGGCGGGCCTATTCTCGTCGGTCGCGAGATCCGCACAGTGGAAGGATGGGGGATTTGCTTGCAAATAGACAGGCAATATCCCCTGCGGTAGCTCTGGCGGGCCTATTCCCGCTGGTCGCGGGGGCCGCCTAAAGTCAGGTGGAGAGTCTGACGATAGTGCACGCTTTACACAGGTCCGGACACTTGTGGTCGACAGATGTGCGCGCCCTCATGGTCCGGGCTCGTACGAGGCCCTCACCTGCGGGACTTGGCTGAACGCCTCTAAGCCGGGTCCCTTGGGTGTCAGGGTCTGGCCATAACTCGCCACCGGCTCGTGGTGGTGAGGTCTCGGAGGATTGACGCTGAGCCGCCAGCGTCTGCAGCCTACCTTGTGCCAGACGTATTGGTTACCCATTCCTCTGGGCAACACAAGGTTAGGCCGAGAGAGGGGTCATGTCGTTTGGGGGCCACATGTTCCTCTGAAGCTATGCCCAGGCATTGTGATGGAATATTGGCCACATTCCAACTCACATACTTTGGTTTGTCAAGACTGCAAGGTGTCAACGAATTAAGGAAAAATTGTATGGTGAAGAAGTTGGTTGGTTATTCTGTTGTTTGGTTGGCTATTTGGTTGGTTGGTTATTTGTTTGGCTGGTTATTTGTTTGGTTGGTTATTTGGTTGGTAGGTTATTTGGTTGGTTATTTGGTTTGTTGGTTATTTGTTTGGTTGGTTATTTGGTTGGAATGTTACTTGGTTGGTAGGTTATTTGGTTGGTTGGTTATTTGGTTGATTGGTTATTTAGTTGGTTATTTGGTTGGTTGATTATGTGGTTGGTTGGTTACTTGGCTGTTGGGTTATTTGTTTGGTTGGTTATTTGGTTGGTTATTTGGTTGGTTGATTATATGGTTGGTTGATTATGTAGTTGGTTTGTTATTTGGTTGGTTCGTTATTTGGTTTGTTGGTTATGTGGTTGGTTGGCTATTTGGTTAGTTGGTTATTTGGCTGGTTGGTTATATCGTTGGTTGGTTATTAAGGAGAGCTCGGTAACACAGATCACGTGGGTATGGTACGTTGGTTTAAGCCAAGATTAAGACGAAGATTATACATCATTTTATTACCCCCATTTAATTCTTACACTTAACCATACCCATTTCTTTCCCTCATCCCTACTCTCCCCCCCCCCTTCCCCCCCCCCCCCCCCCCAGCACCAATGACAAACTCATTGTTATGGTCCCTTAAGTAATCTGCAGCGCAAAGCCGAATGATTTGTAGCCCTTGGGTTGTGATATCAGCCCCGGACATTTTTACGTATGGAAAAATAAAGAGACATCGATATTTCAGTCTGCATCGCTTGTCTATCTTGATTCCTTGACCTATCATGGCTAAATCCTAGTGGAACAACATAATACACGGGCCTGGCGCAGAACCTACTCGTTCTGGACTTCACTTTGGTTAGTCTCTCGGTGAAAATAAATAAAGTGACTTTCTGTTGTCAGCGCTGGTGAAGTTGATGTAAGTCAGTTAGATGGATGATATTAACTTGGGAGATGGATCTTCACAAAGTTGATTCTGAGTTTGGTTCTTTGGAATATATCAGCCCCTCTTAGTCCTAGACTATTAAATTTGCTTCTAAATGTTAAATATGAATGCGATTAAAATATTGACTGTCCTAGTTGGCTACTAACAATCTAAGTAAAATTTACTGTATGGTCTCTTTTTGGTCTTAGCTTGGATAATAAGAAAACAGAAGTAATGGTACTATCAAATAAATTATTCTGATTCATCTAGGGCATTCTTGTTGGATATGATATGGTAAAGAGAATTGTAAAGTAAAGAAAGGGACCCTTTACATGTCTTGAAATGTGTTGAGCATATGGTGCTATGCCCATAATTTTATTGACCAATAAACACTCGATGGGACATGCGGATGACATCACTCCAATCGTCTTTACGCCGCATAACGTTTACTGGTACTCATCTTAGGCATGATCTATCTGGGAGCACAGATCAATTCTTAAACAATATCCGCCTCAATGTGAATTGGAACACATGACTATCTGGACAGCTAGGCAAGCAGTGCTAGCCATTGCCCCACTACAGCACCCACATTAGTGAACAGTTAAAAAGTTAGTTGCATATCCTGTACAGGACGTTGCAGTCAATCCCAGCATTTTTTGGCTGTTCGTGATGTCTCGGCAAGTTTACTTTCAATAGTTTGCCATTGCTTTCTGAGCGACCAGAACCCATCCCATTTCATTAAAAAAATAAAGAAAAACAACAGTAAGGCGGTCTGCTGCCATAAAGCCCACAGCTGTGTTTCGAACGCGAGTATTCCGGTTTACGAACTGCGTCCGTAACCCTATCGATAAAACACAGTCTTGTCGTACGTCAGATTTAATGAGAATTGCATCTGATACCCACCACCGCATTTGATTTATCTGTCCTTGGCTGTTACATTACCGTTCTATACACAAGACGACCGGTTCTGTGGTGAAGAGGATACGGACACAATTCGTAATCCCGCATACCCCTTTCGAAACACATCTAAGGGCGATTTGGCAGCAGTCCGCCTTGCGTTGGTTTTCACAAAATGATATGACTGCGGGTCGTTCACAGTGCAATGGCAGACTACTGACTGAAAACTTGTCAAGAAATCACAAACAGCCAAAACATGTTGGGGTTGACTGCGACGTCCTTTAAAGGATATGCAATATAAGAAATGGGAGAAGAACAATGTGGGTACGTAGATGGCAATGGTACAGTAAATGTTGTATATATGCTGAGAACATTAACTGAAAGTTCTATAGAAATAAACAAAGACCTGCATCTTTGTTTTATTGACTACACAGGGGCTTTTGATAAAGTGAGACATGTCGACATGATAAAGATGCTTGCAGATCTACAAATTGATGGGAAAGACGTTGAACGTGTGGAAAACATATACTGGAAACAACAAGCTGCCAAAAGGATTGCTAATGAAGTAGGTCAATATCAGACATTTGAGAGAGGTGTGAGACAACGATGTGTAATGTCTCCAGATCTTGTTTCCCTGTTCAGTGAAAATATTTTCAGAAATGTAGAAGATATTAAAGGAATAATCATTGGAGAACGAAACATCAATAACATTGGATATGCGAATGATACAGTATTGATTGTAGACAATGAACAAGATCTAAGCGAACAACTAGGATTATAATTAAATTGTAAGAGGACACAAATTTTGGTCGTCACTAGTGAGGAGGAAACACTACAGTGTAATATACAAGTAAATGGGAATATTCTTAAACAAGTGAATCGGTACAATTATCTCGGAACAATCATAACATCTGATGGGAGATGCCTTGAAGAAATTAGAACAAGATTTTGCAAGATGGAAAACATACTGACCAATAAAATTATGTAATTTATCAACGAGAAAAAGAGTGTTGAGGTGCTACATAGAATCTGTGCTTTTGTATGAATGTGAAGTGTGGACAATGAGCAAAGAGGCTGGATAAAAACTGATGGCTGTGGAAATGTGGTTTCTGCGAAAAATGCAAAGAATACCATGGACAAATAGGAAAACCAATGAACAAGTCCTACAAGAAACAAATGAAAATCGCAAACTGATTAGAGAAATTAGACGTAGACAATCACATTTTTGGTCACGTTATGAGAAGAAATAAATTGGAGAACTTGGTGACAACTGGCAAGATCGAGGGGAAGAGAACGAGAGGAAGGCAGAGAAGTAAACACCTGGATTGCTTGGCCACGTGCATGGTCGAGACAAGAACACGGAGATGGTGATCGAGGCGAAACATGACTGCCCACGCTTATCGGCATGGCACATGGTGATTATAAATATAAGACGAGCAGGTGTTTACTTTCTCAGTAATATTATATTTCCCAATGTTGTTGCCACGATCAAACGTTTTGTGTCTTATGCAACTGAACGCTTGATTAACTTCGATTGCCTTATCCTCTTTTTTTATAATGGTTGCATATCGTTTATAGTACTTCGCAGTCAACCCCGGCATTTTTTGGCTGTTTGTGATTTCTTGGCACGTTTACGTACAGTAGTTTGCCATTGCTTTCTGGACGACTGGCACTCAGACCATTAGATGAAAACCAGCTGCATTTGTAATTCGAACGCGGCCCTAACTCCTTGGCCAGATAATATTGTGAAGATGGCATTGGTTTAATTCTTGGTACTGCTGAACTCCAATCGTGTCTCTTATATAGAGCGTCTCTCTGCGTATGGTTTATGAACTCGGTTTGTGCCATCTCTCGTTGTCCGCAGCGTAACTGGAAGACTGGCCGTCTATTTCTCCGTGCATTCAGGACTACAAAGATGTGGTACTCGTAACACTTGACATAACTAAAGCAAACTCCTGCTACAGAACTTCTTGTTGCTGTTGTTGTCGTTGTTGTTCAACTGTGGCTTAATGATAGGACGTAATCTTCTCCCTAATATTTTACAGAATAGCATCACAGTGTAAGCCAGATACAATATCCCTTGGTATTTTTCAGCACTCCCATACGCCGCATTTCTTCTTCCATGTGGGTATGACTGCATTTCTCTTATTTTCTAGTATTTCTGGTTAAATCCAAACTGGGTAATAAATATGTTTAGTCACGCGTTTACATCTTGAAATGCAGCTTTACTTAGTTCAAAATGAATAGCGCCTGGTCCTGAAACGTTGTGTTCAAGTTTTATTTTCTTTGCGAAGCTTCTACCGCTTTCTGTAGTCTCTGAATGCAATATACTCTGGTCTAGTTATTTCGTTATCATCATCATCATGTGCCATGCCGGCTGGCGTAGACGTCCATGACTCTCTACCGATCTCGGTCTTTGGTTTTCTGGATCAACTCTGCTGCTGATATTCCGCCATGCCACCGTCCCAATCCATCCACCATCATTCCTCTATTGGTCTTCCTCTGTCTCTCTTCCCCTCGATCTTTCCAGTTGTCACGATATTCTCTAATAATGCCTCTCTTCTCATCACATGACCAAAGAAAGCTGTTTGTCTCTTTCTTATTGTTGTATATAATGTTCGAGTTGTATTAGCCTCTTTCAGGCAGTCGTTGTTAGTTACTTTGGCAGACCCAGGAATTCGCAACATTCGTCTCAGGAACCACATCTCTGTTGCTTTCAAGCTCTTCCTAATATATTCATTTACATTCCAAAATTCACAACCATACAGCAAAACAGGTTCTATATAGCATTTCAGTACTCTATATGTATGTTAATTTGCTGTAGTTCTTCGTCTTCGTTAAATCGTGAACTAAACAGTTATTTTTAAATGCTGTAGTGGTTCCAAATGTTGCTGTGTATAGCCGAGGCGCAGAGTTGGGGATGAGCCCCCCCCCCCCCCCCAACCTTGCATAAATACCACAATGGCTCATGCATTCATCACCTCTGCAGCAAAAGTCCAACTCCTGGCCTTCACGTGGCGGAACTGTTTTAACTAACAGGAGAAGGAGCGGCGGCGAGTCTCTGGCGCTGAAAAATAACAAGTGCGCTCTAGATGTGTATGCACGTACATGCGTGCCCAAACACGTGTGTGTGCGCCTTTCATATAAACTCGAGTAAAACCGCAGTCTGCTCTAGCAAAGGAAAGGTGCTGAAGACGGAGGCAACCAGCCAGGGGGCGCACCACAGAAATCAGGATGCCACGCAATGACGCCACGAAATATATGAATGCTGTAGTCACTATGTTACTATGAGAACTGGTTGTTGATTTCTTCACCGTTTTCGTCAACAATGGTTTATATTGAGCCACAATGATTTCTTTCAAATCAATTTTTTTGTTATGAATATCAAATGTGAGTTCTAGCCAGAACCAGAAGACACAGTCGCAACATGGGAACTGAGTTGTGTAAGATACATTACTGATATAAAACATTAGATTGCAAGAAGACAGATTATGGTCGTACCTAAGAAGAAATAAATCCCACAATGTAATATACGGGTCATCATCTCATCTTCAGCTTTCCGAGCATTCAGGTTCTTTGCTGCAAATACAATCTGTCTCCATTCGTCTCTCTGGTGGACCTTCTCTTGCCAGTCGTTGATTCCAAGTGCTTGTAGGTCTGTACATGTATTATCTCTCCACCGTCTTCTTGGTCTACCTCGGGGTCTACGGTCATTTATTTCCCGAGTGTAAGCGAGTTTTGTTTCCCTATTATCTTCCATTCTTTCTATATGCCCCAGCCATTGTAGTCTATTAGCCTTCATGATACCAGTGATTAGCGGGGACTTAAACAGATCATAAATGTCTTTGTTACTTCTTCTTTTCCACTCTCCACTTTGTGTATCCCTAATGGGTCCAAAGATGCGTCTTAAAATTTTGTTCTCAAAGGTTTGTAACAAGGCTTCGTCTCCTTTCGTTGTACTCCAGGTTTCAGAGCCATACAGCACAACTGGTCTGATCAGTGTTTTGTATATTGTGATTTTGGTGTTACGAGATAGTGCCTTTGATTTTAGTAAATGTTGTAGTGCATAGTATATCTTATTTCCAGAGTTGATTCTAGTTTGTATTTCTTCTCTTATGATGTTGGAGCAGTTGAAGATTGTACCCAGGTATTTGTATGTTTCCGTTCTTTTAAATGGTCATATTATCTATTCGTATGTGGCCAGAGATTTTAGCCATTCCGTCTCTTGAAATTACCATATATTCTGTCTTATCTTGGTTGATAACAAGCCCCATCTGTTGGGCTTTTTCCTTTAAGTGAGTCAATATTTCCAATGTCTTTTGTTCACTTTGCCCTATAATATCTATATCATCTGCATAACCAAGCAGCTTGGATGTTCCTCCAATATCACATTCCTCCTTTATCTTCCTTACAACTTTTTCTAGAGCCAGATTGAAGAGTAGCGGCGATAGTGCATCACCCTGTTTCAAGCCAGATGTTATTTGGAAGGGGTCTGATTTCCTGCCTTTATATGTTACTATATTATAAGTATCTTCCATGCATAGTCCTGGTCATGTTGATTAACTTCCTTGGTATTCCAAATTCCTGCATAGCATTCCATAGACTATTCCTATGGACACTATCATATGCCTTTTTAAAATCCACAAAAATGTTATGGAGATCTCTTTTATATTCCCAATGTTTCTCGGCTATTTGTCGTAAGATAAATATCTGATCTATTGTTGATCTGTTTTGTCTAAAACCCGCCTGGTAGTCACCTAATATGTCTTCTGAATATGGTTTTAGCCTATTTAGTAATACTGCGGATAGTATCTTATAGCTTGTGGACAGTAGTGATATTCCTCTATAATTTCCACATTGGAACTTGTCTCCTTTCTTAAAGATAGGTATCAATAATGACTCTTTCCAGTCATGGGGTAATTCTTCTGTCCTCCAGATTTTTATTATTAGTTTGTATAGCTTTAGATGTAATGCATGGCCACCTGCCTTTATAAATTCAGCAGTAATTCCATCAGTCCCAGTTGCCTTATTGTTTTTAAGTCGTGTGATTACATATAGGATTTCTTCAAATGTAGGTTCTTCAATTTGTGGTTCGCATGTTAGAACCTCTTCCTGTGGGAAAATGTTACTTGGAGCTTCACAATTTAGTAATTCAACAAAATATTCTTTCCATGTGTTGCACATTTCCTCATTGGTATTTATCATATTCCCATTTTTGCCTTTTAAACCATATGTGTTTTGTTGGTGCCCTCGTTTCATTGACTTCAGTTCTTTAAAAAAATTTCTGGATTCATTTTTCTGGTGATTAGTTTCCATATCTTTGATTATATTACTCATATATTCTCGCTTCTGTTGTCTGACTATTTTTGTAGCCTCTTTACATTCATTTCTATAATGCTCTTCCTTTTGGATGTTATTGATGTCATTTAACCATACATGTCTGGCATTCTTCTTCCTAATGACTGCTTCTTCAAATTTTTGATTGAACCATCTGTTCTTTCTATGCGGTAATATATACTAATAATATACGGGTACTTGGGAATATTCTTACATAAATTAAATCGCTACAACAATCTCGGAGCAGTCATAACATCTTATAGGAGGTGTCTTGAAAAGATTAGAACAAACATCGCTATGTCAAAGGTAGCCTATTGCCAGATGGAAAACATACTGACCAATAAAAAGATTTCAACTGCAGCGAGAAAAAGTGTTGAAGTGCTACATAGAACCTATACTTTTGTTTGGATGTGAAACGCGGACAATGAGTAGACATGCTGAAAAACATTTAATGGCAGTGGAAATGTGGTTCCTGGGGCAAATGCAAAGAATACTGTAGACAGACAGAAAAACAAATGAGTAACCCTAGAAGAAACAAATAAAAACCGTAAACTAATTACAGAAATTAGACGTAGAGAGTCACATATTTTGGGCAAGTTATGAGAAGGAATAAGCTGGAGAACTTGGTGACAACTGGCAAGATTTAGAGGGAAAGAATACGGGGACGGCAGAGAAGTAAATATCCGGAATAATTTTTGGCCACATGACATGGTCGAGACAAAATCACAGAGTTGACCTACGACTTTGGTGATCGTATGAGGTGGCGAAGCATGACCACCCAAGCCTATTGGCATGGCACATGATGATGATGATGATGGTATGGTGATGGTATGATGATGATGATGATGATGATGATGATGATGATGATGATGATGATGATGATGATGATGATATGTCACAAGTAAGAGACGTCACTTGCTAATTGTTAAACCAAATTCATAACAGGCATTAGAGAATGTAGATAGTAGGCGCTGTAAATATTCCTCGGAGTGGGTCGTAATTGTAGCATTACCTGCAAAACGCAGCTCTCTGATCAGTACCCTCCTAATTTTGTTCTTGCCCTTCAATCTCTGAGTATAGTAGACGCCGCCATCTGAACGTGAGTGAATGTATATTCCACCATCTTGATCGCGAAAGACATATTTCAGTAGAAGTGGAAATATATATTTCAAAGAGCCTGGGTGAAGCAAACAACCTTGCTCAACTCCACTCTTGATTTCCAAATGTTCTGAAGATGCACCATCAAATTTCATGAAGTATACAATTAATACCAGGATTCGTGGCGAAAATGTTACGGATGCAGTTCGTAATCTCGCTTATCGCCTTCGAAACACAGCTGTGGGCGATTTGGCAGCAGACGCCTTGCGTTGGTTTTTTATAAAATGGTATGGGTGCCGGTCGTTCTCAAAGCAATGGCAAAGAACTGAACGTACATATGCCTAGGAATCACGAACAGCCAAACAATGTTGGGTTGATTACTACGTTCTGTAAAAGATATACAACTTATACAATTAATAAGAAGTAGACATTTATTGCTAGGCCCATATTGTTAAAGATATATTGGCACTCGGTGATGGATTTTTGTCAGTGTCAAACCGACTACCTTTACTTCCCAAAACATTTCATTGTACCCATTTTGTACTAGGATATACTAGGAGTCAATCTTAAACATCAGTTTCAATAATGATTCGAACCCATGACCATCGTGCCGCCAGACGAGAGGTTAACCACTACAATACCGCTGCTCTAAATGGTATTACCAAATAATGACTGAATCACCAACGAACTGGAAGTAGACGGTCAACTTTAATAGAACATGATCACACAAGTAACAAAACGCACGTTGCGGCCAAAGTCCTCATCAGCGAACATACAACAAACACACACCGATACAACATAATACATACAACAGTTACTCGGAGCGGCTGGCCGTATGACTAAGAACGCCAGGTTCTCCTTCGGGAGACCCAGGTTCAAATTGTCGGTAAGATGTGGATTTGTTTCTGTCTGGGGCAAAATAAAATCCTAATCTGCACAGTTCGCGGTGACTGCACTAGCCAGGCGGCCTTATTTCATCAGGCTCAAGACCCCCCCCCCCCCCGCCCTACACTGCAAAGTGCTATAGGCAGTAGATGGCGGATTGACTCATCTGTGTCATTGTTGTGGACTGAACCAAATCAAATAACCAGCGTTGTGAAGCGAGACACCAGAACTAGAACAATTATGTATTAGCTGTCAGACCACCCAACATAGCTAGACCTCTGAAAAGAGACCTCGCCAAGTTTAGTAACAAACATATATTCACACAAGTGGATCCGGATTCCAGGTCGAGTCCTATGGGATACTCAGCCAGGGAAATTAACAGACCATTATGCTGCCGTGTGTGTGGAAGAAACGTCTGATTGCTGATGAATCCCTTCTGTTCATACCCACAGTGTACCGTGGGGGATTGAGAAGATGAGAAGAGGTAATGGGCAGAATGCTTTGTGTCTGGATAACACACGTACTAATTGTTGATGCTGGAGGTAGGTCAATATTGACATACGTGACTGGATCATTTGTTGTAGTTTTATTTCTTCCCTATCTCCCGATCAACGTGCTGTTCTTCGTTCTTTGTTTTCTCTTCTTTATTTGTTGACTAGCTGACCCGGCCCGGCTTCGCCCAGACCCTGGTGGGGAGCACCTCATTTAATTCATATAAGTAGTCATATAAGTTCTCGTTCCCGTTACCGACTATCTGTCTGTCTGTCTGTCTGTCTGTCTATCTGTCTGTCTGTCTGTCTGTCTGACCCGGCTGGTCTTCACCCAGACCCTGATGGGGAGTATCTCATTTAATTCATATAAGTAGTCATATAAGTTCCCGTTCCGACTATCTATCTGTCTGTCTGTCTGACCCGGCCCGGCATCGCCCAACTCCTGGTGGGGAGCATCTCATTTAATTCATATAAGTAGTCATATAAGTTCCCGTTCCCGACTGTCTGTCTGTCTGTCTGTCTGTCTATCTATCTATCTATCTATCTGTCTGTCTGTCTGTCTGACCCGGCCCAGCCCATGGTGGAGAGCATCTCATTTAAATTATATAAGTAGTCATATAAATCCCATTCCCGACTATCTGTCTGACTGTCTGTCTGTCTTGGTAAATGGGGAGGGAGGAGGAAGAGGAGTGGAGGAGGAAAGAGGAGGGATGAGAGGGAGGAGTAGGAGGAGTAGGGAGAATAGGAGGAGGAGGAGGATTAGGAGGAGGAGGGAGGAGTAGGGTGGAGGAGATGCGAGGAGAGAGGAGGAGAAGACGGAGAAGGAGGAAGGGAGAATAGGAGAGAAGGAGGGGGGAAGAGAGGGGGAGGGAGAGGAGGAGGAGGACAGGAGGGAGTAGGAGGTATGAGGAGGGAGGAGGGAGAGGGAGGAGAGGAATGTTAAAGGTGAAAGGAGGAGAGGAGGTAGAGGATTAGATGAGTGCGGTTTTGGTTAGAGGATGTATGATTATGTCGGAAGTTTAGTATTGGGTGAGTCAAGGTTAGGAGGATTAGGAGGTAGGAAGAAGAGTAGAGTTAGAAAGGAGGGATTAGTGAGAGGATGGAGTCGGAGTGAATAGTTAGGAGGGAGGAATGTGAAGTAGTTATGGAGGATTGAGCAGGAGAATGCATAGAGGTAGGCAGTTATGGAAGAGGTGTGTGAGCGAGAAATGTGAATGTAGGAGGAGGTATGAGTTATATGAAGAGATTAAGTATGGATTATTGATTAGAATTGTATTATGATGAAATTAGTTAGTTTTATTATTTAATTGATTATTATTATAATTATTAGTAGTCCTAATTAGTTATGATTAGAGTGCGTAGTATTAATATTTTCTGATTATGAATTTGTAAGTTATTATTATATATTTATGATTTTTAGTTTAATATTAAGATGGTTTGCCGACTATTTTCAATAGTAGTAGTAGTAGTCTGATATTGGAAGTGAGTATTCTTGATGTAAAATATATTATTTATTAAGTTTGATTCTTATTTATATTAATTGATAATATTTGAGTTTTAGTTAGAGAAGTAAGGATTAGTAAATAATGATTATTAAAGGTGAGTATGAGAAGGAGAGTGAGAGGGAGTGAAGAGGTAGTAGGATAAGATTTAGGATGAAAATAGGGAGGAGGATGATGATGAGAGAGAAGGAGATCGTGTAAGAGGAGATTGTAGGATGAGTATGTTAGAGAGGAGAAGAATGAGAGAAGAAGGCGAGGTAGTTTGATTTCTTATGTGAATGAACGTGGAGGGAGGTAGTCGAGGGATAAATAATTGAATGATGAGGAGTAAGGAGGAGATTAAAGGATGGTATAATGAGTGATGGAGGATGAAAGTAAAATGGGTTGTAATAGGGTATGTAGTAGGGAAATGAAAGAGGTTATGGTGGTAGATAAAGGTAATATTTAGGGATGAGGATATGAAGGCAATGTATTATTAAAAAAAAAGGATGTAAGAAGGTATTAGGATTGTGTAATGTTAGTAAGGATTTATTAGGGTATATCCACTTTTGGATTAGTTATTGAATGTATTAAAGACGTGGACAATTTCTACGTTATTATTTAATTTATACTGCTATATAATTATATCATGTTTTAGTAACTTATTCTTATTCATGCTTAGTTAATTATGCTATACTTATTTCTTCATTTTATGAATCCTTTTACATGTAAACGACTTATTTTTGAGGCGGAAGGGAGTAGTATGGAGTAGGATGGAGTAGTGATTCGAGGATGTTTGGATAGTTAGAGAGTTCCTAATACTTCAGCGGAGATGACGGTGAGCTTGTGATTATAGTTATGACTCCCCGGTAGTCTCAGTTTTATTCTTTTTGCTTATTTTTGTCGTGGCACAGTCCGTCGATGGCTTCTAAACAATTTGGATGGTAGAAGAGTGGAGGAAATAGAAGTTCGCCATTCCGAATTCATTGGAAACGCGTCTAAGTTCACCCGTTTCCTTCCTTGCCCCTTACTACAACGACTGTAGATACCTTCCTTAAACATTAAAAGATGCATTGTTAAATTGGAGAGAGATATTGCCATATTTGGCATGGAGGAATGATTCAGCAGGGGCGACAGAGGGGTTGATCCAAAAAACCAAAGACTGAGATCTACGGAGGAGCATGAACGCATACGCCAGCCGGCACGGCACTTGATGATGATGATTGCCGTGTGACGATTCTGTTTAGTGACGTCATTTTCTTCCCTTTCCCTAGCGTTTTGGTTCGGGGATTCTTTCATCATCATCATCATATATTTACGTACGTATTTTGGGAGGGGGAGGAGGGAGGAGGAGGAAGAAGAAAAAAAGACTATGACAGTTGACAGCTCTGGAATGAAAGGAAGGCGTGTAGAAAATTTCATCTCAATCGATGGGCCGTTCGCGAACAAATAAAGGACATACATATTTACATACATATATACATACACTTTGTTTTATAGATATAGATTTCCGGTTTATGTTGAATTCAAAGCCATTTTGCTGTTTTTACTCCCAGAAAAATCTATGTACGACAGCTATTGCTGCTGTAGCTATTAATATACTAGTACCACAACTGCTGCTACTTCTGCTGCTGTTACTACTACTACTACTACTGTTGCTGCTGCTGCTACTACTACTACTGTTACTACTACTACTACTGCTGCTGCTACTACTACTACTGTTACTACTACTACTACTACTACTGCTGCTGCTACTACTACTACTGCTGTTACTACTACTATTACTGCTGCTGCTGCTACTACTACTACTGCTGTTACTACTACTACTACTGCTGCTACTACTACTACTGCTGTTACTACTACTACTACTGCTGCTACTGCAACATGTTTAATTGATGCTACTGTTACTACTACTGCTGCTGCTGCTGCTACTACTACTACTGCTGCTGCTGCTACTACTACTGCTGCTGCTGCTGCTATTACTACTGCTATTACTACTACTGCTGCTGCTGCTGTTACTACTACTACTGCTATTACTACTGCTGCTACTACTACTAATGCCACTACTACTACTACTACTACTACTACTACTACTACTACTACTACTACTACTACTACTACTACTACTACTACTGTTGCTACTACTACTACTACTACTGCTGCTTCTACTACTACTACTACTACTACTACTACTACTACTGCTGCTGCTTTTACTACTACTACTGCTACTACTACTGCTGCTACTACTACTAATACTACTACTACTACTACTACTACTACTACTACTACTACTACTACTACTACTACTACTACTGTACTACTACTACTACTACTACTACTACTACTACTACTACTACTACTACTACTATTACTACTCCTACTACTACTACTACTACTACTACTACTACTATACTACTACTACTACTACTACTACTACTACTACTACTACTACTATTACTATTACTAATGCTACTACTACGACTACTACTACTACTGCTACTACTACTACTACTATTACTACTGCTGCTACTACTACTGATGCTACTAGTACTAATGCCACTACTACTACTACTACTACTACTACTACTACTACTACTACTACTACTACTACTACTACTACTACTACTACTACTACTACTACTACTACTACTACTACTACTACTGCTAGCTGCTACTACTACTACTACTACTACTACTACTACTACTACTACTACTACTACTACTACTACTACTACTACTACTACTACTACTACTACTACTACTACTACTTACTACTACTACTACTACTACTGCTACTACTACTACTACTACTACTACTACTACTACTACTACTACTACTACTACTACTACTACTACTACTACTACTACTACTACTGCTACTACTACTACTACTACTACTACTACTACTACTACTACTACTACTACTACTACTACTACTACTACTACTACTACTACTACTACTACTACTACTACTACTACTACTACTACTACTACTACTACTACTACTAGCTACTACTACTACTACTACTACTACTACTACTACTACTACTACTACTACTACTACTACTACTACTACTACTACTACTACTACTACTACTACTACTACTACTACTACTACTACTACTACTACTACTACTACTACTACTACTACTACTACTACTACTACTACTACTACTACTACTACTACTACTACTACTACTACTACTAACATAATATTACTACTACAAGTAGTACCAATACTGCTGCTCCTAATACAGAGTGTTGCTTGTAATATTACAACTATTATACTAGTTACACGACATATAGAACATACCGTACTACTTGTTAAGGCCAAACAAAGGTAAAATAACAGAGTAAGAGGGAACTTATTCACTACTGAGATAGTCTGCTATTACTACTACATTAACTACGTACTACTACTAGAAGAAAACTACGACTACTAAACTGATCTCGATACTGGGAGAACTACTTACTACTAACTAGACTACTACTATACGAAGTCAGTACCTAACTTCTATGACTAAAACGTACTACTACTTGAACTACTTACTGTATGCTACTATAACTAATACTGATATTTAACTGACTAACTACTACTAACTTACTAACACTAATACTACTTACGAATACAAAGAAGACGTATAAGTAAGTACCAATACTGCGCTTCACTAATTAAGAGACGGATTGTTGTTTGTAAATAATTACAACTATTTAATATTCTAAAAAAACGGAATAGAGAGAAGACAGGGAAAAAGAACCAGAACTACTAGTTTTCTCAACTACTATAAACATTTACTACTAAAAGCTGACTACTTGGTTATATCATCAGCATTCCAGTCGTGGTCA